>VZRO01005372.1:809610-885385 GCA_013397915.1 Daphoenositta chrysoptera | reverse complement strand
GGCAGCTCTGGGCCCCTCACAACGTGAAAGACCAACAAGTCCAGAGAAGGGAACAGAACTGGGGAGGGTTCTGGAACACCAGGAACAGCTGAGGGAGCTGGGAACGGGGCTCAGCCTGGCGAAAAGGAGGCTCAGGGGGGACCGTGTGGCTCTGCACAACTCCCTGACAGGAGGGGGCAGCCGGGGGGGGGGGTTGGGCTCTGCTCCCAGGGAACAGGGACAGGATGAGAGGAAATGGCCTCAAGCTGTGCCAGGGGAGATTTAGATGGATATTAGGAAGAATTTCTCCTCAGAAAAGGTCGAAAACCATTGGAACAGGCTGTCCAGGGAGGTGATGGAGTAAATATCCTTGGAGGGATTTAAAAGGACATGTAGATGTCACACATGGGGATATGGTTGAGTGTTGGCCTTAGCCATGCTGGGTTAATGCTTGACTTCATCTTAAAAGTCTGTTCCAACCTAAACAATTATTTAATATCAGAAGCACTGGAAGTATTTATTACCATTTGCTTAAATCTTGCTGCTTTCCGATTGTTGCATCTTTTTTTTCTCAACTGTGAAGCAGTTCTAAGTGGCATACACTTAATAACTGAGAACTTTGGCATTTTAGAGATGTTACAATACATAAGAATAGAATCTTTTCAGAGGAGTCTTTTCATTGATGTGCCAATTTTTAGAATAAACTATTTTTACAAAATTAGACTATTTTCTTCAGAGAGTACTGCTTTAAAGAGTATTGTTCAGTAAAGAGGGGTTAGATTAATCTTTGTGCAGGGATGCCAGAGAGAATGTGGAGGGACATCTGATTTGAAAAGACAAAGTTCTAGTTCCAGGTACATCTCTAAATTTAGAAAACCTGTCACCAATGCTGTCCTTAGATAAAAGAAAAATAAAAGTACCAAAGAAATTTCTTGTGCCTGTCTAGTCACATTTCCATGGTGATGACCAACAGCACTGAACTCAATTTGAAGTCCGACTTCATTGCAAATGTGCTGTACCTTGAAAGCTAAAATTACTATTTTCTTGAACACTGAAGAATTAAAATAAGCCACCCCAAACTCTTTGCACAAAGTAGCAGCCTTACATATTACACTGAAAGTCAGTGTTCAGCTATAAATGCTTGGAGTATTCACTTGGTGTCTCATTTTTTTGTAGCTTGATGTCATGGATTAACTTGAAGCTGCCAATTAACTAGTTAACAATCAGCTAGTTAGCAAGCAACACCAGCACATGCTGCCTGACCATTGTTTTTTAAAGTTTTGGATGTTTTTTTGAATAGGTGTAAATGTGTGTTCTAGATCACATGAACCATACAGAATGGGATTGTGGTATGGAACCGTGTTGCACATCTGTGAAATTCTGCCTGGAAACTGGCTATTCCTAGCCCAAGTCAATGTGAAAATATGCTTAGACTAAGTTTTTAACAAGTTTACAAATAGAGGGAAAACCACATTGTTTTGTATTAATTTTCAGAGTTAAAGACAGCAATATTAAGTTTGTTTTTAAAATGTTTTCTTGTCTGAACACCTTAAAAGTAAGACACAACACACAAAAAATGTATATTGTTGTGAAACAGAACACAAGTTATGCCAACAGAAATCCTGTTTTAAGCACCACGAAAACAAAATTTTGTGTTTAAAGGTATCACAGGCTGCTGAAGGATGGGTGCTCAAAAGAGCTCCGTGCTGAAGAGCTACGTTCAAGTGTTCTGAGAACTACATTTCATAACACAGAAAAAGATAACCAGTTGCTCGGGGTTTAACCTGAATTCTGTAGGAGACATTACTACAGGTGTGTCCAGGATGCCTTAAATAAACAATTCCCAGCTTTCATGCTGTTAGTTCTCTATCTCTGGTAAACTTCTCTGTGTGAGAATTTTGTTAACAATTTCTTGTAACTGTTCTGGTAAAGTGTGTCAGATTCAGCACAGCTGCACACATGAACTAGTTGGCTGTATCTAATTTTGTCATTAACCTGGTAAAATTAGAAGAAGCTGCCTTGTGCCTATATAAACTAAGTCGTTCAGAAGTTGCTTTATCAGCTCAACTCTTGGGCCAGAAGGGCATATTCCTGATTAATCCAATTGCTGTTCTGGGTAATTTCTGTTATGTACAACCAGTTTCTGTAAAAAGAAATACCTTAAAATTTGCTTCAGGAACAGAAGTGAAGTCTCTTTAGACAATAAATGCTATTTGCTTTCCTCTTCTGTTTTTTCTCCATTTCATTTTATTGGAAAAAAGTGGAAATAGGAGGATGTCACACAAGCATCTTCTGAAACGTGACTCTGCGGTGTATTATTAGACACAGTTGTTCAAGAATTCCAAACATCTGTCTTCTGTAGGAATCTGAATCTGCTCAGCATAAGGCCAAAGCTGAAGTCCAACATCTTCCAACAGTCTAGACAGTGAATGCAAGATTTACTCGGAGTGAATACTCGTAATTTATAAGGTCAATCCTCATTTCTAAGGTCTAAGTGAAGTCTTAAAATGAGTAGCAACAGAGAAACAGCATTTGACGCCAAGATGAGAATCAAAAATATATTGTAAATAGTAATTTGCGTTTGTTCTGATAAAACTGCTCTGTTAAGCAATCAAAAGCCTTTTGTAAAATGTGTGAAATTGTTCAGCAAGGAATAGATAGTAATATGAAGGCTGACAGAGAAATACATTAATATTCCCAGGCAAGAACAGCCTATTGCACACTGATCTGCCAGTGGGCTTTATCTACAGTCAGGAAGTAGAATGTGGTGATCAAAATGACATCCCAAATAAAAACTGCTGCAATCTAGTGCGATACATAGTTTATGCACAGCAACCTGCAGCTGGATTGCACAATGCCTGGTGTCGATGATTGCTGGTGGGTGAGAGGCTGGACATGACCCAGCCGTGCGCTCTGGCAGCCCAGAAAGCCAAACATGTCCTGAGCTCATCCCACAGTGTTGGCAGCAGGGGAGGGCGGATTCTGCCCCTCTGCCATGCTCATGTGAGACCCCACCTGCAGAGCTGCCTCCAGCTGTGGGATCCCCAGTGCAGGAAAGACGTGGACCTGTTGGAATGAGTCACAAAATCAAAGGGCTGGAGCACCTCTGCTATGGAGAGAGGCTGAGAGAATTAGGGCCAAAGGCTACCAGGAGACCTCATAGCAGCCTTGCAGTACCTAAAGGGGGCTTATAAGAAAGATGGGGACAGACATTTTAGCAGGGCTGCAGTGATAGGACAAGGGGTCATGGTTTTAAACTGAAGAAGGGTTGAATCAGCTAATATTAGGAAGAAATTATGATGAGGGTGGTGAAACACTGAAGCAGGTTGCCCAGAGAAGTGGTAGATGCCTTATCCCTGGAAATACTCAAGATGAGGTTGGATGAGGTGCTGATCTAGTAAAAAATGTCCCTGCTTATTGCATGTGAGTTGGACTAGATGGCCTTTAAAGGTCTCTTCCAACCCAAACTATTCTGTGATTCTTTGATTCTATGAAAAAGGCTTCTTCAATGTTATTGAAGCATGTTGTCAGGGGGGTTGAGGCAGCCTTACAGGAAGCTGATACTGCCAGTGCCATGTAGTTCTTATGAAAGGAACTAAAGGGCAAAAAAGGAAGAAGCATGCATCTGAAAGAAAGAAACATGCGTCTACTTTGTTGTCTTTGGATGAAATGTTATAAAGCTCTCTGGCACATTTTTCCACAATAAATTAGATACAAATTTTTCTAGTGGTAGTCATTTCAATCAGAGTCACCTTTAGTTTGGTCAAATTTTCTCCTCCCCCTTAAAAGAAGACTGTTATCAGACAGTTGAATGTCAAGGCTAGATAAGATGTTTTAGGTTTTTAAGCTGGACTTTTTCATAGCCAAATTTGGAATAAAACTACTGGAAGATACTTTGATCTAAAGCTTTTTGGCACACATTCTGTTTCCTGAACATAATACCCATTTATGGTTCTGGGGTGTTTAGGGATTACGTGGAAGTATTTTTGAGTGTCTTTCAGTGGAATTTGAGAATACCTTTAAGGCACTTAACAAGTAGATTAGACTGAGCAAGATGAAGATATAAACTTACATAGTTCTATTGCCGTAGCAGAATGTCAGAAAAATCCAAGGTGAAGAAATTAGTTCTATATTAAAGAGAGTACAGTTTCATGGCAACTGCTTTGTCATATGAGTGACTTCTGCAGTTCAAATGTTGTTTGTGTGAAAACTTTGCTCTTTTAACTTACCTGCCACCCATCATGCACCAGAGCCTGGTTCTGACTCTCCCAAAGTGAGCTGCTTCCCTGCAAAGTGAGGCAGTTGTTCTCTGGTGTTTGCTTTCTAGCTCCGGGAGGCTTAAAACAGCAGGAGAGAGAGAGGCTGAGTGCTTTACTTGAAATTTTCAAGCTGAGGCGAGGGAAAGCGCAGGGCGTGGGAGTGAGACCCATCTCTCTGGGCAGCTGGGGCATGTTCTTTGGCTGCAGTCCAATTACCCAATGTATTTTTAGTTGCCTTTAGTTCAGTATAGCAGGTGAATGTTAAGGAAAACTCTCCTGTCTGATCATTCCGATACTTCTCTGGGAGTCACACTCATTCCACCTGAGACTTTTAACTGCTGGGACTGAAGCAGTGTTGGAATTTGGAATCAAATAACTAATGTGCCAATAATTTGGGTATCTTCTCCTGCAGCTAGTACACATGTGCGTTATATTTATTCTGTACGATATGGATTAAAAAGTTCAGCATCAGGTTGGATTCTTCTGAATCCACCTCTCCAAAGTGTGATCCAGATGTCCTGTAGCTGGCTGGTGTTTAGAACTGTCTTGCCAAAAGAATGCTGCCTTAGAAATCAAATATGTTGGTCGTTTTTTCCTTCCTTTATCTTTACCTAAATCTCCTGCTTATATCAGACTGAAGTTTTGTTTGAGTACATTTGGCAGGAATTGGATGGTAACTGAGTTTAGAAGAAGCTGGAACACAAAGGCTGTTAAAAAATCAAAGTTTCAAGGCTAGTGTCTATTAAGTAAGAAGATACAGATGCCAAATGCTAAAGAGTTTATGAAAATCCAATAAAAAATTAGTGCTAATACTTCGGGAAAGCAGTGAATTTTCAGAAAACAAACCAAGGCATTGCTATTGAGAGTGTCCACTGTATACAGACACAGGAACCAAGTTTCCAAATCGTGCATTGCTGTGATGATGCTCTTGTCCTCAAATGCAAATGGAATGAAGCACAAGCATAATGAGCTTCAGACCAAGCTGGAGCAAGAACACAAGGAGTCAGGACAAAGTGGAGTTACTCCTGAGAATGCTGTGCAGCATCTTATTACATATTATAGCAAGTGGAGGGAACCCAGACTGTTGTCAGAAATTAACTATGGTTCTAACACCAGTACAGCCTTATTGTTGCTGACCTGAGAAGTGACATGCTGCATTCCTGAGTCTGTACCTGGCCTATATGGATGTCTATGAAATCAGAGCATTGATGCTGTAAGGAAAAGCAATGATTAAGAAGGTCAAGCTGGGTAAGACCCCTGGGGATACATTTGCAGCATGAACTACAAGACGATGACCAGGCATTTCAAGTTATTAATGAGAATGTCCTTCTAATACCTTTAAACAGGGTGTTTTTTTTTTTTTTTTTTTTTTTTTTTTTTTTTTTTACCCAGGGTGAAACAGTGTGAAGAAGACTGGGGTCTGAGCACTTCATTAATGCCAGAAAAAAATAAATGAGGGCGTTGAAAATTGTACTCCTGGTAAAATGCATCCTGTCTCCTAGGCATGCAGTAAAGTAGTCACGTCAGGCGACGCAGAATTTAACAACCCCTGGTGTGGGCTTCTTACTGCTCATCCAGAGGAATCAGACCAGTGAACCTAGTAGATCTTCTTCATTCTGAAAGGAAAGAACAAGAAAACTGATAAAAGTTATGGGTTGGCTTTGGCACAGAGAGTGACTGACTCAGTAGGTCAAGACTGCTGGCTCAAGACAAGCAGAAGAGAGAGGAGAACCCATCACAAAATCTGAAAAATCAGCTTGACCCTGATGCACGTGGATTGATTTTTGCATAGTACAGCAATTTCAAGTGAAACTGGTAAGTAATGGACCCTGAGCAAACAAACAAAGAAATAAAGAAACAAAGAAAAGCTACTTAAGTTGCATAATATATAATTAGGCTGTGGAACTCACTGCCTGTGGTAGAAGTGCTAGGAATGGAAAGCAGTTAGATACCAGTTCTGACTCAGGCAGGCCTCACAGAGTTTTGTCAGATGGCAGGAGAGTATTTTCAGAAAATCGCAGAATGGCTGAGGCTGGAAGGGGCCTCTGATGATCACCCAGTCCAACCCCGTACCAGAGCAGGGTCACCTGGAGCAGGTGGGGTTGGAACGTCTCCAGAGAGGGAGACTCCACGCCCTCCCTGGGCAGCTGTCCCAGTGCTTTGCCACTCTCAATGGAAAGAAATTACTCCTCACGTTGAGTGGAACTTCTCTTTTAGTTTATGGCCATATGACTGCATTGACCTGTTCTCCAATATTCTCTTGGCAGACCCTGTCACCCAGGGAAAGGTGCTGACAGTCTTTTTGGGAAATTACAGGGATCAGCACATCTGGAGCATGAAGGACTGGCTTCACCCTAGAAAACCCACCTTCCATGGCCACAGCATCTTCCCTACCAGGAAAAAAAAAAGGCTCCTGGGCTGGAGAGGCCATTGGGCTGATGCTGTGGTGCAGCAGGAGTGTTTATATTTGCTTCTGAAAGGTGGGCACTTGTTTTGTTAGTGTGTCCTCTCTTATAAAACAAAAATCTCTTGTGTCTGTGCCGATCATTATTTGTAGAATGCTTTCAGGAGCCCAGATGAAAGGGTATTTTAGATGCATTAATTATTAGTGTTAAGCACAGCTGCTTTGTCTGAGGGCTTTCTTCCAGCTGAAAATGGGTTTGACTGCAAGGAAACATATTTTTCTAAGAAGACTGTATTGGTTTTAAGTCCGGGAAGCAGAGAAAGCAAATAAAGCTATTTTGTTTAAAGAAAAAATTTTCAGGGGTGAAAATTGTTTCCCCCATTTTTTAAATTGGAAGTATTATTGCTTATGAAAAACTGTTATTTAATTTATCATGGGGAAATGGTCAAACACTTTAACAACATTAATAGTTTTTGGAAAAAAAGTAATTTCCTCAATTACTTTCAATCCATTTGCTTAGGTATTGACAGGAAGTTTTCTTTGAAGCTGTCGTCTCATTCAGAAAGCAGACTTTGAGTTTAATGAAGAGTTTCGGCAAATACCTGCTCTGTGTGTAAAAAGCACCCACGTTTTTTTTTCTCCCAAGACAAAATTTTTCTTTATGATTCATCACCTACAGTTGGAAATTTTCTGTGATTTTGTTTGCTTTCAAAACAGGGTTTTGAAAGCTTGGACGGTGGAGAGAGAAATTCTTATCTATCAGGTTGGGGTCATGTGCTAATATTACTGATGACTTGCCTTACTGTTTAGGTTGCAGACAAGAGTTTTATTTCTATACTCTGATCATAAAAGAGGTTTTGTTATTTTCTGATGCCAGCCACATTAGA
The DNA here is from genome assembly GCA_013397915.1 of Daphoenositta chrysoptera. NCBI lineage: Eukaryota > Metazoa > Chordata > Aves > Passeriformes > Daphoenositta > Daphoenositta chrysoptera. The sequence goes on along the minus strand of VZRO01005372.1, from coordinate 877,856 downwards.
ATAATCATTGTTCTCCTGTTGTAGGGCCTCAAAAATCTTCAGTCTGAAAAAAAGAGCATGTTTTAGTCTTATTTACAGTCAAGTCCTTTTTGCCTGCCCGTGTTAAGCTGATGCTAAAAGTACCTGTTTAAGCCTATCACATAAGTGCAATTAATAGGGAGAGGTTACTGATTTTTAAAAAAACTTGTAGGAACTTATGCCATTGAGCTTCTCATTTTGTAAGAACAGAGCATCTCAAGCAAGTGGGGAAAGCCAGTTTGTTTATCTGGCTTGTGCTCAGTGTTATAGAAACACAACCACTCTTGAAAAACAAAGCAATACAGGAAGTGTTGAAATGGGCATGGGTGCAGTGCTAAGCTTCTCCTTCAGCAGCCAGGAGGAACATCAGCAGGGAAATTTTCTTATTCTTTGGTCCTTGGTGCCCCCTTACAGGGTATTACCTGATGGTTCTTGGGACTGTGACTTGTGTGATGGGAAAAGCTGTAAAACCTGGTAAATGTCTTCCTTGGAGTCATGCTGGGAGCTGTGTTTAGCATTAGCTGAGCATGAGATTGGCCTGGATATGGACAGTGAAAAGCCATGGGGTCAGTCTGCACTGTTCTCTTGGATCAAATTAGAGCACCTTACATTTTGTTATATTTGTCTTGTAATGTTTACCAAATCTGTGAAGGTTGGACTATACAATTGGGTCTGATGATCTCAAAGGTCTTTTCCAACCTAAATGATTCTAAAAGAGTAAAAACCTCTCCTTTACTTGCTTGGTGTTATTGTGCCTCCTATTACTGTGACTGGTGGCTGGGTGTGCAGAAGTTTTCACACAGCCAATGAATGCAGGACAGTTCAGCACAAAGAGCACTCCAAGGTAACCTGTGAAATGGCCTAAATGCTATCGTTGAGTTGTCTGGAGAGCTTGATGTGAACAGTTCTGCCATCTGCCAGAACTCTTTGCCAAATTAATTAGAGATCAACTATTAGAAAGTTTGAATGAACATTACCAACCATGGTGGCATTCCCCTAGCAGAAATATTGTCCCCATGTGTCCCAAAAACATTTAAGGTATATTGTAAGTAGAAAGATCGGAAAATGCAGATCGTGTTTCCAGCTCTCTGTGTTTAGGCATTGGCAGTGCACTGAAGGCTCTAGATGCATCTATGCTCATTTAAAGCTTTGGCCTGAGCACTTAACAGAGGATTCTTGGAAAGATGCTGAATACATTTAATGTTTCATTCCCCTTGGGTGTGCAAATTTCCAAAGCTGCTCTGATAATCTTGGCCTGGAGATCCAGCACGGAGCACATTGTCTGCGGGTCTGTGTGTCCTTGGCCCACAGTGAGGTGAGAAGAGGTGCTGGGTTCTGTGTTTCCATGTGCCTCTGCGCTTAGAAACAATTTGGGGAAGTGGAAGGACAGTTCTGCAGAGCCATTACAGTCTCTTCTGTACAGGATGTTTGGGCACGTTTTAAAGCCTTTATTTCCTCAGCCATGAAATCTTCTTTGAGTGGTTGCCTTCTGTCTTGTAAGTGCTTCTAGTCTGGGTTTTTCCAACATGTGTTTACAAGCCTCTGTGGGTGTGCTTGCCATAGTAACTCCTGGCTACACTTTATTGTGAATGTCTTGATACTCATAGGGTTTGGAGAGAGAAGATGCATTCCAAGTGGGAAATGACATCCACAATTCCTAGTGGCATGGACCAAAGCCACATGCCTAAGCCTTCTTTAGAAAGTCTTCCTCTTTGTAAGGCATGTACATTCTTAGTATTTTCTCTGTTCATAATAAAGTTGTGCTACTTCCATCAAAATATACAACTGTTCTCATTTTATCCTTTCTCTCTGCTCCCTGTCATTATCCAAAATAGTCTTTAACCAAAAAAATAGATTAAACTAACTTCCTTTGTTTTTTATGTGCACCTTCCTAGTTAAATGTGTTTGAGCTGATGAGCTATCACTTGTTGAGTCACGGCATACCCTTTGTCCACATTATGAGTAGTAGATATTTAATTGCCTGCTGAATTAAATTGTTCTTTCCACCTTCCCATGGTTATTTTCCCTTATCTCCTTTGACATTCACATTACAAAGTAACAATGTTGTAATTATTTTGGAAAGAATGAAATACCTTGCCTGTGAGACATTCAGTGTTGGCAGCTCTAACAAGGTAGAACTGTTGGGTGGCAGGCAAGAGTGTCACACTGCAAAATATGAAAGAAAGGCACAAAGGGAATCACACACATAATTTAAGAAGGGAGGGGTCATCTTGATGTTGACTGGGACAGATGTGAACCCGAAGATCCCTGTGTAGAGTAGGACCATACGGGTTTTGTGTGCTCTGGTTAAGATCCTGATGAAAGAGACTCAAGAGTGAGTCAGTTACCCAGCCTGGAAGGTATTACATCAACACACAAACACTTGCAATCCATAGTAAGGACAGCGTGGACCAGAGTGTAGGAAGTGTTATCCATGGAGCAGTACTCCACCTGCAGTGACCAACTCTTGTCTTCCAGTACTCACCTCCGCAGTGGAGCATTCCCAGCATTCCTGAGAAGCTGAAGTTACGAATGCCAAGGTGTAGATTTTGCTGAGATGCACGACAGGTCATACACATGAACTATGTAAGGCCTGTGAGGGGAGATGCTGAGCTTGGGTGGGTGGACAACACCACTAAGATGCTGTCTTCTCTTTGGGGGGCAATCTCCACTCTTGTCTCTGCAGTTCTGGTAGTCCCAGTATCCTGATGCCTCAAGGGGAAGAAGACTCTTGGTTCCTTGTCTGAGCACAGTGTTTCTCCTTGTGAGTTCTTCATCCCTGGGCTCTCTGCACACACAGCCTGGATGATGTCTTTTAACTTTCATATTTGAAAACATAGCAGGAAAAACTTACTGTTCTGGATTGCCTTTAAATTCTCAGCTGTTCTGCCTTATTACTGTTTTCTGCCACCATCTGTGGTCTTGCTGGGGTGTTCCCAGGGCTTTGAAAATACAGGTATTGGTCCAGTAATTTCCAGCCTTGGCTTATGAGCAGAAGTCCTGATTCTGATTGTCCTGATTGAAGTCCTGATTGAAGCGATGTAGTCTGAGCAGCACCAAGGTATCCCTGTCAGCTCTGAAAGCAGAGGGCTTGGTTTAGCTTTTTAACTTGTCTTGTCCACAAAGAAGTGGCAGAGGGCGTTGCAAACAAGTGGTGGTGGCTGTTCATAGAGAAAGGGAACCCTCACTCTAAACCTGGAGAAGTATTCCAGGTTTAGAGTAGTGTGTGAGGTGCATCCCAGTAGGTTTTGCCCTAACAACTTTCATATGCAGCAGCGCTCGTGCTGCTGAAGCACGTCTAAGGAACTGTCCGTGTGTCACGCCCTGGGGTTTGCAGCTGCTCAGGTGCCTCTCATCTGCCACACGGCCGCACCTGCCCATCCCCGCTTCTGCACGGCCCGGGGGACATCTGGTGGCCAAAGCTGTCCTGGCATCCCGCACGGAATCCCGCGGAATTCGGGACGCAGGAAGTCCAGGCAGCACGGCAGGGACGGCAGTAACAGCTCACATGCTCACCCATTCAGCGAGCAAGAGTTTAACACAAAAATACTCAGATATCTAGTCCAGCTTAACCAGCTGACTCATTGTATGGGTGCATTTTTTTCATACACAAATGCTGCTGCCCCGGTTTGAAAAGCAAAGGGGTTATGTTCAGGCTCACTTAGATGCAACCAAAAGGTGCTTTTTGACCTGTCTGAAATGGCCATGGGATCTATTACTACGCTGTAGGATTCATTATTTCTTTTGGTAAAAGTAACAGGGTAATTTTTAATTCATTTTCCAAAACAAATAAACAGTATTTGCTTTGAAGGATCGTGCTAGTCCAGCTAGCTGATGACCCAGTCCAAAAGCTGACAGATTATTCTTTTCTTCTGCAAAGCTAGGAAAATATGATGACCAAACATCATGCAGGTCCTTTTTTTTGAAGAACAAAAGCCTTGTATTTCACCTCCTGCATTTAAGTTGTTACGTAAGTACAAAATAGTTGAAAACCATCAACAGTAATATATATCTAGCAGTTGATCTGCATGTTTGTTTAACTCTTGCTTTCAAAGAAGAAACTTGTATTAGAATTGAGACTTACATAATTTAAATTACCTGTAAATTACATATAATTTAAGTTTCCTGCAAATTACAATTTATCTTTCATGTAGCAGCCTTGTTAATTGACAGTCAACCTGTCTCCAGCCACATATGCATGGAAAAGTTCTGGTTTTTTCACTGGAATTGGGTGGAGTATAGAAATCTCTACTATCAGAACTATTTGCAGCATAGCCAGAGATCAGAGATGTTTTACAGGACAAGTGTCAGGTCTTTGGAACAATCCCCCACAGCACATTTCCAACACAAGTCTCCTCCTGACAATGAGTATCTGGGTCTGAAAATGGCCTGTCTCCAGTAGCCACTGTGCATCCCTGAAACTGGCAATATTATACAATAAACAGTCGCCTTCTCTGTGCCTTCCTGGATGTATATAAAATTTGCCATTTTTGAAGTCTGTCTTTTGGGAAGTTCCAGAGGTAATTGTCTGGAGTTAACTTACAGGGCTCCTGTCAAAAGGAATTAGTATTCCAGTAACTCCTTGGCCAGTTCCATGACAGTACTAAAATAGTTGACTGCCTGACACATCAGCTGGCCTTGCTTAGGTGGAGCAACTCAAATGTTTTTAAAAGCAAAATAGTTATCATGCTTCCATTGCTTCCTGCAGCAAAGTTCTTCTGGCCAAAAAGGTTTCAAGGGAATGAGTGTCCTTATTTTTCTCTCCATCTACCTCTATTTATAGCTTATGAACATTGGGGAATGTATGACAAGAAACTGGGAGAGGAATGGATTTCAGGACTTGAAGGTCAAATACTTTGTTCAAGGGAAGCTTGAGTTGTTCATGATGGAAAGGACAGCCTGATGGCAAAGCTATGTGCTGTGTTTAAGGTACACAGCTGCAAACGGAAACTGATTAAATTCAGGATTATATCTTCAGTAGACACAAAGGATTCTTTCTCACACACATACAGTGCTCATCTGGAGTCCAGAGCCTCTCTTGAAGCTCTTTTCGAGATGAAATTCAGCAGCCTTTATGACCAGATCAAGTGCTCTTTTTCCTCATTGTTCATAACAGTAGTTGCAGTACGAGAAAATCATACTCAGCATCAGTAAGAAATATTCAACTAAGTACAATTAAAACTGTGTTACATCATGAATTTCTTTCCCTACAACACACTTTCTCATGGTCATTTTATCCACTGATGACTGCATCCCAGCTGGAGCAGGCTGGCAAAATTAATCCAAAGTCCTTGAATGCAAGTTGATTTAAATGGACAAGGGATCTTTTTCTGAGATTATCAGTTTAAAGATGTCTGGCACTTGGCCTTCAAACTGTGAGCTGTATAATTCTTATCTTGGTAAAGTCAGCAGCAGTGTCTTCACTGACTTCAGCAGAAGTGGATCTTAGATCATTACTGCTCAACTATGATCCTTTGAATCATTTCACCCTCCACAGCATACAGCTGTGTGTCAGATGTGATTATTTCATTGCTTATTCAGGTTTTCTCTCATTTCCTTCTGCTTTTCTATTGCAAATGGTATTTCACCCTTACTGTTTCATATTCTACCGGACTTAATTTGAAATGCATTGGTCTTACAATTTTTAACACTACCCATTCCTCCTGCTCCTTGTAATTTTCAATTCCACAGTCTGGGCTGGGATGTTAAAACATCTTTCCTAAAAGTAGGGTAGTACTTCATCTTGGAGCTCTTTGGAAGCAATGTCCAGTCACAAAACCTCAGTCTAGGTACAAGGTTGCTCAGAAATTGTACCTGGGATCTTGATTCCTTTTAGACTTTTTTTAATAATAAAGGCAAAAAGGAGAAAAATATTTAAGCTTGCATTATGTTGTACAAATTTTCCTGAACTATTGTTTTTCAAGTTGGAGTTTTTGTTTTAAAAACATGCTTCTTCTCACTTTGAAAAAAAAAAAAATAAATAAACAAACTTGAAATATGTCTTTGTTACAAGGCTCACTTCTAGTTCAGCTGACAGGTCTGGGTGATCCCAAAGAAAACAGAGAAGGGTGGAAGGGTGAAAGTAACCTTCTACTGCTGTTTTGTCACCTTGAATTGCATGTGTTGCACGTTCACTTTAGGTACTGGTGATCCTTCCTTGGTAACTTAAATTAGAGGAGGCTTTGGCACTGTCTCACTCTTTGAAATGCTTTTTCATTATGTATCCTGCAAGAGCAAAGTGTGTAGGTGCAATGTATAATATACATGTATGCAATGAGTATTTGACTCAAAAAAACAAAGCTCTGTAATCTTTGAATTATTTAAAATAGAGGACCAAATGATGGTTTCAGCTGCAGTCAGCTGGGTCGGTGGTGTCAGTAACTGATAAATTTGACCTAATGCCTGATTATTGTGATATCTGGTATTTTTTGCAAACGACATAAACAAACATTATGGTATTTTTCTTGGCAAACAGCATGAATACCACTCTTGCTTTATTCTCTTTGCCTCGGCAAATACTTTATGGCAAGTATTCATCACCAAATAAAGTGTGAGACCATGTGCAGTGCAAAGCCCATTAGGTCATGTGTTTTGGTATTCTGCTGGGCTACAAGGTCTACCACAAACTTGGCCAAGCTGTGCATGCTGCTGACAATACTTCCCATGCAACAGGAATGAGATATCCTTTTCTCTTTGTGCAGAGAAGTGTGTACTTGACCTGGTGACTAGTGGTGCTGTGGTACACTACTTCTAGACTTGTTTGCCTAACCAAGACTTGTGTGTAAAAGTTACACATGCAAAACTGAGATGTTTAGAATATGCCCTTGTTAGGACTTTTTAAAGAGCATTTACAGCCTCTGTTGCATTCATGTGCTTTTTTCCCCATCCTGCCTTTGCCCACCATCTCTCTACCTTTCGTAGAACATCTCTAAGACCTTCCTCTCCCACTATCTCCCCTGCCCCATGGGTGGCTTCAGTCAGCTTAAAATACCATCCATTGCTATGAGTAATGAACTCCTCTTGGAAGGTCTCCCTGGGAAATTTGAGACTTCAGCTTCTCCATCAGTATTTGCTCTGCTGCTGATGGCTCTGAGACACATCCTCAGTTACCAGAGCAGAAGCCAGGGGGGTTTGTGCATGCTGAATCTCCTTTTCCAGCAGTGCCTTGGATATACGAATCGAAGTCTCTTTTGAAACTTCTGCTAACTGACTGACAAATGGAAGGCAGTCATTTCAATATATCCATGGATATGACATTTGATTTTTATAAATTACAGTGCACTGGAATTGCAGATGGGCTGCGTGCACAAAATGCTTCTTATTCTTGGCCTTCTAAGTATCAAGTGTAACAAACCCCTGGTGCCCCTGATGACTGTTGTAGTCCACACACGTACTTGGTTGTTTTTCAGCATTCCTCAGAACTGCATGGATGTCAAATTTACTGGAATCAGTGGAAGGACTCCATCTAGCAGCATGTACCCTAATCAGTGGTGAAGCCAGGAAGTGTTTTCCAGCACCTGATGGCCAGATCAATCCTGCAGTAGGTTACTAACATGATCTTGGGGCGTTCTGCTAACAGGCTGAGTTATTGTTCAAACCAAGTTTAAAAACATGCTGCTAGAACTACTTTGATAACGTTGTTTGGTTTTAAAATATTCCTTTTCATTAACTTTTCGCTATGCTTTCCCTATTAAAAAAATCAATATTTGCATTTTTATAGCTTGGTCACTCTTCACCCATATAAATGATAAGTCTGAGAAAATTAACTCAGTTTAAGGTAGAACTTGAAATGTTTATGAAGGGAACCATACAACACAGTTATCTACCTTAATATGGACTCTGTGTGAGAACTGAGGGGGGCTTTTTCAGTCCTGTCTTTCCAAAACACATGCTGTAAAAATCCAAAAGATACAAATCTGCATGTACCCCGTACAGTATTTTCATGCATTTACAATTTTATTCTAGAGTAGCAACAAGACTCTTGACAAATTCTTGTTATTTATAGTGGGTGCTGGCTGTACCTTCACCAGAAATCTTGGAGGATGTGGAATATGGAGGACAACATTGCAATGTCTTGCCTGTGCTGCTGCTGTCCTTAGGTAATCACCTGGAACTGAGCATCAAAGGGACTCATCTGTTCTGCCGTGCCCGGAGGGGAATCGGGTACAGGTGGTTTATCAGCTCCTCTGTGCAAGTGGTGACGTGACAGAGCTGTTTACATAAATCTTTCTGCACTGGGATGTTTCATGGCACGGTACAGAATTGTGAAAAGAAACAACGTAATAAATATCTCAAAAGATGGATACTATCAGAAATTATTTCTCCATTGCCTCTTGATATTAAGGATATGCTCTAACAGGGCAGTTGATTGTTGATGGATGCAAGTGTTGTCCTGATTTAAAACAAATGAGACTCTGGAGCACTGATACTTCTCTGTCAATTCTCTATTTCTTTGATGTTTCTGGACTTAATCTAAAAACTTGGCTTTGTTTAAGTCCCTCAAACAACTGGCAATAGAGTTAGTGGGAAATAAGCTACTTGCCTAAGTCTCCCGCACTGCCTACTGTGGCTTCATTTTACATAATTTGTTTTGTGGAATTTTGCACACTCTCCTCCCCCCAAAAAAGTCTTTTCTGGATGGCGAATGATCTGCCACAAAATCTTCATGTGCCCACAGATGGCTTCAGGGCTTGTAATTATTCTGCAGCTCAGAGCTGTTACTTCTGAAAGACAAATACATAGAAAAACACAACCAAACCAAATCAAACCAAAGTGTTTGGCATAGAACTGGTGCCACCTTGGCCTCTGGAGCCATGCTGGCCTGATTGTAAGTGCTGGAATGAAGGACCCTGTGTGTGAAGCTATCCTGGGCAGAGCAGAAAAGCTGCAAACATTTTGATCACCCTATGTGGCACTGCACACGTTCTTTTGGATAACTGGGCTAAAGTGGGCTAACAGTGCAAAGGCACCATGCACCCAGAGTGCTTTGTCCAGCTCTGGGCTCCTCAGGACAAGGAAAATAAGCTACGGGAAGGAAGGCCACAAAGATGATTCAGGGACTGAGGGAGCTGGGCCTGTTTAGGCTGGAGAAAACTGAGAGGGGATCTCATTAGTGCAGATAAATATCTCCAAGGTGTGTGCTAAGAGGATGGTCCCAGTCTGCTTTTGGTGGTTTCCAGCAACAGGACGAGGAGCAGTGGCCTAAAGTAAACCAACTCAACATAAGGAAGAACTTTCCACTGAGGGTGGCAGAGCACTGGAACAGGCTGCCCAGGGGGATCATGGAGTCTCCCTCTCTGGAGAGATTCTAACCCCATCTGGTCATGTTCCTGTGTCACCTGCTCCAGGTGACCCTGCCTTGGCAGAGGGAGTTGGACTGGATGATTTCCAGAGGTTCCTTCCAACCCTTAGACTTCTGTGATTTTTGACGTGAGAAGAGGCAGGTTGGAAAAATGGAAAGCCCAGCACATGTGAAAGCACATGCTGGCAGGGCTGACACAGAGATGGAGAGCACGGCTTGGGTTTCAAGTTAGGGGTTGGGAACAAAAGGGAAACCTCAGGGGTGGCAGCTGGGGAGGTGGGGATGTCTCCTGGCTGTTTCTGGGGCCAGGCTGTGGCCCCTGCTCCAGTGATGCGGCAGCGAGGATACCTGAGGGACACAGGGGAAGGGGGTTGAAAATATCTGAAAAGCAGTTTCTGTGTTCTGTGTCAGAAATAGTGCAGCCAGCAGGGCCAGGGAAGTGATTCTTCCCCCTGTGCTCAGCACTGGTGAGGCCACACCTCAAGTGCTATGTCCAGTTCTGCGTGTCTCAATTCAAATGGATGTCGAGGGGCTGGAGCGAGTCCGGAGAAGGGAACGGAGCTGGGGAAGGGCCTGAAACACAGATCTGATGAAAAGTGGCTGAGGGAGCTGCTGGGGCTCAGCCTGGAGAAAAGGAGGTTCAGGAGGGACCTTCTGGCTCTGCAGAACTCCCTGACAGGAGGGTGCAGCTGGGGGGGGGGGTCGGGCTCTGCTGTCAGGGAACAAGGGACAGGATGATATGACAAAGCTTCAAGCTGCACCAGGGAATAAGGAAGAATTTATTCACAGAAAAGGTTGTTAAACATTAGAATGGGCTGCCAGGGAGGTGGTGGAGTCACCGTCCCTGGAAGCGTTCAAGGAACACTTGGATGTGGCACTCTGGTGGGCAAGGTGGTGTCCGGTCACCGGCTGCACTCGGTGTCCTCAGAGGCCTTTTCCAATCCCACTCCCGGCTCCGCTCTCCCTCCTGACCCCAGTCCCGGCTCCGCTCCCGCTCCTGGCCCCGCTCCCGACGCCGCTCCCGCTCCTCATCCCGCTCCCGAAGCCGCTCCCGCTACCTATCCCGCTCCCGGCTCTGCTCCCGCTCCATCTCCCGCTCCCCGTCCGCCGGCGCCCAGTGCAAGCCACTGTTCCCCCGACGCCAAGCGGGACCCCGTGCCTCTTCCCCCCCATCCCGCTGCCCCCATTCTTCCCCTCCGTGCTCCCGCTGCCCGCTCGGGACCGTCGTGCCCCGGGCAGGCGCTGGGGGCAGCGGCGCGGCCACCCGGGGAGCCGCGGTCACCACGGAATCACAACGTCAGTCAGGTTGGAAAAGAGCTCTGAGATCATCGAGTACGCCCTGTGACTGATCCCCCACCTTGTCACCCAAACCATGGCACTGAGTCCTTTCCAGTCTTTTCTTAAACATCTCCAGGGACAGTGATTCCACCACCTCTCTGGGCAGCCCGGTTCAATGTTCAGTCATCCTTTCTGTGAAGAATTTCTTCCTAATGTCCAATCTGAAACTCTCCTGGCGCAACTTAAAGTTGTTTCCCCTTGTCCTGTCCCTTGTTCCCTGGGAGCAGAGCCCAACCCTTCCCTGGCTGCACCCTTTTATGAGGGAGTTGTGGAGAGTGAGAGGTACCTGAGGCTCTCCAGCTCCCTCAGCCACTCCTTATCAGATTTCTCCCCACTCTTGCCCAGCTCCATTGCCTTTCTTCAGACTTGCATCAGCATCTCAATATCTTTCCTGAAGTGAGCAACCCAGAACTGGATATAGGACTCGAGGTGTGGCCTCAGCAGTACCCAGCACAGGGGACAGTCACTGCCCCGGTCCTGCTGCCACACCATGGGCTGGGACAGCCCAAGTGCCATTGGGTTTCTTGGCCACCTGGGCATACCTGGGCTCATGTCCAGCTGCTGTTGACCAGCAAACCCAGGTCATTTTCCATTGAGGCACTTTCCAGCCACTTTCCCCCCAGCCTGTAGCATTTCAGGTGTGGAAAAAACCCACCTGCAACGGTCCTGTAGCTTGAGTTGTTTGAGGCTCATGTAGCGTAATGTAATTTTGGTTGCCCCCTTGTTCTTTGCATTCTAATGATTTTATCTCGTTTTCTTTTCCTTTAAGCTTAGATTTGATCTCCTTACACTCAGTTGCTTCCAGTGTTACCTTGTGCCTCCAAACACTGGTGCTTCTCCATCAGGCTGGTCAGAGCTCCATGCAGTATTATGAGGTACTACATGTCAAATACATGTTAAAATCTTTGTTGAGAGGAGGAACAGTGCCAGCAAAACTTCAGCCCTGGACATGAGGGGAGCAGACTTCAGGCAGATCAGGGTACTAGTGAATAAGGTCCCCTGGGAAAACGCTTTTGAAGGTGCTGGGGTCCATCAGTGCTGGCCACTTTTTAAGCACCACCTCCCAGGAGTACAGGAGCAGACAGTTCCAGAATACCATAAGTCAAACAGATGAACAAGAAGGTCAGCTTGACTAAGCAAGGATCTTCTTTGGGATCTTCAGCCAAAAAAGGAGGCATTTCCCCTGTGGAAGCAAGGTTGGATGACACAGGAGGGATATGAAGATGCTGCTCACCACTCTAGGGAGAAAATTTGTGCAGCCAAAGCCTAACTGGAGTTGTCCAGAACTGTGGGGGACAATAAAAAAGAGGTTTTTTAAAAATATGTTAATAGCAAAAGGCAGTCCAGAAATAACTTTGGCCCTTTGATGAGGATGATCATCTCAGAAACAGGGACACGGACAAGAGAGAGGTGTTCAATGCTTTCTTCTCTTCCATCTTCAACACAGATGACAGGCTAAGGGGTCCCAGTGCCCAGAGCTGGAGGGCCATGAATGTGAGAATGATGAGCTCCCAATCATCCCTGAACTTTTGTAGGATCTGCTGCTCCAGCTGGATCCCTATAAATGTGATGGAATTCTTAAAAAAATACTCATAGAGCTGCTGATATCATGGCAACGCCTCCCTCAATGATTTTTGAGCAGTCGTGGGAATCTGGAGAAGTCCCAGTTAACTGGAAGCTGGTGAAAGTCCCGATTTCAAGAAGGGCAAGAAGGATGACCCTGCAAACAACAGGCCAGTCAGACTAACTTCAGTGACTAGTAAAATTATGGAGAAGAGTATTCTGGGAGGAATTGAAAAACACCTGGAGGACACACTGGTCACAGCCAGCACAGGTTCATGAGGAGAAATTCTTGCTTGCCAAACCTGATTTCCTTTTACAACAAGATAACCCACCTGGTTGATCAAGGGAAGCCAGCTAATGTAATCTTTTCAGACTTCAGCAAAGCTTTCCATACTGTCTCTCCCAGGATCCTTCTGGACAAAATGTCCAGCCCATAGCTGAATAAACACATCATGTGATGGGTGAACAACTGGCTCACAGGTCAGGCACAAAGGATTGGCATGACATCAGACTGGTGACCTCTCTCTGGTGGGTTCCACAGGGCTCCATTTTCGGCTCTATGCTCCTCAACATCCTCACAAATTACCTGGATGCAGGACTGTAAGGGATACTGGGCAAGGTTGTCAATGATATTAATTTGGGAGGAGCTGTCGAATCTCTCAGAAGCAGCGAAGCCCTGCAGAGAGTCCTCAACCAATGAGAGTGCTGGGCAATCTCCGACTGTGTAAAGTTCAAAAAGGCAAAGTGCCTGATTCTGCCCTTGGGATGGGGTAGCTGTGGATATATGGACAGACCGGGGAATGAGATGTTGGAGAGCAGTGCCCTGGAAAGGGACCTGGGGGTCCTGGTTGATGGCCAGTTGGACATGAGCCAGCAGTGCCCTGGCAGCCAGGAGGGACAGCCCTGTCCTGGGGGCACCAGGCCCAGCATTGCCAGCTCTGGGCTGGGGCAGCCTCATCTTGAGTCCTGGCGGTAGTTCTGGGTGCCACAATGTAAAAATGACATTAAACTGTTAGAGAGTGTCCAAAGGAGAGCCATGGGTTTGGTGAAGGCCCCTGAGGGGAAGCCACATGAGGGGCAGCTGAGGGCACTTGGTCTGTTGAGCTGGAGAAGAGGAGACTGCGGGGAGACCTCACTGGAGTTCTGCAGCTTCCTCGTGAGGGGAAGAGGAGGGGCAGGCACTGATCTCTGCTCTGTGGTGACTAGTGACAGGGGTCAAGGAAATGGCCTGAAATTGTGTCAGGAGAGGTTTAGGTTGGATATTAGGAGAAGGGTCTTCCCCAGGAGGGTGTTTGGACACTGGAACAGGCTCCCCCAAGGATGTGGACATGGCACCAAACCTGCCAGAGTTGAAGAAGCATTTGGACACCACTGTCAGGCACATGGTGTGACTCTGGGGCTGTTCTGTGCAGGAGCAGGAATTGGACTTGATGGTCCTTGTGGGTCCCTTTCAACTCAGAATAATTTATGATTCTATTATCCTGTATTTTAATCCTGCACTTTTTGAAATCTTTCTGACTGTGTCAGGGACCTTTGGCTGGTTTGCATGAATAGGCTTGGATGAAATTGCTCACACAAACACCATTATTTTTTTCCATATATATTACACACATGCACACACTCTGTGCATATCCTGGAGGGATGTTCTTGCTGGGTTGCACAGAGCTCTTCCCCTGCTGCTCCCCGAATGAACAGCTTTGGCCTTCTGAGATTTCTCCTCTGCTCTCACTAGACAAGCCCAAACATCAGGCAGCTGTCTGCCAGTCTTCATACTTCCTTTGTTTAGGGATGTGGTGTTTTTAAATCTGTGAATTAGCAATGTGGCTGGGTTTCAGTTCTGCAGAGGGAAGTTACGTGGGTAATGCCACCTGTCACCCTCAGTGCGACCTTTTCAGTGGCATTGCCTGATAAAAACATACACAACAGTAGTACTTGCAAGTCGGCTGGGTTTTGTTTCTCGTGCATTGGCAATGTAGGATAGAGTCATTCTCCCAAAAAGCTGATTTTGTAAATAGCTCAGGTCCCACACTGAAGACTTATGGAAGGAGATCTTCACTGCTAAGTGCATGGCAGTCTTATCTTACACTTAATGACAAATTATTAATATACTTCAGGCAAATACATCATTCTCAACAGCTCCTTGTTTTTTGCCTTTCTCTCTGGTCTTGTCCTTGTAAATTCAATTTCACAGGCACAATCTGTAACATAGCAGGTGCCAAGTGTAGCCTTCTTGTTTCATAGGATCCAACTAACTGTCTGTGTGGGATTCATTTAGACAGTAGGCAGCAATGAAAAAAATTTGTGTTTCTGCTGTACACAAAGAAAACAATGCTTCTCAAGGAATCTCCCCTTGTAGTTTCTTGTAGGGTTCTTAAAGACCATCTACTGCCGTGCTTCTCTGCAAACTGGTTCTGGAGAATTTATGAATTCCATGGAGAAAACAGTCGTGAGTGTGGCTTTGCTTCTGCAGTTGAAGTTTTGTAGGTCAGGCCCAGATAATCAACGGTGCTGACACCAAAGGAACCCAGGCATCTGAATACCTTTGAGGGTTTGGATTCCAGTTCTTTCTGGAGGTCTGTTATTAAGGTTCCAGGGCTTGGGCTACTAAAGTTTTGCAGAATGGCTTGTGCCAAATAAACTGACCTGTGTCCTGCTGTAGGGAAAGGAGCTCCCTAACTCACTGCCTCTACACTTCCTCCTGGTTTTTAGAGCAGATGCAGGCTCCATATCCTGAAAAATCTCGTGGAGGTTTCCCTGAGGAAAGCCTTTGTGTAGATACACATGCACAAAACGTCTGCATGACAGAAACTACCCTCACAGAAAATTCGCTCTAATTGACACTGCAGTAGTGATCAAGGAGGGCGGGGTGATTGGTGGGGCTGAACTGCATTTTGCCAGTGGGATGGCTGTGCATCTGGAGTTCACATCTGCGGAGCTCAGATGCAGAGATCTGTGCATGGAGCTGGCAGAAGAAGGGAGGGGTGAGTACAGCTGAGGGTGCCAACACAATTAAAGCCAAAGAGAAAAGTGACTGTTTCCTATCAGCACCCTGCACTCTGCACCTGAGCACCAGATGAAGCAGGATCTGAGCAGGGATTTGCACCAGGGCGGAAACCAACAGAGAATGCAAGGCCTGCTTTAAATTTGGTGGCAAAATTACGAGCTTCTGTGTGTCTGACTGCTCTGATTCAGGGCCTACAGCCAGACCTCTTGGTTCCAGCATGTAACAAGGAATGGGCACCCTAAGGAAGTTTCATGCTGAAGGAGGAACACCCTAAAAGCACCCCTCTGGAAGCCCACAAATGCAGGAGGTTGTTGCAATGTCTCCTACTCTCTGGAGTGCTGGTGATGGACTCAAGCACTTTGGAAACCCTCTACCCAAGAAGAAATTCTTGTGGTTGCTTTGAAGTGAGCAAACAGAAAACACCCTTTTGAATTCAGCACAGTAGCTGGAGTGGGACGTTGCTTTGCTGCAGTTCATATCCTTTTATTCAGCAGGGTAGTGGCTAGTACACTGATCTGGGAGACCTATGTAGGGAATGCAGAAAGTCCTTTGGCTTTGAGAAGTAGGTGTGTTGCATGTGGTTGGGTGTGCTGGTGAAGGTCACTGGCTGGGGTGACACGTTCTGGTTGAAGAGAAGCATGGAAGACAGAAGAGACACAGTGGGACAGCCCAAACACCAGGTTTCCGAGGGGTTAGTCTGCCAGAGTGGCTCATCTGATGCATGAGTGAATTTCCCTGCTACTCTTGAGCGGCAAAGTGAGCAGGCTGCACTGATGGCTAGAGGATATGGATGTAATGGTGACAAGTTGGCTGCTGGGCTTTTATTTTTTTCCTAGAAAAGGCACATTTAGTGCCATAGACCACATTCCTGAGTGTCCCAGGGAGAAGCTTTGCCTTTTGCTTTTTAGAGACTCTAGCCGTAATATTAGGAAACAGTGTTGGCATGTTAGCAAGTGTTCCTCTCCTAACCCTTTTCAGGAGTATTCTGGGTTCAGGCCACAGATACTGATGGTGATGGGCTGCCAAGTAAGTGATAAAGCATTACTTGCTTCTTACATACCTGGTTATGTGTAAGACTTGACTATTTTAGGCTAAGTAGGAGGAAAATTGGTTTATGACCTTATAATTAGCAGTTGTGTGAGAATAACAGCAAGACTTATTGAGTCATTCTGATAGAACAGTTTCCCTTTTTTTGCATTGCTTAATTAAAAAAAAAAAAAAGAAAAAGAACACTTCAGCATGTTTTGTAACACAGCTTTAAATAAGCAAATAGACAAACCTAATTTCAAGGAATGGTCCAGAGGTCTCTGCTGCTTAAATTTGTGGTGACTGAAATGTGTCTTGAGTAACTGGGGAATGCTGATGGTCTGGCAAAGAGCAGATTGGGCAAAGGACACAGAGGTGATACTCAAGAACATCTTGGGGTGATAATTTTAGAAGCCTGGAAGATGTGAGCGAGAGATAAATGAGTGACCAAGTTGGTGATGGGTATGCTGACTTGCTACAGTATATCCTCGATGCCCGTGACAGTGAAAAGCAGCTCCATTCATATCTACTGAGTTCGCGATGCATTTATTTACCTCCTGCATCTCCCTTACACTTCTGTTTCTCCTCCCTTCATTTCCAGTTCCTTTCATGATGTACTCATGACACCGTCATCTCTGATCACCTTCCCAAAGATTTTCAGGCAGCTCAAGGGGAGTTATTTGCCCAGTTACCAGGTGAATTTCAAAGTGCATGGCAATCCCCCCTTCCTTTTTAGAGCGGTGGAGCTACCTCTCTCCCTGAGTGCTGCTGCTGGGTTGTCAGTATTGTTTTCAGGGTCTGTCAGCAACTTCTTTCTTGTGACTTTAGTCACTGTTTGCTGTAGCAGCCCCACAGCTAAGTGGATGACAAGGCACATAGTACTGGCATTTGTGCTTACATCTGAAATTCCCAGGAGGAGGAGAGCTCAGACAGGGCCTGGAGAAACTGCTGGAGAACCTCTTGTTTGTGTTGGGTTTGAGATACAGTTTGAGAAGGTGGGAGCTGAAGAAGAACACTTCTGTTGAGTCCTGAACACTTCTCTGTGTGACAGAACCTGGAGGCAGTCGTCTGTCTTCCTGTTTAGGTTTTTGTCACATAATCCCTGATGCATCTCAGGCACCTGTTTGGTTTTCTGAGGAGAGAAACTTCTCTCTTCCTTGAGTCATATCAAATGAATCACACTCAGCAGATGTCTGTCAGCAGTTGCTTTGGACCACAGACCTACTGGATGTTTTATGAACAAAAAGGAACTTGCCCAGCACTGAGGTTGACATATTTTCCCCAGAAACAGGGCTTTCTTACTGCCTTCTTTTTGTGGTGGGAGGGAGGTGGTGGGGCGGTGGAATTGCCCTGCAGCACTCCAACACCCAGTGGTCAGTTTATCTGCTGGTGTAAATCATTACCACTCCAGTCTGATCCACTCTCATTTACCATCTGTCTCTTTTGTTTTCCACGTGGGGCTCTGAGGGGGGAGGCTGCAGGTCTGCTGAGAGAAATGAGCCTGTAATGGAAGGTGCATGAGCACCTACAGACTGTGAGTCTTCCTCTTCCTCTTCCTCTTCCTCTTCCTCTTCCTCTTCCTCTTCCTCTTCCTCTTCCTCTTCCTCTTCCTCTTCCTCTTCCTCTTCCTCCTCCTCCTCCTCCTCCTTCTCCTTCTCCTCAGTCCTGCCTTCAGTTTACTGCCTGCCATCCCTGCTACATGGTTTGAGATTGCCCAGATGTTTTCTGGGCTTGAAGCTGCTGGAATTTTCATTGCAGCTGACATTCTGGTGTGCTGTGTTATCAGGTAACCTGCACAGAACACAGTGAAGAAGCTCTGTCATGACCTCTGAGGCTGGAGGCTTTAGTGAGGGGAAGACCTGGGAGATGCCCTGTTGTTCTGGAAATAAAGTCCTGCCATTCTCAGTGCCTTCTCTGGCCTTTACAGTTTGTGTGCTTTATTAGATCATTAGATTATTATGTTTTTGCACTTATGGAGACAAAAGAAAGAGCATATTTTAGTGTCCCACAGCATGGCTGTGTGGTAGGCGAAAAGCTCACCTCACATGGATGCTTTGTGGGGTTGTGCTGTCACCACAGGTGGCAGGCAGAGAGCAGAGAAGCAGTTTCCCCACGAGAATGAGGTGGGGGGACTCAACACCCTTTGAGACAGGTGTACTCTGTCAGCAGTGAGTGTCAAGTAAACAGACGTGTGCTCAAAAAACACGAAAATCTTGCCAGTGAAACCAGGCTCAAAGCCACCTGTAGGGTTTTCCCGTTTCCACCCCCATGCTTCCCTAGAGCTGGCAGGATAGAGAACAACCACTTGTGCTCCCAGGCCCTTTGGTCCCTCTTTATTGCCCTCAGGCTTCTTGCTGGGAATTCATCATTGCCCACCTGGAGAACCAGAAGTGAAAAATAACAAGAGGACAACACCAGACCAGAGAGTTTTCTAGTAGCTTCCTTTACCCAGGAAGGCAGCAGAGTTCCCAGTGTGCTGACAGGGGTGCATTGGCATGGGTTGCCAGCATTTTGAGCCTCCTGTACCTCTCAGAAGGGAGGCACTGACACAGCTACCCTTCTTTTTTTCTTGGCTGGGGTGGTGGTGGTGGTGCAGGGGTAGGATGCCCAGGCTGGCTTGCCTTATGTGATTCCTCTAACCTGATGGATATCCTGGTTGTTGTTTGCCCAGCCCTCAAGTTCCAGAACCTTGTTCGTGTTGTGTGAGGGCAGCTGGGAGAGTGAGGGAGGCCGGGAGGGGATTCACTTGCTGTCTTGAGAGGAGACCTGTTTCTATTCCCCCTGCCATTTCTTAAGTCCCCTCCTCCTGCCTGCTGGTGAAAGAGTAGGGCATCCTCTTCCTCCAGTGGTGCAGCCAGCTGGTGCATTTGCCTCAGGGATGGTAGAGAGTGGCTCCACCAAGTCAGTCTCCTCCTTGGAGTCCCCGATACTTCTTCCCCTTCCTACCTCCTCCCAAAGCTCTGCCACCAGGACAGCAGATCATGCACCTGGCCACACCTCACACTGCTTGTCCCTACTGCCATGCCACTCATGCCAGGCTCTGGCACTCCCTGGGGGGTGCATGTTTTCATGTTCCCTCCGTGTCACCACATCCTTTCTGGGGAGTGCAGAGGGCTTCTCCGCTGAGTGGATCCCACAGCTGGGCTCCTTCCCAAGCAAGGCGACCACCAGCTGAGCTCACCCCTAGCCCTTGGTGGACTAAGTGCCCCATCCTCACTGCCTTCACTCCCTGGGGGCTGCTTTTGTAAGGGTCAGGGAGGTGGCTGCTGTCCCTCCCTGCCCCTCTCATACTGAGTCAGAGCTGCTCCGACTCAGAGCTTCGACACTTCAGCACTCGGGGTCTGGGGTGTCCAGCTTCCAGTCTAAAATTTTAGAGCTTTCCTGGAGACAAGCCCTTCTATTTCCATCTTAAATTTTTCACCGTGCTCGGAGAAAAAGCGAGGTCCTAACAGGTGAAACACGTTACACTTCTGAGCATCTCCCAGCCCTTTCCAAAGCTGCATTTAAGTCACAGCAGCTTATTCTTGTGTGTGTGCTCAGATGACATAGCTGTTCAGATTCTTGCAGTCCACTCTTATCTTAGTGATATTCCTGAGAGGTGTGTAAGCAACGTTTGGGGAAGCTGCTTGATGTTGTCATTCACAGTGGTAGTCACAACAGAGATCTTAAAACAAAGGGCTCTGTGTGTTTTACCAAGAGAAGCCACAGTAACAGGTTTCAGTGTAAATGAGAGTTGTATTGCCTTCCATCATAGTTGACTTGAAAATAAAGTACTTTGATGGTAATACTGCAGATGTCTGCAGGAAACCCAGCACAGCCTTGAACACTGTAGTTAGATAGCTGCGCAAAAAAGTACATGAAGGGAAGAGCTAATGTGCAATACTTCTATTTAAGATAGAGGGAGGAAATAGAAATTGTGATAGCATGCTATTTCAAGTAATAATAGAAAGTACTTGATGTTTACATGGTGAATGGATCAATACTAATTCTGTAGTCAGGGCACATACAGTAGCTTGGATTATACAAGTGATAGATGCACTCGGTATAGCTGAAATTTCCACCCTGCAACATTTATTTCTCACTGCGTGTTAGATGGAATTTTCCACCCAACTATCTGAAAGGATTTGCATAAGAATGGTGATAGAGCAGTATTCTTTAATGATGTGCTTTTCTTTGTTAAACTTCAAAAATGTCTACGATGCATGATGAGGTTCGGATGAATTGCCAAGCTAATGCTTTTATATTTTCTTTAAAGAGCTTATCTTCTCTGTGTTGTGGGAGTTACTTTATATTGTTGTCATAAAGGCAGCAGCAGTAAAGCCAACTTTGTGGCAACCCTGGTAGGTGCCCCCTCCTCCTTTACCTTCAGGTGTTTGGTGCTGCTGAAGGAGGCAGATCACACCACCTCTCACCCACCACCTGTTTGCCCTACTGTTAACTTGTTTGTGCAGCTTCTGTGGTGCTGTGCATGACATGACTCACGGCTGGCTCTGTGGCATTTTACTTTTAAAACAATGGCCCTCTTGGCATTCAACCTAGATCAGCCCAGGCTGCTGTACTGTTTGTAGAAACTGGGTCATAACCAGGCTCTTCCCAGAGTGACTTATTGATTTAAAAGAAATTCAGGATTAAAGAAAATGTGAAAAATCTGCCAGTGGTGATTTTCACAGAATGATAGAGAAGACCCTTTGTTTTGTTCTTCACTTCCTTGGAGCAGAAGTCCAAATTTTTTTAACTATGAGAGAAAAAACTGCTTGAATTGGTGAATTTTAGGAATGTAACCTGTTGAGAAGCAATATTTCCTTCCTTGGCCATTGGCCCAGTAAGTCACCTTCTAACCTTCACTGTAGTGAAGCTATTCAGAAATCTCCTTCAGCAGGAAAAATAAGCAATACAAGTGACGGCGAGGTTTGTCATCAATTCCAATTCCATGTAGGGTGCAATGATTCCACTTTCACAACAGCTATTAGACAGAGAGGGGCTAAATCTGCCCCGAGCCAAGGCTTCTGTGGCACAGCATGAGTGTAACAGAGAAACAATTTGGGTTTTGTTGAGTTTGCTTTTTTGTTTTATATTCCCCTTTACTGATAATGGGCATTAATTGGGAAGAAATTTAAACAGAAATTATAACTTCTTCCCTAACAATAACTCTGTGTAGGAAGAGAATGGCAGCGGTATCTGAGATAGAAACAGGGAAGAAGATTGTTGCATGAAATCTCTTTCAAAACCAAGAAATAAGCAACTGCAAAAATAAGCAGTGCATGTAAAATTAGCAACTAAACCCCAAAATCTGCGCAGTGACTTCCTTTGTGGTTGCTGGAGAGTTGCTTCACGTGAACACACGGGCACAGGTTTTTGTGTGTGCATCTACAGTTTACACAATGTGTACTTACTTTTGTATTTGTGTTGGCATTTATAATGTCAGATAGGATAATTCAGGTAGCTCAGGAGGTCTCTTGTCCAAGCTGCTGCTGAAAGCAGGCCCAGCCATGAGATCAGAGCGTAGTGCTCAGAGTTTTAAGCAGTTGGGTCTTGGAAACCGCCTGAGGTGGAGGCAGTGAAACCTCTCTGGGCAACCTGCTCCATCCTCAGGGCGAGAACTGTGTCCTTATCTCCGGCCTGAACCTCTCCAGTTCCTGCAGGTGCCAATGCCTCTCGCCCTCCCGTGGGGCTCTGCTGGCAAGAAAGAGCCTTTCCCCGCGTCATTGATGCTTTCCCAGGAGGCACCGTGGTGCTGCCAGGTGTTCCAAAGCCACCTCTGCTCCACGCTGAGCAGCCCTGGCCCCAGAGCCTGTCCTCACGGGGCACTGCTCCAGCCCCACTAAGTGGCATCCCCATGTCCCTGTCAGTTTGTTGGTGTCTCTCTCACCAGAGCCTTGAGACCAGGCTCAAGGGGGACTGCTGAGCCTTCCCCAGTGCCCCTGCTGGTGCAGGGCTGCATGCTGGTACTGCTCCAGCTGCGTGGGGTCCCTGTTGGCCCTTTTCTCCAGGGTGTTGTATATTTATGCACAAATATTTTGTCTAAACCATGTTTTTAAACATGTGCTCGTGCTAATATTTAGACCAGCGTGTTTGAGGCGTAGCGTCCTTAAACTCAAGCTCCTACTTTTAGTGTTCTGTTGAATTTTTGATGAGTGACAGATCCTATTGCTACTCAGTCTTATGTGTAGCCCTTTCACCACAAACCTGCCTCTTGTCCTGCCTCTGGAAGCCTTTCATGGTGAAGGCACAGTGTGTTTAGACCTGGAATCCATTACCTGGGTTCAGGAAGGGAGGAGGTCCTAGATGTGAAGCCTCTTGTTAATGGAACTAGGATGTACACAAAGATGACCTAATGGAGGAGGAGACACTAAAAAGGTCGCTCTACTGATGCTAGAGTTGAATGTGTGAAAAAAATGGGGAAAAAAGCAAGGTCAGCTTTAAAACACAAATGGTTCTCTTTGCTTGACTGCGATTGCACTTCCCCCTGCACCCTCTGAAGACATGCAGAGCTAACTTCTGCAATACTCTTCCATTCACACGACAAAATAAATGCCTCTGTGGCCTGATTCCTTCATCACTTCCCGCTGCATGTGTGCCTGTCCCACAGGGTTGCTGTGAGGTGCTGGCTGAGGCATGCAGGTACTGGGATAGCTGTGCCTGCTTGGAGCGGTGTGGTCTTGTCAGATGTCCCATGCCTGACCAGTGTTGCTAGTTCTGCCTGCTAAAATGGCCAGCTTCAAAGAACGGCCGGAGAGAGGGTGAGATGAAGCTGCATGTGCGTTTCTTGCTGTGTTTTACACTCTGCTCTTAGTTGCTGTTCTGCTACAGCCCTGTCTGACACCTCAGCATGCCAGCTGCACTCGTTTTACACAACAGCCGAATCCCCAATTACCGCAATTGATGTTGTGATGCCATTTATACCTGTTTTCTGGCCAGGAACTCCGAGGCATAACCTTTCCCCAGGTGTGTGCCTGATCACTCCGGGCTGGAGTGGTCTGCCGTGGCTGGAGAGTCCCAGCCCCCAGTATTTGTTTTTTGCCCCTCTCATGCTGCAGGTGAGCAAATACCTGTTTTGTGGAATGTGAGAGGAAAGTGGGTCCCAGGCTGAAAGGCAGTTGTTTTGGGTTTAACTGGCACGATGGGGAGTGGTGTCAGTTTGTGTGGCATTGCACATGGCAGTCTCAGCTCCTTGTCTCTTTGCTTTCTGGATTTTATGTCCACTCTCTGTATTATTTTAATTTGGGGTTCATGTTTAGTTAACCCGTGTGGTGGGACTGAGAGGTAACTGCTGCCTTTGTGTCAGCAGAAGACGTGTTCTGTAAAAACTGTGACCATGAAGATGAAGATTTATAACAGTGCAGGGAAAAAAAGCCCACAAAATTATTTGAGAAGCCACACTATGCAGGATAAATGTTACAGGAAGTATTAGCCTTCTGTAAAAATTCCTTTGCCAGTGAGGAATTTCATACACAGCCTTTGTGAAAGAAGAAATTTTACCTCAATGATGTTCTGAAATGCTCTATTTAAGAATTAGACATGAGGAAAACCCTGGCTTTCCAAATGGTTTGGACTATTTGCATTTAGATATTTTAAACATTTTCTTTAAGCAACAATGCTTAGTAACTCATAGATACAAAAATACTGTTTATATGTAAATTAAATGTGCTGTATTGTATACACACACATGATTGTTTGAGTCTCTCTCTTGTCTTTCTGTGTGTACAGCAATTTTCTGTGCATTTTTTTTTCTCCAACAGGCATTTGGAAGAGGATATGATCACAGCTGAATTGTACAAGCCTGTTTCTACCTACATTAAATACAATGAGGTTTTTATCATTGCAATTTGGAATCATAATTCTTTCTAAGATTAGGAAAAAAAAAACGTAATTTTTTTTCTGTGATGAGAGGTGTTAGCTGGGCAGTGCTGGCGACAGAGGTTTCCTTTTGGATGGGAAGACCTTGATATCCATCTCAGCGGCTTCCCTTGCTGCATTTGGCTTGGCTTATAGCTGCATTCGTTTTTTTTGTGAAGCCTTCATAGAACACCAATGTGTTTTGGATTAAGACAGTTCAAAGAAAGAATTTTGTTATATTTTTTTCCCCTAGTTCTCATATTTCTGAAGTCTAGAAAAACTTAAGCCTCGCTCTTATAGCCTCTTGAATGCTGTACTGTTATTTAGCTTGCACTTTTTCATCAGAGTGGTCAGACTGTCCTGCCCCATGATTTTATACTTAGATTTGAATAAGAAATGTCTGATGGAGAGTGTAGCTTTTGGAAAGACCTTCCTGTAATGACTCCCAATGGTGGAGTCTCCTCCTGGGGGAGATTCTCATCTACTCCTTCCACAAGCATTTCTACAGGGCACCAATTATATCCTCATCATTTTTCCTAAAAGATAAAATGTACCTCTCTGTGATTCCCAACCCCTGTTTCATCAGAGGTGGTGTCCTCAGCTGCACTTTCTGGAGGTTTCTGCCACTTTTGATGGCAAGACAGTTCTCTGGTTGGTAAATATTGAGAGCTATCTGTCCTTGGTGCGTACTTAGAACAAACTGCAGGAAAATGCTTACAAGTAATGATCTGTCCTGACTGTTGCATGAAGCTTTCCAAAAATAGTTGTCTATAAACAAAAATAATCCTGAGTTTTGATATTAATAGAACGATGCTTCAGGTCTTCTCCTTAATGCTGGTGCACTAGAAGACCTGAAAATGAGAGATCTAAAATACTTTCAGAAGAGACTCCTGATGTAAGGGGATCTTAGTCGAAAGATACTCAAGGTCTTTTGAAGGGACTTATGTTTTGAAGGAATGATGAGTACCCATCTTCTGAAAATTCAGTGATTTTGTGACAGCTGAAGTTTGACAGGAGTTGATATTGCCTTTTTTATTGTCTTGGTCAGTTTCTGTATTTGTGTATTATCTCACAAGCTGTCCCCTGTAACAAGACCCATCTAAATGCCTGTGTTTTTTTCAATTCATTTTGACACTTTTAAACTGAAGAAAGTTTGCAGTAAATGAGTTATTAACATGAAGAACTGAATACATACGGTGCTTTTGAAGTATTCCCACCTCCCCCCATGAGATTTCTGTGGAAAAAATAATTGATATTTCATATATTTGTCACTTGACATGGGATGCTTACCTTACTTGAATGTCTAGAGCCTGTGACTGAAATTTAACTCTACTGTGCAAGGTGCTGTACAGGTGGAGATCATCTGACATTCTCTGTATCTAAGGATTTGCATTTGACAGAGACAACTCAGATGAAAGGCAGGATGAAGAAGCACCAGAGAGGTTTGTATTGCTCAGCTTTTGGTGGGGTTTTTGTGGTTCCCTCATCACTTTGGTATCTTCCATTGAATGATGAGATTAGTACTCATCATGGTCAGTGATCTGTCTGAGCTCTGGGCTCAGCTCTGAGGAAGTGGTGAAAACGGGGAGGGTGGGCACGCTGTGCCCTGTGGGGGACTTCCCTGGGTGCAGCCCCTGCTTCTGGGGAGATGCTGTGCTGGGAATGCTGGATTGCTGAGGGCAGGGTGTCCAACTTGTGCCAGGCTGCGGTGCCTTGGCCTGGTGGCCCTTCTGGGGCCGCCTCTTGCTGCAAAATAGTCCCTCTGCCTTTTGATGCAGCCAGCTCGGGGCACTGCTTTGTGGAGCTTTGCTCACTTTCACTAGCTTGTAGACACTATCTTTTTCCTTCTCCTTTCTTCATACAGTCAATCAATCACCTCCTTGCTCAGACGCAGCTGCCTTTGGACCAGGGCTGACATCTGGAAGCACCCACACCACTTAAGCCTGTTTTCTCCCAGGGCCCTGCCTTTGCATGAGGTTTTGATTTACTGTTTACTATTTCAGGCTTGTAACAAGTAGGCATCCCAAAGCCTTTTAGACACACTTACTGTCTGAGTCAGATAGTCCAAGAGGTCATGTACAGATTGAGACTGAACAGTGAAACATCTGCATACGCTTAACCTTGCTTCACTTCTGGCATTGCTCTTGAGTGTTATTTGGGCTTTGATCAGACCTATTTATTCAGCCAAGGATCTTTCCTCTTCCTTAATATCCTTTCACATGCCTGCTTCTCCAGACTCTGGAGTCTCCTCGTGTGTCTGAAGTCAGGTTTTGCTTGTGCCTTTTCACTTGTAATCCAAAATGGCCAGTGGGAACAGCATGTTTTTATAACTGCAGGTCCTCTTTGTCAAGGGGTTAGTTAACAAGACAATACGTATACCCTCAGGAGCTGATCTGTTTGTCAGACTCGAAAAACTGGTTCATCTCAACAGTGGCCATTTCTTTGTGCAAGGGACTCTGCCTGAATGACATGGGTAATTATCTATTTAGAGTGCAAATAACCTCCATTTTCATAACACAGTTTGCAGCAGAGTGAAGCCAACCCATGGAACATAGACTCCCAAAACATGTAACCTGGCTTTTATTGCCCTATTA
The DNA here is from genome assembly GCA_013397915.1 of Daphoenositta chrysoptera. Classification (NCBI taxonomy): domain Eukaryota; kingdom Metazoa; phylum Chordata; class Aves; order Passeriformes; genus Daphoenositta; species Daphoenositta chrysoptera. Next base: position 851,176 of record VZRO01005372.1, on the reverse strand, counting down.
ATTGTCTCACGAGCTATGGACTTTTTTGTCCTCAGTGTGCTGAAAACCAGCACAAACTTCAGGCTCCTGAGAAGTTTCTAAATTGAGCATTAGATATTTTTATCAAAGAGTAGAGTCAAACAAATCTTTCACTAGTAGACGGAAGCCTCTTAGGAATGATATTTACAATGCCAAGATTTCTCTATATGCATATATCCCTTACTATCCTGTCCTAACTAGAAGCTGCTATAGTTCATTTTATTTCGTGGAGCTTTCTGGTGAATTATTTTCTTTCTCAGTAATTTCTCCGTTTAGGAACCCTCCTGAGAAATCTTTACTGTATTAGCTTCAGCTTTGCTGCATCTTTATCTTTAAATAGCTCTTTTAAATTTGCTTAGGCAAATCTGGGGTTTCGTCTGTCTTCAGCGGTATTAAAATAGTATCTGAAGGGAGTGTTACCTGGGTAAGAAGACACACCACTAGACGATACTATAAATGAGAGACAGATGGATTGCTGCTCAGAGACAACAAGATTATGGGTAGAAACCTGTTTACCTTTTGCAATACAGCCGCTGAGCTGAACAAGTCATCAGAACAGAATGGAGCTGAATAATGCATGTCTCTAACAGTCTCTAATTCTTTGAGCTGGAGGAGAGTTTCTTACACCAAAACTCCTCTTGCAGAATTATCTATCCAGACTTGAGTGCTGGAAAGCGCTTTTGGTGTGAGTTTGTGCTCTGTTTGCAAGTGCAGATGTGTTGTTGGTTAGCTAATAGATGGACAAAGGCTGCCTTTTCCTGGAGTTGTCTGGACTCTTCCTGGAGCAGATTGTCTCTCCCTTCAGAATGGTTCTTTCCATGGTCTTTGTGTGCCAGGAGGACTCACATACCATGACGAGGAAGTTAACTTGCAGGAAATTTGGTACCAAGACCTGACACAGCTCCTCATTTGCAGTGGGCCACCACAGGATGAAAACCCTATCAGGGTTGCTGTGGTGTAGGTTTTTGAGCTCTAGGGCATTCTGGACTGAATGTTTGTGCACCGTTTTGAATTCCTGCAGGTGAGAAAAATGGAAGATTGCCATCATACAAGCTGTTTTCGGGGATGAGATTTTGCCAGTCGTGCACTGAGGGATCATCTTTGTGTCCTGTGTTTTTGCCGTTTGAGCTGAAGAGGAAGAGGGAACAAACTATATGTCAGCTGCAGGATTTTCTGTACCTGTCCTTTGCAGAGCAGCACTGAAATCAGAGGTTCAAACCTTGGCATGACTAACCTACAGATGCCCGTGCTACTACTGAATGAAGGATCAGGACAGATTCCACCCTAACTCTTTTCACAGGAGCTGCCAAGTCAGTGGCTCCCAGCAGATGGGTCCTTATGAGGAGAAGGAGCACCGTGGCATGAAAATGTCTCCCAGATTTCCATCTGTTCTTCTGTATGAGTGAGGGAAAGACACTTGGGAAGCGAACTCTGTGACTTAATGATCAAACAGCTCTTCAAATATGGGACTCAGTTACAGGTGGATTAAGGGTGTGGGTCCTGGACCACAGGAGTGAGAAAATGCACAAGGGTTTGACTTTCCCTTTTGTGTAACTCATTTCAGCATAATTAGTGTTAATCAGGGAAAGACAAATAATGGTATGAAATTATTAGGCTGTCTTCCCTCTGGTCTGCCCATGTGTGACTCCACAGGGTTTCACCTCCAGGGACATCTTTTCAGAAATAAATGCTGTGAGGAAATACATCTGTATGGAAACATATCTCAGATCTCAAGGTGATGGTGCTGGAGATGAGCCTGCATGTCTCTCCTGACACTGTCCCTAAGTCATACCCACCTTTTGTTTGGGGTGAACAAGTTCTTCTGGTGTGTGGTATAGCAGGGGACACCCTAAGAAATTCTTACCTATGTACAAACTGAGCCACAACTCAAAATGAACTGAACACTGAGCAAGTGCTCCTAGTGCTCTCGGAGTGGAGGAAGAGCTCAGAAAGTGGCTATGGTCATTTATACTCTCTCTCCTTCTTCATCAGGCCAAACAGTTCAGACAGAACAATTTTTCTAGTTGTAGTAGAGCAAATTCTTTTTAGTGTTCAGTGCATTGATACATCTTGGGACTTGAAACCCTTCCCAGCAAACAAAACCCCACAACGCTGTGATGGCTTAAATGAAATGCCAACACACTACTGGTGTCTCAGAAGAGCTATAAATCCAAAGCCCATGTGTCCTCTGCCACAGGTGTGGGCCCTGACCCAACATTCCATAGCTGGGGGAGCATTAGTAGGGAAAAGTGGGATCCAGAAAGTTGTGTAAGACATTGTTCTCCTGCTGTGATGGCAAAGTAAACTTGTTCTAGCTCTTCCAGGCAAGGAGGAAGGCAGCAGCTGGGACTAATGGGATGGACTGATAAAATGATTCTCCTTGTAATGAGGTGTTCTCCAAAGTACTGTGGGGTAGTGTGGACCCGGGGTCCCAGCCGGGGCTGTGACTCCACCATTAGGGCCAAACAACGCCTGTGCACACCCTGTCAGCTGTGGGATCGTCCAGGGATGGGTTTTTTGGAGAGCACATCTCCAGCTGACATCAGTGAGGCCTTTCTCTCAAAGTGGCAGCTATCAAAGTGCCGTTTATGAGCAAGATGCACAAACTAATTAGTCACCAGGCCCATTAATCAGGAGGACTAGAAATAATTCAGCAGAATTCATGCTGTCAGCAAGGATGAGAAGAGCCCTCTCTATGACAGCTTACCTTGCATTTTGATCATTAGGCAATTCGGAGTTTAGTCCATCCGTCTTGTTTATCTGCCCTCAGGGGAAAATAATCCCTGCATCCCAGCCATCTCGACAAGTTTGAAATTCAAACATATTTTCGGTTCTGTCAGTAAAATATCAAATGGGCACATTTGGATGAGTATTGACACACAACGGCGCCGGTGCCTTTTTTTTTTTTTTTTCCAAATGTATTGTCAACAAATCCCTCCTTTGCCTGCTGCTCTCTGCATGCAGGAGCTCGACACCGTATTAGGGAAAGTGAAGGTTAGGGTGCATGGATGGGTCATTAAAAAGCAGCTAAACTGAAGCATTCTAATTATTCTTAGCAGCCTTCCCAACACAAGCCAAAGGCATTCTCCAGTGTAACTCCACCTTCCCATGTCTTGGGTGAGATTTATATATGTGTGCTTGAGCAAGAGATGTATCTTAAAATAATCAAGCCAGAGTTTATTTTGGCTTTCTTTGCCTCTCTCCCCTCCCAGCACCAGAAATCCACCCAGAGCCTGTGCAGTAGAATATTTCTTTAACAGATGCATTTGGTATGAAGTGGATTGGTCACTCTGGAAAGCGCACACTAACGAGGCAGGAACAGATGGTTTTAAGTCTTGGTATGGAGCTGTTGTGGCTACTGTTTTTTCATTAAGCATTAATTGCTGGAGGTGGAAATCATGCTTCTGTGTGTGCCAAGGAGACGGGTCTTGCTGTGTAACTCGGATGCAGTGAGTGGAGCAGAGAAGGGAGAAGTCTGTCTGGAAACCAGGGATGCCACGAATTTCTGCCCTGCACCAGAAGGACTGCCTGTCATCTTCGCTCTACAAGTCGCTGTCTGGGATGCAAAGGAATTTCCATGCAGATCCATGGAGGCTCACTGGGAATGGAAGCAATCTTGGGGGATGAAATGAGTTGTCCTTCAAAAGAAGGTCTGCCTGAGAAGAACTGCTTGGCCTGCTTGAGGTGAAATGAACACGCAGTTGCAACTGAGGCAAGATGATGTAATGGGAACGTGGACCAGGACAGGAGTATGTTCAGTTTTGTTATATATATATATATATATATATGTATATGTTTTGTAAATATTTTGTGGTTTGTATTTTTAGTGTCACAAGGCAAAGGGCTGGATCCTGATGTTATGGACACCAAGCTCCTATTGTCCTGTGGATTTTTTATGTATAAATACTGGTTTTAATGCCTTTTTTTACCTCCATAGTATGTGTTCTTTTTCCATAGCACTAAACCCCCCAAAATTCTCTCTGGATTTATCAAAGAAATCCATTGTACCAAAATATTAAAAGAAGCAAGGTGACTTATGAAACAAGGAAATCCTGTACCCCAGCTACCATTTAATGGTGGGACTATACTTTTTCTCAATGTCATTTCTGTTTCTCCTCTTTTTTTTTTTAATGACATCCTTTTTACTTCATTACTTCCCACCTTCACTCTCCTGTGCAATCTTTGTTGTCACAGAGATGGTATTTCTTACCCTAATCCTACTGGCAGAATTTAACCTGGTTCTTCATTGTGGGAGATGCAGCCTAGGAATGGCATCTCTGTCGCAAATGCACACCAAATATGGACTTTCATTACTGTGGTGCTGCTCTAACTTTACTGTAGCTCTGGATGGTGCTTTTGAGCTCTTCTACCTAAAAACCAACAGCTTGTGCACAACCTTCTTTACCTGTAACATTGTTTGATTTTTCATAGGAAAACATCTGATTCCATGCTGTACATATAAACATAATCAGTGTGATATATCTAATAAAGTCCAGGTTGCTTGTTAAAATGTGGAGATTAGAAAGCCAGACTTTGGTGTCCTGGCTGTATGCTCCCATTTCTGCTGTTACACCCTGCCTACATCCTGCCTGCGTTGTATTTTGGAGAACTTACTGTAACATCATTACGTTTTCCATCTGTCTTGAAGCCTTGATAGGTTCATCCAGTTTCATTTTGAGCTGGTGGAAGGAGAACAAATCAAAAACCTCTGACAAATATCAAAATGTCCTTGAGTTGTCAGAATGAAATGTATCGGCGCTTCAAAAGGAAGGATAAAAATCTTATGTTTTGACTTTTTAATTTAATATTATGTATTATAATGCAAAATAAAAAAATAAACTAGGTCAAAATTAATTTCATACTAGCACAAGCCAGTGGAGTTTTACCTGTAGGCTGTAATTTTTTTTCAAAGTGAAAGGTTTCATATATGTGTAAGAAGATACTGCTCTCTCTTTTTGTGATTTTTCTTATCAGTCTCATTGTGCCTTTGTGTGATCCTTCTTTGTGCTGCATCTTACAATATGTTAGCATTTATTCCTTGTAATGCACAAGCTCTGATAATTAGAAGTTTCCAAAGTATACTTCATTATTAGTATTATTTCTCCTGCCCTTCTTAAAAACCTCCCTAGAAACCACAGAGTAGGTAAAACTTGGAAGATTCTCGTATTTTGAAGCTTTAAGCCCTGCTGTTTGATTGGTTTGGGGCTGTCAGAGTGCACACTGTCCAAACCAACGTGGTGACTGAGCTTTCCTGATGATATTGTAAATATGCATCAGTTCCCAGAGGTGCATATCTCAGACCTCTTCGCTGATGAATAGGAAAATCCTGCTGCTGCTTCTGTTACAGTAAATTAGCAGGAGGAGGAAATGTAGTGAGGCAAAAAGAAAGAGAGAGAATGACCTGTGAGACTGATGATGGTGGGGGAGAAGGAAGGATAGAAGTAGTAAATAGGCACAACTGGTTTTAATAAAAAACCCACCTTTTTATGCTATGTAGGGCTGCCTTTTACAGTGGAAGGATGTTTAGCATCAATTATAGAAGAGGGGCCTTATTTATTTGCTTGTTTTTAATTTCACTGCATGTTTAAGGTAACTCAGATAACTGTTTTTATTATATCAGCAGCCAGCCCTTCCAGTTCGGTGCAGGAGTCAGCTGTTAGTGCACATTTGATCATCCATCTCCAATTATCCACTTCTGCTTCCTCACTCAGCCACGAACCAGTGGCTAACGCACATTCTCTGGCTGGCAGTTCTGCAACCTTTCATCTTTCCCTCTCGCAGCAGTGGTCATCCACCCACCGGAGGTGAGAGGTGTGCACTGGAGTCCTTGGAAGAAGACTGATACACCCAGCTCTGGTGTTCTGGGTGCACTTCAGTGTCACATTCACAGCCTCTCTGTGCCTCAGTCCCCACCTGTTCAAAATTTCCTTTGTCTCTGTATCCTGCAAAATGTTCTTTTCCGAGGCCTGCCTTTAAGAGTTGTGACCTTCACGGAGCTCTAAAATATTGTAGCATAAATAAGATCAGATGAAAAATTGGTGCTACACAAGTTTCCCCTTGTGTCTGTGCATTTCCCAAAGAAAAGAAAGGCATTCACTCATTTGATCTTTAACTGAAGATTTTTTATTCGGTTTGAAATGCAAAGATTTTTTTCATGTTATGAAAATCTGTTCAAATGACCAGCAGATTCTGGTGACACGTATTAGTTGGCCCAGAGTCTATTCGGACTTTTCAGGCTAAAAGGTGATGACCTTTTCCTTACCCATGGAAATTTTTAGAGCAATCCCCATACTTTTCTTCCTGCAAAACATACCAAACATTATTTAAAGCTGCTAAGGAGATGAACAGTGTATTGGGACCATATTGCTCTCCTATCATCTGGCATAATGGTTTTCTTTTTGCCATTTAAGATTAAAACACATATGGAACTTGCTTTAATTTGTCACTTTTATTTTCTGAGTTGCTGAGTTCCAGCTTCAGCTGGGATGTCACATTAATTCTGTTTAAATCTTGGGGAGCAAGCAGGTTGATTGGAGTTAACTGTGTACTGTATAATGATTCTGAGCTTAAGCAGCGTTATCTCCAGCAAATGTCTTTTCTACAATAGTCATCTATGTGAAGCCCTGGAGCAATTCTTGGCTTTTTCACTCGTATCACTTCACTATCAAAGCTGAAATGATTAATATTCACAGAAAAAAAAAATAGATTTTTCTCACAGCAAATCTTCCTTTCTATTTCTGTTTGTTGAGAACCAAGCCTTCTGCATACATTATACAGATCAGCTAGAACCAGTCTGAGGAGTGAGGATGTATATCTGTGAAAGTGATACAAATACATCACTGTGATCGTCAGAAAGGAATGGTAAACATGCCCATATTCCTAGCATGCTCACCTTTTTCACCTAGCTTTTTGTCCTGCTTCTCCTGTTAGCTGTGGTGGTGATAACATCAAGAATGGTGCCCTTGAACAGGCTGGATTTCTGTGGTGTGGAGAAAATTGAATTGCACCCCTTTTGTCAGTGAGAGAGCAGCAGATCCATGTGGTTCTTCCTGATGGACAACAGCCACTCCACATGGCAGCATCCTGGGGGTGACCATGGGGTGTGACCTTGGCCCAGGCACGTGCAGCACCAGCCAGGTCTTGTAATGACCACGATTTCCAAGAGCAGATGCTGACTGAATTGCTCCCAACAGCTCCCTAGCCCTGAAAGTGCCCAGGACCTCCAAAATAAAACCAATTTCCATCAAAACCGAGGTGTCTGTCCAGGAGTTGGAGATGCCTGTTAATTAAAAACAGGAACGAAGCAGCCAGAACTTGGCTCAGGTGCTTGAGCTGGTTTCCAAAAGCTGGTTTTAAAAGAGAGGCTTGGCGTGGTTTCAGATCTTGTTGAAGTCAGCAGTGAACTTTGCACTGGTGAGGTGGACCTCAGATGACATCCCAGGAATCAGTGATTCACAGGAGGAGAATGTTCCTTTGAATCTTCTGTTGTGAAAATGGTGAGTGCTCACACATTTAATAAGGGCACACTTCACCCTGCAAAAGCAAGCAGCCTTCTCTCCTTTAGAAAATCCTTTTTTGGCCAACCATGTCAGCCTAAGGTCTATATCTGTATATAAAGTAGTATGTGTAGGTATAAATACACATTGATTTATCCATAGGTCTCTCTCTGTATGTATATTTCTGTGTATTTCCTCTTCAGGAGGTGAAGCCCCTTTGTTTCCATGTGGGGACATCAGAGGAGACCTCCTGCTGTGGCTTCCCATCAAACAAGTGTTTCGTTTTGGGTGAGGACAGCCTCCAAGGCCAAAGCATTTTTATTTTAAACACTGCTGTGCTCTGTGCCTCTCCAGCCATACCTTCATCTTGGGATGCGCCCCTGACCAATTTAACGGAGACCAGTAACAAGAAACAATCACTTTTACTGTTGCTAGCAATTTTTATTTTTTTGTAGCAAGACCATAAAGAGAACCCAGCATGAATTTGACCCTTCTGTCGGTGAGCCAGCAAATAACCCGAGCAGATAATGCAGACAAATACAAATCAATAAAAGCTGTGATGAATAAAAAAAGAGCATTCTGCGTGGGGTGGAACATGTTTGCCAGAGCTCTAGAAAGACAATGGCCAAGGATGCCTTCCAAGACATCACCGTGCCTGGTGGAAAAGGCAGGCTGAGCACTGGGACGTGTCAATCCAAGGGGTAAAATGGAAGTGAGAAGCACTGATTTGCACCTCTTTAGGAATTTCTTGTCCAGATCGCTCTCTCTGGGGCTGTGCAGGGACAATGCCAGTTCCTCTGGAGGAGGCACTGCGTGGGAGAATCAAGAGCAGGAGCAGCTCTTTCAGGAGTCTGATGTGGCTGTGCAGGGAGCAGTGTCAGGCGGTGTGGGCTGTGTCCCGCTGAACCTCTGAGCCTGCACCTGGAGCAAGGAGGCTGCAGTTTGGTGCTTTGTTTTGGATGGAAAGCCTCTGCTGGTAGTGGTGGGGCTGCACACATGAGCCCAGAGCAAGCTGGCACGTTTTAAAGGTCACCAGACCACCCAGCATTGTGCAGAGATATATTTCTAAGATGCTTGGAGAGGTGAGGTTGGGACTGGGAGCTGTGTTGAAATTACTGCAAATGGGTCTGGCCTTTCCCTGTGCTGTGTGCCTCTGGCATGCCTCTGAGACAGTGAGGAGATGAAAATGCGAAGGAACTGATTCCCATCTTCACTGAGGAGCTTCTCTTTTGGCTTTGGCAGCATAATTGCTGTATTAGTTTGCTCCCCGAGGACTTTTTTTTAATTTTAAAAGGTGAAGGAAAAATAAGCTTTTACATCAGAAATTGTTTGAGTCTGTGACTTTTCTTTTGGTGTTTGTTCTGTGGCATAAAAGCACAAGGAGTCTAATGGACTTTTCAAGGAAGTCCATTATCTGGTGTACATCCCTAAAGCTTAAAGCTTTTATTGATATTTATACATGTAGGTAAAGAAAATACAGTGACAAAGTATTAATCTATTCTATTTTTTGCATCAATACGAAAGAGCAGTTATTGCCATTCTTAGACAAACTTCATCGCTATTATTTCTTAACCCTGCAATTGTGAAGGGGGAGAAAAATAGGAGGGGAAAGTTGTACTCTGCTGTAACCATGGCTGTTGTTTAACCATTCATCTCTCTTGATATAATGGTGCTTGATCAAGACATTTTATTTTCATTCATTATAATGACGTTTTACTCCCCTTCATTTTAACTTAAACCATTCAATTTTTTTTAAGTCCAGGGAGTAGCAGTTGTGCTCCCGGCATATTTCCTGCACAGAAATAAAATCTGGCAGGCTGGTATGATTACAAACTGTGACCCTTTAGCAATGCCTTCCCCATTTTGTCGGTGGGGCTGGCTGCTTTTCTCCTTTCTTCCTTCTCATATTCCTCTCCCCCTAATTGAGGCCTCCATGCTCTCCCAACCTCTCTGTGGCTGCCTCTTCCCGTAAAACACTCGTCCACCCTTAATGCATTTGCTCTCGTTGAAGTATATCCAGAAATAGCTTCCAGATGCTGTCATAGATGTCCATTTCATTATTTCTGGTGAAGGGATTTCACTTAAGCATAGCTCCACCAAGAAAAGCAGGAGTCTCTGCCTGGTCTACGTCTGCTCATCTAGTTCATCCCTGCAATCATCTTGGCCAGCAGCACAGTTTTTAAAAAATCCAGCTTTTTTTTCCTGTGTTCACGACAAACTTTTGGAAATGAGTGGATATGTTCCCAGACACCCAAACTTCACAGTGCTTAGCAAGGTTATTTTCTAAAAGTGGTACAGTCACTCTAATAAAATGTCTCAAAGGAGTGGCTGGACCTGTTCTTCATGTCAGAGCTCTTGAGGCTCACAAGAGGGAGGTGTTTACTCATCCAGGAGGCTTTGATGGGGGTGTGAGTGTGGTAGGAGAGAGTTTTCAGTCCATAAAGAGCAAACAATTAGTAGATGTCCAGTCCAGAAATGTATTTGGAATCATCTAATCGTAGGATGCCAGCTTAGAAAGAGACTTCAAGAATCATCTGATCCAACCTTGGCAAAAGCAAGTTCTGCTTGCAGGACAAGGTGGCACTGCACCCTCTCCAGCTGAGACTTAAAATTGTGCAGTGTTTGGAAACCCACCATTTCCCTGGAGAGACAATTCCAATGGCTAATTGTTCTCATTGTGAACAATTTTCCTCTTATGTCTAACTGGAATCTCCCCAGGAGTAAATTGTATCCATTACCCATTTTCCATGTGGCTCCTTGTAAAAAGGGAGTCTCCATCCTCTCTGTAGCCACCCTTTAAGTACTAGAACATGGTGATAAGGTCTTCCCTAAGCCTCCTTGTCTCAAAGCTGAATAATCCCAGTTCTCTCAACTTCTCCTCACTTGGCAGCTTCCCAGCCCTTTGATCATCTCTGTGGCCCTTTTTTGGACCTTCTCCATTTGGTCCACGGGGTTTTTTTTGGTGTAGCAGTGACCAAAACTGAACACAGTGTTCCAGATGTGGCCTGACAAGGGCTGATTAGAGTGGGATAATGACTTCATTATTTCTGCTGGTTGACGCAACTCACATCCTGTTGGTTTTCTGTGCTGCAGCAGCTCACTGTTCACTCTCATGGAGTTTGTTTTCCACTAGGACCCCCAGGTTCTTTTCCACAGAGCTGCTCCCAGCCAGACTTATGCTCCTGTTACCTTTTTATTCCCAGATTATGTGTTCCCAGGTGCAAGACCTTACACTTGTCCTTGTTGAACTTCATAAATTTCTTGCCCCACTCTCCCAGACCTCTCCAAGGTCTTCCTGCAGGGGGCCTCAAGCCCATCTTCCAGGTCACTTGCAGAGACATTAAACTTAGGTGTATAATTTTATTTCTCTGTTCACTTAACTCTCACTGCATTAACTGTGTGAAAATCTTTCACTCCTTGTCATCATTGAAGTCTGGAGATCAGGTCACCAAAGGATGTGAGGCCCAAGAGAGAGAAGATGGAGAAATATTCCAGCTTGGTCTTGTGGATCAATAACCAGAGAAAGTGGGAGGTCTGTCAGGTGAGTGAAAGGCAGATGCAGGTCATAGGGAGCAGAAGAGACAGGGCTGTGAGCTGAGGGTGGAGAGCTGTGTTAATTGTGGTGACATGACCAGGAGATCCTCTTTGAATTGAAATATGGCTCTGGTCACAAAGCACAAAGAGGAAAACACCTGCCTGTGGTGAAAGCTGGGACAGCTCAAGCTATGGGGAAGGTCAGGGCCTGTAAGAGCAGAGCCAGGGCAGCCCAGCTTGTGATGAGAGAGGGCTGAAGGGGCCCTTTGTCACGGGGTGGATAGAGATGGGGGTGCCTGGTGAACAGTCCCACTCAAGGGGCTGGTGGGAATGGATTGGCCAGGCAAGGCTAGAAGGTCTGTCATGGGTGATGGAGAGCCTTAAACTGCAGCAACAGTCCTAGTATCACCCAATTCCATTTTTCTCCTCACTAGTGTTCCCTGCTGCCTTAGTTTGGCACTTCTGTCTCCAAAGGCCAATACAGGTTCAATCCCACGAAAACCTGTCTTTCTTACAGCAAATGCATGTGAACACCTCTTGACTAAGATGCTCCAGCCTGCACTTGAAGATTCCTCCTTTCACAGGTGGTCTGTCATTCTCTCTGAAGAATGGATGTTTTCCTATCCTCCTGCAGTCCAAGGAGTTTTGCACTTCCCTGGGGCTTGTTTACTTTTTGTAGATAATGGTACCTCTGGATATTCGAGATCTCTGGGTCTGGTTTTGAGTGTAGTCTCAGTGGGACTGCATGGTCTGGAGGATGTTATGGCTGTGTTGCCTGGTAGCTCTGCAGTGGTTTTGAGTTGCTCCATTCACCTTATATACACTCATTCACCTTATATACTGTGAGAAAAGGTGTCTTTTATTTTTTCTATGCTATTAATTATTGTATACACACACATATATGTGTGTGTGTGTATATGAATATAAACACAGCTTGTGTCTGCCCTGAGTAATTTCTATGGCTCTCTCTCATTTGCTTTCCACTCTCCTCTCATAATCACCTTGTTCTCTGTGCTTATTGACAGACCCCTTTTGGTTCCAGTGTCTCGAGAAAGGTGTCTGGAGTGGCACACAGGTTTGGCACTGGATGCATGGTTTATTTCCCTCCAGGACTGGCTAGAACCCCTGTTTGGGTCTGCAGGATTTACAGCCTCTGGCAAGGAATGAATGTGTCTGTTACATCTTCCCTGAAGTAACGTTTAATTCATCAGGCCCGCTGATGCTTTCGGCAGGTGAGGAGGGACCCAGAAGACCCACCAGATCACTGGTGCCTGCTGTGAGCCCCCAGTAAGGCTCTGGCTGCCGGGGCAGCATCACTGGGCACCCTACAAACAGCGGGGGACTCGGCTCTCCCTGTGAGCGGGAAGCGGCGCTGATCTATGGAAAGCAAAACACAGGAAGATGTCAGTGAGTCTTTCAGAGCCACATGTTCTTCACAGGCTGGGGACTGCTGGAGGCAGTTCAGTGTAGCTGGGGTTGAGCTGTCCTTTTAAAATCAGTCTTCAGTGCGCCTCGCTCTCCTCATAGGCTGTGGCATCCTCTGCTGAAAGCCCCCGAGGCTCTGCTGAGCTTGATGGACAATTCCTTTTCTTTCTTCCCCTTTGTGCTCTCTCACAAAGAGAAACTGCTTCTCTTCCAGGGAGAGGAGGGAGGGAGGCAGGGAGGGAAGAAAGGAGGGAGGGACGGAGAGGAGGATTTTCTTCTTGGCCTGGGATGTCTGCACCTCCACGCTTCCAGCCCTGTCCTACGGCCAGGCTGGATCGCTGTTGGTATGGCAACGCTTCCCTGCACCAACCAAACCGTGAAAGGTGAGGGAAGATAATTATTCATCTCCATTTAGCTAATGGTATTCAAAGTCCCAGAGATTAGGATTTCTTAAAGGAATTTATGATATGGATGTGTCCTGGGTAGTGTTTTGTTTAAAGTATCCTCAAGGGCTGGATCCCCAACCAGCACTGATCTGAATCTTTAAGTGGCTTTCACAAACGTGTCTCAGAAAAAAATAAACTGGGGCTTTCAGGAGCCCTTTGACATTGTTCTTGCTCTGCAGCTGTTAAAGGGGCTGTCCCAGGTGAGCTGACCAAGGTCACAGAGGTTGCCAGTGCAGAGGTGGGACTGAGCCACATCTCTGGAATTTGAGTTGACTATCTTCTGATGCTTTCTGCTCTGATGCCTGATTTAAAAACAAAATAAAATATAATTTCTCAGCCTGATCTTCTCTGTGCTTGTGTAGACAGTTTGGATCTTCTGAAATATCAACAGCAATTGGGAAAAAATCCTGCAGATGAATGAAAATTGGCTGAATTTGCAAAGCCATTTCTGGAAAAGTAGAAGACAGTAGAAGGCAGGAGGACATCCTGCCTGTCCTGAATGTTGTCGATCTCCATGCCCAGTGGTTTAAGTATGTTTGTGTGCTTTGAAAAAGAATTTCATATGCAGGAGCCTGTTGCCTTGACCTGAACTTAGCAAAGGGGCATCTTGAGGCATTGTCACATCTTGGGAATGTGGCCTAGCTTTGCATCATTTATGGAGTATGCATTATTCTGGGCTAATGTGATCGCAAGGCTTTGATCTCATGCCATTGCACCAAGCGAAATAGATGTAACTGTTGAATTCCTTCCTCTTTTATCATTCCTCAGTCAATAATACTACAGCTTACCATTCCTCCATCCCCCTCCTTCTTTGTGCAGCTTCTGGGGCTGTGTTGCTTTCCTCCTGGTTTTCAATCCTGCTGCATTCCCCACGCTTTCAAGACAGGTTTTATACAGGAAAAAGGAAAATACATTTCATAATGCAAACATGCTCTGCTCAGCACTTTCTGTTATCTTATTTATACACTGCAGTACAGCTTTCTATGACCCAGTGATTATCATTTCCCAGAGCTATCATCACTTTAAAGCTACCTCTGAATTGTGCTCCAGCAGATGGTACAACCCTACGAGCACTGTGAGAGCCGGGAAGGGAGGGGATGGGGCAAGTTATGTGCACACACAAACCAGGCTGCTGCCCCAACAGCCAGGAAACCTTTACCTCGCCTTACTTCTCACAGTGTTCAACTTCAGCCTGTATTGTTGAGTACTGTCAGGCTGTTAACCACCAGGGAAATCAAGGTGGTTGTTTTTCTTGGGTTTGGGCCTGTCTACTCGCTGACTTTTTTTTTTTCTTTTAATTTTTTTCCCCCCTGCATAACAACTGAGCTGATTAATTCCAAGATAGAATACCAAATAAGTAAGAGTCATTCATTATATGCAGTATTCTAATAGATTTCAATGTGATCTAAACTTGGATTGAATGCTAACCCATTGATTGCTATTCAGTTGTTTAAGCAGCTGTGCTACTAAGCTGAGCAGTTGCTCTGTGTCATCTTTCTCTTTCTCCCTTCGATTTCTACCTCCCTTTCTCCACTCTTGAAATGGCTAACCCCTTGTCTATACATTTTCCTTCAGTGGATTGTGTCCTTTGTGACTGACTACCAAGTACACAATGGAAATGGTAGACAGCTAAAGTCATGAAAGATACGTTATCCCCACGTAATTGGGTGAAATTCCCATGGGTGTTTCACCAAGCAGAGCAGGTTGTTATCATTCTTGTTGAGATGATAATAAAGAGGTGTGATTTACTGCTTCGGTTGTTTCAAAGGTGTCATTTGAACCTAGGGGAGTGTGGTGCTGTTAAACAGACCTGGACAAAGCCTTACAGGGCGGTGAGTGCACGTCTGTAATTCTAGACAGGGACATTAAAAAAAAAAAAAAGGCTTGATTATTTTTCATAATCCTGCACTTTTTCTTTGACTCAAAGTGAAGTTGTGGGTGCTTTCCCACTGTGCAAATGAGAGGCTCTCTGGAGTGTACATAAGTGTGTGTACACATATGCATATGTATAGATACTCACTAATTGAATGTGTATATGCATTTTTATACACGTTAACATAAACATTTAAGATCTTTTACGGGTATCCAAGTGCTTTTTTCTTCAGTAGTGGGTTAGCTATGTTTGCTTTCATTGCTTAATAGGTGTTCAAACTATCTTGTGGAAAATGTGGCTACTTTAGGTGTCTAACCCTGAGTTAGATATCTATCTTTAGGCTACTGGGTTTGAACCTTTCTGTCTTTTACCATTAGTGAATCCTCAATCTGACCTTGTGGAAAACATTGGGAAAAGTCCTCATTCATTCACTTGTTGCTGCTTATACCTGAAGCCTTTTAATAATTCTGTGGGTTCACCTCCTTCCAGACAGCATTTGGGAAGGGTTATTACACATGGTTGCCTGAAGCTGGGAACCAGATCTGGTGCAATAATGTGTGAGGAATCCTCATTAAAAAAAAAAAAAAAAATTATTATCAGGCCTTTTATTGTGCTTTGCATACAGTGGTATTGGGTTTGTTATGAATTCTGCTGACATTTCTGTGAAGAGTCGAAGTGGGGCTGTGTTGTGGTGGTGGTGGAAAAAAAATCAGATCTCTTTCATATCCACTACTTGGATGCCAGAAGTGGTTAGTGCCAATGGCCATTCTTGCTTTAACGTGTTACAGATAGGAAATAGCTGCAGGGAGAATTAGAGAGTGGGAAAATAGTCAGCTGGCTCATGGGTTAACTGTGAGACTCCTGGCAGCAGAGAATTTCTTTCTTCATTCTATATTGAAGCCCATGGATGATAAAGCTGAAGTTCTACATCATAAATTCCCATTTGGACATTCAGTTTTGAGAACCTACATCCAGCATCCTTATCATTTTGAAGTTAAAGTCACAATCAGTAATGAAATCTGCTTGCTTTTCACACACTGAAATTAGCTTTGATTCTTTGCCTGAAACATATGTTTAAAAGGCAACATGCACATACTGTGCACTGACCCTATCAAAGCAATAAATACCATTGAAGTCATTTTCCGAAGCTGCCTACAGCATTAGTTTATTTTTAATATGGTCCCTCTGAAGGAGTGGTGTAGGAAATGCCTATGGGAGCTATTTGAATTGTCTGTCTGGGGTGAAGTCCCTACCTTGCCCTGCTGAAGAAGAAAGTAAGAGGGGATACTAATTTCCCTTTGTTGTTGCAAAAGATAATGTTTAATTCATTGGATTTAGAGCCTTTCTAAGGAAAATGGTATTCTGTTTGGGTGAGAAAAATGCTTCTTTGATACTTAGCATGATTTGAAGCAAGGGATGAGGGGGAGACATTGCTGTAACTGAGAATGGGGTTTAGTCCATGACAGCTCTCCTAGTTCTTTATGACAGCTGTTTTTTTGCTCCATGCTATTTCTCCTGCATTGTTGCCTGGACATTCCTCCCAGCTCCAGAGATTCCCTCTGTGGAGCAAGGAGGATATGGGCACAGACCAAATGACCATTTCCAAAGTGACCCCACTCACCCAGGCAGGCTGTGCTCCCTAGCGCTGGTGAGGAGCCATAGTATTTAGAGCTCAGGGGATTATTTGGAGGCAGGGTCAGACCACAGGGTTGGCTTCACACTCTGCTACTACCCTTCTTCTTCCTGTGGAGCCTCAAAATGACCAGCCCTTCCCCTGGGCCAGAGCCATGGCAGGCTCAGAGAAAGCAGGCACCTGGGTGCATGGATTTTGTGCCCCCTTAAATGTCAAATGACATAAGCATGGTTTAGATTCTACAAACCTGAAAGATCGGTCCACTGGCAAAGGGAAAGCATTTTTTGTCACTCATGGTCACAATTAGAGTGACGAGGCCAGACTCCTCCATCACTGCTCTTTAACACTGTCAGCACCAGCTTTGCCAGAATTATCCTGTCTGAAGCATGAATGGGCCTATTCATTTTCTCACTTTGTTTGACCAAGGAATCTAGGAACTGCTTAATGGCACATAGGCTGCTTTCTCCTGTAAAGAAATTATTAAGTTAAAGACTGGGCTAAAAAAATGTGCTCTTCTAGCCATGAAAGGCTAATTTTGTGTTTGTTTGAACATATTTGTAGAGTAGCTGTGTTATGCACCATGCTTCTAAATAGTGTTTCATGCTGTATAATGGGTTTGAAATCTTTCACCTTCCAGGACTTGTATTTTTGTAGAGAAGAGAGGGAAACTTGCAGGAGAAGTGTATAGTTTTTAGGAGCACACTTTGATTCAATTTCTTGCATTTTATTATGGCCAAGGCAGGAAAACACTCAGATCTCATGCTGAAGATGTGTTTTCAGAACACAGTGGTTTTGTTTTAAATGGGTCCCCAGAGAAGATGATCTCAAGCAGGGAAACGCATGCAGTCTTTCCAATGAGATAAGAATAATCATTGCATTTCTGCTGTGCATTTCTGCAGTGCTGTAAATGCTCCGTGAATCTCAAGATGGAGATCACATTCAGCTGCTGACAGTGGAAGCCTGGCCACCAGTGTGGGGAGGCAGCAGTCTGGCACAGGAATTTGGTGGCAAGTTTACCAAGAAACATCTCCTTTTCTTACCTGTGAATGAAGAAGATGCAGTCTGGCGCAGGAATTTGGTGGTAGGTTAAACAAGAAACATCTCGTTTTCTTATCTGTGGATGAAGCAGGTGCACATGTGTGTCAGGAGTCTTGTGGGCTGAGGTGAATCTTGCTTTCTTTTCAGGAAACTGTAAAAGGCAGATAAAATCCATCTAAGGTACAAACCTGAGACTAGGCTGTGAGCTCCACATGGCAGAGGCTGGGCCAGCTGACCATTGTGAGAGCAGTGCATTTGTGGGGATTGCTGTCAAAGCCATTTGGATGTTTCCTGGTAGCAGGGTCTAACTCATCAGCCTGATTTAATTACAGATGGATTTTGAGCCCCCTGCTTATGGGCAGCTTTCTCAGCAAAGCTGATGCCATCAGCCCTTGCAGAATGACCCAGCTAGCCTGTGGAGGAAGGTCCTCATTAGCTTGTCCTCAGTGTAAAAGTGGCCACAGAGACTCCTTCCTTTCGTTAATTCATTCTGCAGACCACCTAATGATGTTCCACTGCAAGGCAGGTTCCTGTAGCAAAGGAAGGTTTTGATCTCTTATTGTCTTTTTGCCTAAGCTGTCCTGGTCCTGAGGCTCATGTGAATGTTTGGGGAAGTTTTGGAAATTTCCAGAAGTACCTGAGTCATTAGTCATTCATGTAGACCTGGAAGAAATTCTGGGCATCACTAGGTAACCGTCAGCCACAACATAACAGAGCAGAGGGAAGTTTCACATTTCTTTGGAAGAATTTTCTGAGTGTTCATGTGAGAACTGCACAATGCCAGCAGACCTGCTCCTCACACCCAGATTCTGGCCCTGTTGTGCTGCAGGGCTTGTTGGGTTTAACTGTGCACCAACAGACCTGAGAACAGACTACCCAGCTCTGAAAGCCTCCTCTTACTCAGAACAGGAGGACTATTAAAATCCCAGAAATTAATGGCTTGTTTTATGGAACTGGATATTTAATCTAAAAAGTTATTTTTTGTCAGTAGATTACCATTTTAAAAGATCTGTTTTGAAAACTGCTGTCCACTGTAAATGAAATTCTCTGTATTCCTTCAATGAAAACGAGCAGACAATTTAGTTAATTCCCCATCTTCAAAACCAGTCCTGGGGTAAATGAAGAGATTTTATTAAATTAGATTTTAAAATTCAAACTTAATATGAATTCAATCTAAAACGCTTTAAAATTATTTTTAAGGAAAATTTAGAAGAAAAGGTGGTTTATTACAAAGCCATCAAAATAAAAATATCTTGTTTTTTGTTAAAGGCAGATTCCTCCTGCTAACTGATTCTCAAGTCCCGCATGGGTTGGGTAGACAATATGAGTCTTTGTTTTGTTTGTTTTGTTGCAGCTGGATTTATAGGCAGCTTTTCAGAAGGAGAATTTCTTTGCTTTTATGATGGGCTAGAGGGTTTAATACTCTCTTGCAAATGATTCTGATTGCACAACTTCTGGTGCTGTTTGATTTATTGTTAAGTACAATAGTTGTTACCAGGTTAATGTCGGTGTTTTCTTTCTTGCTGCAGAGTTTGCTGTTTGCAGCACCCTTGATCAGAAAGCTGCTGCTCACCCCAGGACAGGTCCCTTATGGAATGAGTGTTGTGTGTTGGAGCCAACTCCCACAGAATTTGGAAAAGCCCAGGAAATTATCCAGTCATTCCCTTCCAATTCCTCCTTCCACCACTGCTCTGCAGTAGACAAGAGCTTTGGGAGACCCTCTGGGCTGCCTTTAGGCTGTGAAAACTTTGTGGGCAGCCACCATTTGAGGACAATTCCTGCTGAAACCTGTGACAAAGCCCCATGATTTCTCTCCTGGCTTCCCAAACAGAGCTGCAGCTCTAAAACCCCCTTAACCTGGCTGCTTATGGGATGCAATCACTTGGTAGAGGAAAAACTCATGCCCTAAGCAGAAGAAGAGAGGAACCATACCCGAGCAGAATGAAAAAACCTGAAATCTGTCACAGAAGAAGGAAAGGGAGGGAATCCAGAGAAATCATGTCTGTGCTGTCTGGTTTATCCTTTGTCAGTATTAAGAATGCTATCTTTAGGAAGATATTTTTTGGGATAATAAAGATTGGGCATTTAGCAGCCTGAATAAAATCAGGTTCCTATTCCCACAGATACCTTTTTGTCTAGTGTCTGAGGCTTAGGAAAGGAGTGTTGCAGATTTTACGCACCCATTCATAGCAAGCAACTAAATGCTGATATTTTTGAGAAAAAAAAAAGAAAGAAAAAAAAGAAAATAAGGAAAACCAGAAAAATGAATCTCTTGTCAATTTGACCCACTACTGGGGTTTCTTTTTCATTATTGATATACCTGTAATTTTCATCTGCCCTTTATTCTGCATGTATATTTATATATGAGTATCTCTTTTTTTCCCCCCACAAACCTGCAGTGCAGTGGAAAGCTAGATTTAAATATTTTCAGACTGACTGTACCCATCATTTGCATTCCACTGACTCATTCAGAGCAAAGACATCTGAGCAGAAATACAGCAGATAAAAGAGAAACCATTAATCCAGGGAAGATTACTGGCACAGAATCTTTATCCTGTATCCTCCCTGAAATGAGACAAAGATCTTACTATGTACATCCCTCTGGCTTAGCTTCAGAAAGTAAGCAATACAGTGGTGTAGACATGGTACTTTTTAAAGGCACATTACACTGGTCTGAAACTTCAGTCTTCTGGCAGAGCTCGTTGCTGCTGAGGTGTTTTTCAGTGGTTGCTTTCTCAGAAGACCCTTCAGCACCCCAGAAACTGCATTCTGGCTGATGCAAGGGGTGAGACAGCACCATCCCTGATCTGCTCCTAAAAAGACAGCATGTGTCTTCTGCAGGATGGAGACTGTTCTGCAGCACACGGGTCACACACGTATTTTCCAGGGTCTTTCTTCTGCTAACACCTCATCTCCATGTAAGCTCTAAGTGCTAGTTAGCTTTTAATGAGCCTAATAAGGCTAAAGCTTTCCAGATCCTGGTGCTTCAGTTCTGGAAGGGGGGTCGGCTGAGGATGTTGAGCAGGCTTGCCCTTTTCAGGAGACACTCATTCCAGGTGACTGGGCATATTAGATTTCAGAGTGCGGCAGGCTTTTATCTCCCTTCCCCACGAATGTGGCAGGCTGCAGTTGCTTTTCCGTTTGCTGGTTGTTTGTCTCTCTCCCTGTGTCTCTGTGATATTGATCCTCAGTTAAAAGAGCTGAGAGACAGAGCTTGGGAAGCATCCCTTTCTTCTCTGGCAATCGGTGGAAAATCCAGTTGCCACGTGATTACTGCGCTGTCTCAGCTGCTTGTGACCACTGACCATCTCCTGCAGGAGTATTTTCCTGCCATAATAACAACAGAACCTACTTTAGTCATTTAGGGCTTCCACTTGAAGCAGCCCAGAGGGTTAGATGGTTTTCTGGAGGTAGGTCCATGTGTTTGTGGACTTATCTTGCTATGGTGTGCATTCAGCTATGAAATAAAATTGCAGGAAATGATTCAGTTTTGAATCATTCTATTTAGACTGGCAGAAGCCAAAAACCCTCCTGTGAGCTACAATAATGTGGACTGCTATTCAGATGGGAAATGTAAATACTTCAGCATGCCTGATCACTTGGACTAGAAGTGCAAGCAAACTGCTCTGAAGTGTGGATTCTCAGCTTTTTTTCCAGACAGTTTTGTTCCTCCAGACCATCTTGTTCAGGTGAAAAATATTTTCCTTTTCTTGTCCCTGAGCAGGGTGCATGTATATTAAGATCTCTGGAAAATAGCTAAGCACAACAGGAACTAAGACCTGGAGGAAGCTTCTTTCTAAACAACCCAGCATCCTCTTCCAGTTCAGAGCAGAAGAATATTTAGGTACATGGAAAAAACCCCTTGCTGTTATGAAAAGTTCAGCTTACCATGATCTCTTTGTTGTTTTGAACTGACAAAAAGCGAGGTCAGAAGCAAATCTTATTTCTTCCATAATCCAGAGCCCAAGGTCTGCAATGGCTTTTCCCCCTCACGCTAATAATGTTCGCATTATCCATTAAGGGTGATTTGATTTCAGGTGTCAACCTAGAGATCTGGGTAGTAATCTTTTTCAATAGGAACCTCTTATTTATGGAGTAGTGTTTGCCTGTTTTTAACTGCATCTTCCTGTCCTGTAAATATCAATTATCTCTCCTGCTCCATTTTAGAGTCTGTCACCTTGCCAAATATTGAAATAGGAAGGTTTATTTATTGCAAAGGATATACAAAGACAAAAAAAGAAAAAAAAGAAGGGATATGTCTTTCAGTGTGCCCTCTTGCTGTTGACTGTTCCTTAGATTTGAAAGGCGAAAGGGCAGTTCTGATAATCCTGTGATCTCTTCACACTTCCTTCGAGAAATGGCCCTTTTCTGCCTCTCCTCTGGGCATTGTCTCCAGGGCCTGTGCCTTGCATGCTCCCTTTGAACCGCAGCTGTTTGTTTTGTGTTGTGCCACCTTTGTTTAGGGTTTGACCAAGCAACATTACAGATGAGAGGTAGGAGGAAGAGCTTGCAAGAGAACTTCAAGTAATCTTAGATCAGCTCGTTGTCAGCTGCATTGTGTTCCTATGCAGCATGCTCATTCCTCTTTTGATGTCTCTGCAGATGTTTTAGGCTTTACATAAAAAAAGAAAAGAAAGTACTTATACAGACATATTACCTCACCTGAGATGGTGTCATTGTGCTGTACGCTTTACATACAGTAAAAATTGCTTCTCTGTTCCTCCTACAAACTTAGCATCTCAATGATCAAGACAGATAAAGCTTTGGAAGTGAAAAAGAGGTCCAAGGTCACCTCTGCAGGAAAGCAGCAGCACACATCTCCCATCCTGTGGGCAGGTGACAGTCTGTCCTGTCTCTTTTAAAAACAGTTTCGATAAGAGGACATTTCACCAATCTGAGAAACAGGTGCTGCCGATTTCCAGACTTGAAGGAAGGGTGTCTTCAAGTGAGGAAGCTTGATTACAAAGTCTGCTGAGTATGCAAGGGAAGGAATGAAATATTGCACTTGCCACAGTCCTGATTTTTGTTCTTCTCTTCCATTATCTAAAGGAAATACAGTATGATCTTTGTTCCAGTCACTGCGAACAGTTTCCAAACTGGTGCAAGAGAAGATGTGTGGGATGGGATCAAGACTTTTTCTTTAGTGTGTCTGTGTGTGCACGTCTGTGAAATACCTGATTCTTATTAATCATCACATGCACAAAGTTAAACCTATCAGCAAGTGTTCACACGTTGCAGGCTTGGGGTTATTGGTCACTTGCCACAGAAAAGAAATCTTTCAAGGTCCTGCAGAAACCATCCTCTGGACTTCCTTTCATCTCATGAGGCATCCCAGAACAGTTTTGCAAAGCCGTGTTACCCTCTCAGCTCATGAGGATGGATAAGGCTGAGGAAAGAGCTGCAGCTTGGCAGCTTGGTGAGAAAGAGGAGCAAAGATCCTCCCTGCCTCATGGTATAGAGATCACATCAATGCCAGGAGCTGCACGTGAGAATAAATGGAAGAATAACAGATCCCTGCATGTTGCCATGGAGCTCTTCTGTCTGGACTTCAGGCATGCTGTAAAATACGATCCTTCTCTTTGTCCCTGTTATAGGCAGCCCTAGTTAGTCTTGACAGCATTCCTGTGCTCAGCAATCAGTGTTATCCCCGTAAAACAACTCGGTTAGTGTCAGCAGAGCCATCTCTAGGGCTTGCACGCCCTCACTCCTTGCTTGCACACTGCTTTGCAGACTACCATGCTCTGCTGCTTTCCCCACTTCGATCCTCACAAGCACTCCTGCCCCACCACAGAGCTGAACATACTGAGGAAAGCTCTTAAAAAAAAAAAAAAAGGCAAAAAAAATTTTTCTAGGAGATAGCCAAGACTTTTTTAAAAAATAATTTGTTGATTTGCCAATTCTACTTTACCAGGCTTCCCTCTCATGGTGTCTGTAACTTGACATTATGAACTTTCTTATTAAATCAAGTGCTTTCAGACATTAGGTGGTGGAGTGGAGGAAGAACCACACATGTTTTCAAGGAAAATTAATACTGATAAGGTGCTGGCCACTGTCTGTCCTGTTATTGTTAGAATGCACATTCTCTCCCTAGAGTGTAGGGCACCTTCTGATGGAGTGCTCCTTATGTTGAAAAATGACAAGCATTAAGGACTCCATGCTACTTCATTGCTAAAATATTTACTAGACCATGCTTGCTTCCTCCATCTGAAAGTGTGGTGTATTTATAGGAGCATCCTGTAATGGAGCATCCTGCTCTGAGCAGTATTTTTGAAGAATATGGAAATACTGTGTGTGAAGGGGTGGGGTTGGGGTTGTCCCCTCTGTTGTCCCCTCTGTTAGCAGGTGTTATAAGCATGCAGGGGACTGCAGGAGCTGATTGACCGGAGCAGATTCACTCTGGTATGTGAAGTCCGTGAAACCCCTGCAGGGGATGGGAAAGGCTCACAGGGCTGAGGAATTTGAGGTCTGGGATCTCTGTGTGAAATCTCCAGGAACGATCAACTTTGAGCAAAAGGGGAATGTTCAGGTGTTTTTTTGTTGTCGTTAAAATGCCAAATCGCAGGGCTCCATCCCCATCTGAACACTGTAGGTCAGATCCTCCGCTGACGTGCAGTGGCAGTTTTGTAGTGTGCTCTCTGTAGCAGCTGGGCATCCTGGGCTGGTGGGCATGGGAAGATTCCTTCCCTGCTCCATGGCTGTGGGTGTTAGAAACAAGGCCCCATAGCTCCTGGCCAGGAAGCAAGAACAATTGAGGATGGAGGTCACTGAAATGACAAGAGCAACTCTTGTGATCCGGTGTTGTCAGCACAAACGCAGCAATTGATTGAAAAGTGTCTGCTAACCAGGCAGCAACGAGCGCAATTAGAACTGAAATAGCAAGAGGGTCTATTTCAGAGTTTTATGATTCCAGCTTGCACCACCCCACTCATTTTAAGTACTGATGATTTTTCTGTCTGGGCCGGAGTCAGCTGGGGACTAAGAGGCATCTGGGACTGAACGAAACTCAGGATTTCTCAGAGCTTCAGCTGTTAAGAGCGTGTCATAAACACATCCTAAAACTGAAATGCAGTTCTCTGATCTACCTTGGGCATTAGCAAGGATCACCACAGAGTGTGGCTGGGGACTGCTTAAGCTTTTCTGGAGACCATGAGGCCTGCTGGAGTCACCAGGTCTCCTGCATCAGGGGTACATGGAGTTTTCCTAACTGAAAGCCCATGTCAGGGCTCAAGCTGGACAGTGTTTTAGGATGGTATGAGTGAGACTGGATGGAAGGCACCCTGTCAAGGCCTATGAGATGTGTGGGGACTCTGGGGCAGCTTGCTAGTGTTGAAAGTCAGATGCTCGAGCTCTGACTGGGGTAAAGAAAGACTTTTAGACAGTCAAGGAGGCTTTTTTATTGTTCTGATCTCCAAGAAATAAGATGTTTGAGAAAAGAGTAGACCTGGTGGCCTGGTAGGGGAATAATGCTTGGGAATAAGCAAGGAGGGTGAGCAGGCACAGGGACAGGCTTATGAGTGCACCATCTGGGGCAGTCAGCAGACAGGGCAAAAGTGACTTAGCAACAGTTTCTGAATGGAAGGAAATGACGTCTAGAGAAGAGATCTCTCTGCAGGCAGCCTTGTCTTCTGTGTGTATTCTAAGATCTGCTGTGTGAGGAACAGCCAATAGACCCCAGGGATGGGTGAATTCCGTTCCATGGCTTGGAGCACCACTGATCACACTGCACAGCTTATGGATTGAGTCTGAGAACTTTCCACAAACTGTTCAGTGAGGAACACTATGATCTCTTAATAAATATTAGCGGTACAGTAATAGCACCGCAGTGCAATGTTGAAGAGTCAGTTACTTGAAGGGCTGCTTTATCAAGTAAGAATGTGTAAAAGATTTTCTTGGATTCTTGTGTCATTGCTTAGGGTGGGACAGTTGCTGCAAGAATCACAATGTTAACCCTGTGTGTATTCCAAGCTGAGTAAAAGTGATTTTTAACCAATAACATTGAGGGTTGAATTTGCTGAAAGCATGTCTACACAGTGCTGGATGCAACATTAAAAATGGTGTGTGCCCATGGCATTGACAATCTCTGTTGACTTTATGGGGAAACACAGAACCTCAGATAATGGGGTGATGAACAGAACTACCTCTCCTTGTTCTTTTATCACCCCCTCATCCCACCCAGAACTGCTCTCTGATAAAAGGTAAAACTATGCACCATTTTTTTCCTGTTGTGAATTGCTGTTGTAATTTAAGAAAGGAACAGAAATCTTCTACTCACTCACCTGAATGTGACATTCTTCTGAAAACCAGCCGAAGTTCACTCCAGGGGCGGCTGCCTCTCCCACTCAGGTGAAGGAGTGATTGTGCTGTTGAGTTTGCACGAAGGTGGCAGAAAGTAGATGTGGATTTGAGCACTGCTATCTCACACTGAGCAGCCCTGCACCTTGCAGCATGAGAAGCCCTGTTCCAACTGCGAGGAGCTGCTGGTGGCTCCAGCCATGGCTTGCTGTGAGCAGAGGTGACTTCTGCACCTCTCATGTTGCCAAGTGTTTTGGTGCTGACTGCCAACAATTACCACTATTTTTCTGCTGTTGTTGCAGCCATTTTTACTTGGTCTCAGCAGTCATTTCTAACTAGCTGACAAGTTTGGAGATCCCTGGAAGTGTAATGCAGTGCTGTTGCATTACAGATACCTGTTTGAAACTAACCAACCCAACATAGGAATTAAATTTCTTATCCAGAACTCATTACCACAGAGGAGCGGAGTCGTGGTGAAAGCATTTCAGGCTGCAAGGAAAGATCACATAAAAATGTTCTTCAGTGATGCACAATTAGGTGGACACCACCTCAGAATACCCAGTTCTTGAGTGGGTACTTGAGGAGCTTGCTTTTCTACACCATGAAAAGAAAGGAGATCAGGTCATTTTATTCTGGAAAGCATTTTTCTCGTCTTTTTGACTGTCACATGTATTTAACTTTAGTGCCCTCAAGGACAATGTGGTGGATCAGCATGCTAAGGTCTACAGTCTACAGCCTGTAGTTTTTCATTTCACATTGCTTTAAGAATGGTCCTCTTTGTTTCCATTTTGAGCCACGGCTGAATTCTTACATGTTGTCTGATCTTCAGGCTCAAATACCCAAGAGAATAGGCAGCTGTGAATCAACCCTCTGTGTGCTTTCTAGCAGGTAGTCTAGCAAAGAAGGCAGTATGCTTCTTCTTATTTCTTTAAATTGATAGGGATTTGAAGGAAAAGACTTTTATTAAAGTCTCATGAATGATTATTTTCTTCCTGCTGATGATTCTGAATTGCATGCAGAAATATAAGAACCTTTTAAGGGAGCCCTGTGGGTTTAAACCCAATTCTTTAGATTTATAATTAAAGCTCATTGTCTTAATGCTATCCTACACCTTATGAGAAGGATCACCTTTCTAATTACACAGTACCAGGATGTCTGTCACATGCTTTTACTCCATATTATGATACACAGTTGCTCTATTTTTTTTCTTCTCCTTCTCCTTCTTCCATAGATTCTATATTATGTTTTGGAAATTCAACATAATTTTTTTTTTTTGAGGCCAGATGTTTCACTCTGCTATGTTAAGTCATCTTGACATACTGCCATGAAATGGAAACAACTGCTAGTTTTAACATTGCTCCATATCTTTATTAAAAGGTACGTCTCATGAATCTTAATTCCCCACATACATGCTATCTTCCTCTCTCCCCCCCTTCTCCCCCACTACACTTCTTTCTTCTCCTCCCTAAAGAAGAAGGAATATTAAAATTTCCTTGCTGTTCTGTCTGAGTGGTTAATGAGGTTCTAGATAGCATAATGAATATGCAGTGCTATTGATTCTGCGTGCGCGCGCGTTTGTGTGTGCGTGTCTTTAATCACAGCTGGAATGCAAAATCAGGCTCCACCTTTCAACTCTATCTCCATCATGCTGAGAGAGTGAGAGAGAGCGAGACTGAGACTGCTAGACAGCTCGAAAGAGATTGCAGCTCAGATGTCCTGGAAAACAGCAAATCCCTCAGACCTGGCAGATTCCGTTACCATGAGAACTGCAGATATTTCCATTGTGATGGCTTGCTCTAGCAGCCATCTGTTACACCCATTTGATTAGGAAGTACAGTTCAGCTTGTATGGGATTTTCACTGCACCTTATCCCATGGCAGCATACAGAAACTCTCTCTCTCTGTTTTTATATGCTAAACTCAATGTTTTTAAAGTGCTGTAATTTACTGAGGTTGAAGGCATTTAATGAAATGCTGGGAGGAGGTCACTGAGGGACAGTATCTCTGAGAAGAAAGAAGCACATGAGATATGTGAAGGGGATTAGTGTCCAGTATATAAATAAGATCAGCCCAGAAATCAGCTGTATTTAGCAATTCCTCATCCTTGCCAGGGAGAGGAGCTTGATATACAGACCTCATGAAACCATAATAAAATTAGTAATTGCCTCCTGTTAGGTAATCCCACTCCATATATATTTATTGCATGCATGCAATAAATGCATGCAGCAGATATATTTCAGGTCTTCTGTAAAAAAAGGGGGAAGGTGATGACTCTCCCCAGATGCCTGAAGTGGTGCAGTGGCTGCACTGTGTAACGATTAGATTAGCTCTAAAAATTTAATGGTGCCATTTGACTTTTCATAGACACAGAACAACCTTAAACCTTCTTGAAGGTTTTCTGTGATTTACTGATTAAAACAATTGTTTGGAGTAGTTCAGTCCCTTGGTGTAAATTAGTGGTGGAGGAAATGGTAATGGCACATCAAATGGATATAAAAACAAAGGAGTCCCCTTCAATTAAAACTCTCCAGACATTCTTCCTAAGTGGCTGGCATTCCAGATTCAGGGTAGTCTTATGTGTGGCGTAGTTGCCTCGAGTATCTTAAAATGACTGAAGGTCTTGTAAACTCAGTGAAGCTAATTAAATGCTCACACACTGAAATGAATTTCTGATTGCTGCTAAGGAGGCATTGAGGTCAGCTCCTCTTTTCATTGCCCACACTTTATGGCCAATGCCAGATACTAAATAAATCAGATCCTCAGAATCAGGGGCTCTGTGGTTTTGTTCCTCTTATATATTCTCCCACCCGGCTGAACATAATTCCTTATCCGTCTTCATCTCGGCATGAAAAGTTTTCTCTTCTATTGTTTTTCCTCACATAGCACCAGATTACCATGGAGAAGACTATGATATCATAAGAAATGAATGAGCATGTTTCTCACCATGGGTGAAATATACATTCCAGACCTAATAAAGTCAGGAATCATGTAATGGGCCTAGTAAAATGAGCTGCTTAGTTAGTGTAAATAGAAATGGTCCTTCTTTAGGTCTCTGCTTCAGCTAAGTCAATTCTTAGACACTTGCTGAGCATGGAGACACATAAGAACATGTTTAAGAGCTTTTCTGAATAGGGATTGTTCCTAAAATGCTTTGCTGCATCTGGGCCCACAAACATTAAAAATAAAAAAAAAGTAAAAACTTCCTTTCTTTTTTATAATAAAAGACATTCTGGTTGATCATCTTTAGAGCAAATTAGAACTTTCACTTCCCGCAGCCTCCCATCTCACATAATCCTGGAGGCTGAGCTACAGAGAAGACAGTTTTTTTTTTTCTCTTTTCTTTTTTTTTTTCCAGACAGGGCACTTGTTTTATGAATGTGGTATCTGCCTTTGACAGGCAGCAGATGTATGGGAGCCCTGAAATCTGAAACAATAAATACCATTCAGAGCCTCACCACTGAACCTTCTTATAGTACTGCCTTTGTTAAATGAAACATTTACAGGAATACCATCCCCCCCTTCCCACCCACCTTCAAGGCTAGGATCTGAACCATGTTTTTAAAGTAAAGGTTAAGTACCTGAGGCATGAACAGTTGACATACAAAAGAAACTAAAGTAAATTTATCATTCGTTTGCCAGCTACGAGGTGTGTCGAGGGCTTTTTCTTTCTCTTTGTAATGCATGAGAAAACAAACCTGGGAAGTGTATGCAAGGAATATTTCTTTTCTACACTGGAATGTTAACATTTGCACCTTCTGACTTAATACTGTGTATTTCTTCAGAGTCATCAATCTCTTGAGAGTCATCTTGCCATCTGTACCAGCATTGCTCCAGGCTTCCATATGAAAGTCCAATCTGGCGGTATAAATACTGGATAATGAAGAGTAGGTGTTAAAGTTTCTGACTGGTTGGAAGATGAGTCTGTGTCTACGAAAGATCCGAATTCATGTGTTAAACAAACAAACAGAATCTATGTTAACATGGAAGTTCAACCAGAAAGAGCATGATGCATGTTTGTCCTCATACCCTCTCCCACTCTCTGTGGCTTTTCTCAATTTCTTTCTTTATCTTCCTCATTTTTATAGAGTTCACCCATGATCTGTGAGAAAAATGTTCTCTGACCATGATGTTACACTTTGGAGATTACAAATAGGGGCAGCATGTTGACTTGCTGTAATGTAGGGTTCTTTTTTTCCCCCTCTCCTTTTGCTCCAGGAAAGCTATAACTACATAGATTAGCAAAACTTTTGCAAGAATGGATGTAAAACAGATTTATCTCAGTGTCAGCTTTATCTGATCCATTTGGTCTTGCAGAGTTTGGATGGTTTCCTTTGTTACAATAACCAGCTTTCAAACATCTATATCCTTAGGGTATTAAATGTCAGCCTCTAGTGTATCGTTCAAGGATAAAAGATTGACAATACTGAAGTACTTTTTTTTCCTTCTTTTTTTTTTCCCTTCTCCAGCACTGGCAGAGCCTTTACTCTGCACACCACTGCTGACCCCAGAAATGACCCATAGGAACTACTGGCGAAAGGAGTGAAAAGGTATTTCAGCTTGTAGGCATTAGAAACTCTCTTCATTAATAGCCTTTTTGCAGACTTTTCAGATAGATTTCCTGTCATTGTGATGAGGATATATTTGTAACGAGTCCCTTAAGTAAATGGCCAGTGGATAATTAATTGAACTAACTAGGACTTTCCGCACTGTACTTTTATTCTTTTATTTCCTTTTATTTTTCTTTTTTCTTTTTCTTTTTTTTTTNCTTGGTTTTTTTTTTTTTTTTTTTTTTTTTTTTTGTTTTTGGAGGGGGGAAGACTTCCGGATGGTCTCATGTCCTCTGTGCTGGGTGTACAGTCCTTTGCAATCTGTTGGCCAAGCATTTCAGTCCTAACTCAAATAAAACCCTTAGGCCTTCTGTTGAGAAAGGTAAATTTTTTTGCTTTGCTTGTCATCAGGTTGACTGCACTTCTCTGGGCAAGGGGGTGACTACCCTGAGCCTCATCACACTGAAGAAGTGTTGCTAAACCTGATCCTGCTGGAAGGGACAGCTCAGAAGACAACATTTGGGTCAGTGCTGATATCCACACTATTGATTATATGACCATAATTCTGGTTAAAATTCACCTTGTCACTCCCATCATGCTGACTCCAGTCTCCCAAATATGTGACACCAGTGGAAATCTACAGTGAAATTAAGCTTATTGTTGTATCTCATTCGTAGATTGCCTTCTTAGCTCTGGTCTTCTGCCCCTTTAATTAAAAGTTTGCAAACATGCATTCCTTAAGTAATTTCTGACCTTCACAGCTGGTTATAAGGCAGCTGTAGTTGATGTTTTTGAGCAAAGTCTACTTCCCTCCTCAGGGGCCTCCACTTTTTCAGTTTTGGAAATGACTTATTAACTTTGCAGCCATTGGGACAATTCTCCAAAGAAATAAAGTTTCTTGATGAACACACACAATTTTTCTCTGCACATCAAAGAGTTCAGATTTTCACTCCACTTGTCAGAGACTACTGATAATTACTTTTATTAACCATCTCACAAATAACAAATGCGTGAGGTCAAAAAAGTCTCATTTGAACTTTATGGTTTCATGTGTGAAAAAGAAATGCTTTTAAGAGTAACCAAGTGTTACAAGTAGCCAAGTGAGTGTTGGCTAAGGAGCCATAATTTTCTCAGCACAACAGAACCCATTAAGAAGGTATAGATATTGGGGTGCTGGTCCAATGCTCCTGAGATTTTGTTCTGACAATTATTTGCAGGTGTGCTTAAAACTTCTTGTCTCTGTATGCTGCTTTGAGGAATAAATGTGCTTTACTACATTTTTCATTCTTTTCTGTTAGAAAGGGTATGGCAAATTAAAGGTCTCATTTCAGGCAGCTTGGTCAGCTATACAGGAGTTTTTTGTCCTCACAGTGATGGACACAAAACATGAAAAACATGATCCTAATCTCACTTGTGCAGTTGTAAATCAGGGTGAGCTTTGCTGAAACCAGAGGAGTTATCCCACTGTTTTAAGCAAACTAAGAGGAACCAGGTATTTGACTGCTGTGCCAGTGCTTCCTTCTGTTTGGCACTTGCAGTCTGCTCTGGATCAAGCCAACATGAGACAAAAAAAAAGAAAAAAAAAACATAAAAAAAAATTCATGTAGGTGTCTAAAGTGTTGCCTCTGAATTTCAGCTGTGGAAAGTTGTGATCGTCTGTGTTTACTGCTCTAAGTTGAGATCTTCAGACGCCAAGTGTCCTCGAGCACACCTCCTCACCTCCCATCCATCCCTGCTGAAGATGTGGTTGCCTTGATATTTTGGGCTCTTTTAGACCTGTAGGTGCAGCTGGAGCAGCCCAAGAGCCCTGAGTACAAACTCCTGATTCACTGGTGACTCCTGTTTTAAACATTTCCTCCAAGGCAAATGGGAAAGGGGCTTTAGTGTGTAATGTTTAAGCCTGTCTCTGCCTTTAAGTCTTGAGATCAGTTATTTATGGGAAGCAGACATCTAGGCTATCTTACCCTTTTCTTCCGTGCATTGAAGGCAGTGAGGGTTGCAATATTAATTGCTGCATCAGCAGCTCCAAGATTTAATGTTTTTCCCCATTCTGCAGGCAATGTATCTCTTGCATGATTTCCCACATAGTCTTCACTTTCACAGCCATCTGAATGATAAGCAACAATAATGTCTCTGGAACTGATCCATAAATCATATTCAAATCCACACATCCAAATGATCCTATTTTTAATCTCTAAACTACCGTAGTCTGTGCTTGCTGGTGCGTTTCAATTGGAAGCATTATGCTCCCCACCTACATGTTTCCTTCAAATTTGTGCTAATGCACCCACCCCCCCCCAAAAAAAAAAAAAAAAAAAAAATCTACCTGGAGCTTGAGTAATAATACATAGAAAAACTAAGGGCAATGAAGACCTCCCCAGATAATTGAAGTGCTTATATGAACTACAAATAACTCAATGTTTTATCAGGATCTATAGAGGGGATATGAATGGTCTTCAGTTTAGGTCACAGCATTAGAGAGTACCTGAATTGTCTTTGTCCCTTTTCCTCCGAGTTTCTGCTCAAAGCCCCATTCAGCCTGGCCTTGGACACTTCCAGGGATCCATCCACAGCTTCTCTGGGCAACCTGTGCCAGGGCCTCACCAGATTTTATTTTGTATCAAAGAGTATAAATAGTGCCAGGACACTGTGAACTTCTTCTCCTGGAACATCCATAATTTGTTGTTCTGGTCTTTATGGAGGTATTCCTGGAACAAATGCTTTTGCTTTATTGTGGCTACAGCTGACCCTTCCTTTCCTTCTTTAGCTCCCCTCAGACAGTCTGCTGGGGACTTCTCGAGATAAAATTAGAAGTGGTGCTGGGCTTCACCCAGCTGATGGCTGGCAACCCTATACTAGAAGGGTTATGTCGCTTGTGAAGGTTTTTAGGGATTCCTTGCATCCCTTGCCTGTCCAGGTCTGGGGTCCTCAGCACAAGAAAGAGATGGACCTGTGGGAGAGGGTTCTCAGGGGGCCACAAAGGTGTTCAGGGAGCTGGAGCTCCTCTGCTGTGAAAACAGGCTGAGACAGCTGGGGTTGTTCAACCAGGAGAAGTGAAGACTCTGAGGAGACCTCATCGTGGCCTTCCAGTGCCTGAAGAGGGCTTAGAAAAAGGAGGGAAAGGGACTGTTCATACCAACAGACAGTGACAGACAAGGGGCAAGGGTTTTAAAGTGAAAACGGCAGTTTGAGGTTGGATGTTGGGAAGAAATTCTTCACTGTGACAGTGGTGAGACCCTGGCAGAGGTTCCCCAAAAAGGTTGTGAATGTCCCATCTCTAGAAGTGTTCAAGGCCAGGTTGGACATGGCTTTGAGCAGCCTGGTCAGGTGAGTGGCAGAGAGGTTGGAACTGTGTGGTCTTTGAGGTCCCTTCCAACGCAAGCCAGTCTATGATTCTATGGTCTGCAAGCTCACGCCTGTGTCTGTCCACTTCCTTGTAACTAGCTACCAAAGGAGAAAGGAGACAAAAATGTCTTTCATTATGCATGCCCACAGGTAAGTTAAAGCAGGCTGTGTACCCCTTGTCCACCCTGTGGGTGTTGCCTCTGCTGGAGGATGGGAAATGGGCAGCTCTGGCTCTGCTGCTCCTGCATCTGCCCATCACGTGGCCCCAAGTAGCAGGTGCACATCCCCTGCACTGCCAGGGCACCTCATTATGCTGACATCCCCCGAGGCACACAGCCTCCACAGTGCTACCCAGGCTGGAGGGATGCCTAATAAACTCAGTCCTGACCAGAATGCTAATGGGCCTGTGCCTTCAAAATGTTCCGTGCCCACTGCACATGTTTCTTCGAAGTGATTACTGTGGTTACTGGGGAGAGAGGTTTTTTTTTTTCCCTCACAAAGAGTATTTTTTAATGTATAAATGGGATTCTCAGAACATCTGACTTGGGGTGTTTTCAACCAAGTTGTAAGTCTGGGTGTCGAGGAAGTGTACAATATCTGAAAGGATGTTGGAATTAGTCTGTATTAGACAGGCTCCTGAACACAATCTTAGCACCAGAGTTGGACTTCCAGGCCATCATATAATGCCAGTTCTGAGCCTCCACCTTCTGAGCGTCCATGTTCAATGTGTGCCTGAACTAAATATGCAAGCCAAACTAAGAAATTTAATAAAATCTCGGTGCAGGAGTTTTAACTTTGCAACCACACTAATGGGGGAATGTGAGTTATTGTCTTGACTTCTGCATTGTCAAGTCAGTGTTGACAGTATTGCAGGATATAATTTTTTCATTGTTTGTTCTGTTGAAAGCGAATCAATATGGAAGTTTTTTGAGATATGAGAACCTCTCTTAGTAATGTTAGTAGTTGATTACCTTTCAGGGTTAAAAAAAGGGAAATACTTCTTTATCAAATCGTGCAATCATTGCTTCACAATATCTAAATTATTTATTGTGGCTTTTCATATGGTTTGCATCCAGCACTAGCTGAGGTGGAGATTGTCAGCTGAATTCCCATTAGACTTGCACCTATCTCTAGCTTATTTTTTAACCAAATTCAGCCTTTGTGGAATTGCAGTGGGCAAATGGCCAAATTTTAATGCAAGTGAAGCTGCATTCAGCAGCAAACAAATATGGACCCAAACCAGATGCCATTTTCTGGATATCTACACATTCAGAAAGAGGTGTCTGAGTGAGAATAATAAGTTTTGGTAGAGTACACCCTAGAAGAAATCACAATTGGGTTCAAAGTCCAGGATGGAGACTCAGATGTCTCTGCGATATAGGTTTTACAGGCCTAGAACATTGGTAAGAGCACTGATGTTATTTTTCTGTCTATGTGCAAAGGGAAGTGCTTCAGTGTTGCCCAGCCGATGTGGATGCAGACAAAAGCCCTGTTTTGGCTTTGTCCTTTTGAGACAGGATTGGCAGCTCCCCTTTCTATCAGACAGCACTGTAAAGACAGGTAAGAATCCCTATGGAAACAACAGGGATCCTAAACAGAGCTTCCATCCTGCAACAGAACCTGCTGTAGTTTCCTTCCACAGCGCTTATGGGTGACAACATTTTCCTGCATCCTTGCTCCTTTGGGGTAAATAAAAGCAACACTCACAGAGGAAAAAAAAAAAAAAAAAGAAAACCAGAAAAAGCATTCACCTCTAAATTATATATTTTTTCCACTTTAAAAGTATGTAATTTCACAGGGAACACTCTGGGACTCATCCCACTGTGAAGCCATTGCTCAATTTCTCCCAGCAGTGGTCAGGTGCCTACAGCTCTCAAAGTGCTGAGCATCCCCTGTGGAAGGCAGGGCGCCGGGACTGAGCTGACAGCTGATTCTGGGATGTTGGCACAGGGCTCAGAGCGCTGGGGCAGTGCAGGGTTCTTAGCTCTAGGGTTCCCAGCTCCTCCTCCTCTAGGAGCCCAGCTCCTCAGGCTCACCCTACATGGAATGCATCCTCTTGACTTGGCCAGCACCAAACAGTTAATTTAAAAGAGATGGCAGTGTATGGCTTTTGCCATCTTTCCCGCTCTGATAAAAAAAGAGAAAAGAAGAAACAAGGTTTGAACCCAACTTCTACTCTAAGGGTCAGGTAAGAAAGCAGAGAAGAAAGTGAAAAGATTATTTGTTTTAGAGATGAGGATCTGTTTAACAACTACAAAAAATATGCTTTCATGACCAACAAAGAGTGAAGAAAGACTGGAAAGATGGCCAGGATAACTTATAAGAATATACAGTGAAAATCAATGCAATCTAATAAATTAAAAAGCTGAATGGTGTTTGGAGTTGAAGGTTTGAAAAGCAAACACCAGTTTTTGTGGAAGTTTTATAAGCAGAACACACTGCAAGTCTAAAGAAGAATCACTGGAAGGAGAAAGATATTGTTGAGTCAAAGTGGGAGGCTCGAGATCTGTTTTAGTTGTCCTGGAAAAAGTAATGGAGGGAGAGAGAAAGGAAGAAATTGGTTAAACAATTCATTTGTTTCTTGTGTCTTTGATTTTGTTTTTTTCCCAGGAGAGTTCTTTAGGACGTTGAAGAAAAGTCACAAACTGCCAGGAAACAGGCAAGCTGGTGGAAGGATTATGCAAACAACATAATAAAACAGACTGTGTCCAGAAGACAGCTCCATGTATTAACTGCAGGTGTACAGCTGAGCCAATGCAAAGCTGCGAGTGGGAATGAACAGTGCAAAAGAGTATTTTTCTGTACTCCCCAGCTCCAAACCAGCTTTGTCTGAATTATGCAGTGCTGACTTTGACAGTTTTCCTGTACTCCATCTCCACCCCCATGCTGGCCCAGCCCCCTTGTTATTAATTACATTAGTCTGAGTGCTTGGAGATACCCAAGGAGGTCTGGGCTTCAGCAGGTTGAAATCTAAGAGCTCTCCTTATTTCAGAGCAATGCCAGCTGCTCTTCCCTGGCCACCAGTCCAGATGGAGATCATCCAGCCCATCCAGAAGGAAGCCTTCTCAAGCACGGTGCTGCCCTTTCACGATGACGGACACCAGGCTGCTGAGAGGAGAATGGTTACATGAGAAATGGGCTCATGAGAGTGAGATAAAGTTACCCAGGAAAATCTAATCTTTAAGAACAGAATGAAGTTTGAACATCAGCCTTTGATTAGAGCTGGCTGGTAATGTTCCAAGAATGATTATTTTTTTATATTTGGGGACAAAATATGCGAGTGTGTGAGAATGTGTGTGTGTGTGTGTGTGGTGTGTGTATACTTGGAGGTGTGCACTCCAGTGTATACAGAAAATATTTTTTTCTGTCCAAAATGTTCCTTTTTTATATATCTATAAGATGAGGAGAGCAAGGGAATTGTTAAGACCTACTTTAAAATTCACCGTGGAAAATGGCATTTTTTGCTCACTATCTCTGAAATACATCTACAGACACAGTCAAGTTTTCCACCCACCTATGAATACTTCGGCATTGTCATGTCCCTACTCCCCTTGCCCCTTCCTTTCCTCCAGCTTTTAGCTGTGTTTAGTAAGTTGGGTTCTCTTGCTCATATATCATACCTTCCAACCCTCTTATCTTTATCAGTGTTCATTGTAGTCACTCTATTTTATTGACTTCCTTTTTATATTGAGTTGCCCAAAACTGATCACAGTTTTCCAAGAGGGGCCTCACCAGGCCTATGTATGGAGGAATTATTACCTCTGTAGTCTTGCAAGTTATTCTGCTCCACATCCCAGTATGGTATTTGCCTCTTGTGCTACAGTCTCTCGCTGTGAGCTCATATTTAATCTGTCATCCACTATCACTCCCTAAATAAGTCCAGCAGCACTTCCCCTTTAGTAATAAAAACGCAGAAAAATGTTTGAAGAAAAAAGTAAGTTATCCCCTTGGGTGGCTCTTTGAGCAAACCAGGGTTTTCATACAGCTGCAGAGACATTGAAACAGCCTCACACTCTGCTTCCACATGTCTGGATTTTGCTGCTTTGATGCCAAGAGTAAAAACAAAGATGGCATTTCCTATTTGTACATGTTTTCTTAATACTTGCTGGTTGCAGCCCAGAGCATTGATAGAGTGGAGGAACACCATATCTACTTTTAGATTTCATATCTACTAGATTTTAGAAATCCTGCTTTAAGCAGCTTGGAAGGATGTGCAGTGAATGTTTCTTCAGCTACTTGATATTTTATGGAAATCAAGTGAATGCTGCTGTATATGGGCAAAACTAGGACATGACCTCGAGTTTCAAATTTGCCCCCTCTAGGTCTGGAGAGTTCTCCACTTTCCAGACTGGATACCTTTCAAGCACACATTAGAGTGAGCATTTTCTCAGAACTGTCTGTCTTTCTTTTCTACTGCTGAATTTATTTAGAAGAACTTTGTTGATATTCAAAGTTGAAAAGCCTGCACAGTGTTTAATTTTCTCCTCCTTTTTGGCCAGTGAGTTGTCCTTCCAGAATAAAAATCCTTTCCTTTTTAGTCCATCTGATAATTCAACATAATTAATCACTGTGAAAAACACCAGTGAGGATTTCTAAACATTGTGTGGGGAAGTATGATGAGCACATATTTACCTTTTGAAGGCTACAGGAATCACAGTATGTCAAATCACAGTGTGTTGCACTTCTGGGTAGTCTTGTTATTTGAATGTTCAACCATTAACTTTTTCTTTATTTATTTTGGATCAACCTGAGACTGTCACACCCCAACAATACAGATTTTACCTTCTTGCCATGTTCCTAAGATCTCCCTACAAGTCTCTCTTTTGTTCTCCCTGAAGAAAACCAAGCATCAAAATCTACAGATGAGCAGTTCTTGGAATTGCCTGAAGAGTGTAAGAACTGAATGATGCAGGAAGCAAAAAAATCCATAAATATTGCACAGCACCAGCATTTTTAAAGTGCTCCCTCATTCCTGATTGCAGCATAAGAGCACACATTCATAAGGCACATCACCCTGAAATTGATGGGAACCTTTCTGTGGACTGCACAATTTGTGTACTAAGCCTCCAGGTTCTTGAAGTGAACCCTCACTGCTACAAAGAGATCTTAAAATTACATTTAAATTGGAAATAGAAATCTCCTCAGCCCTGACATTGGAGCAGAGTTATTATTTCCCATGCCTGTCTTCTCTCACTCAGGAAGCTGCTGCAACATGAAACCCTCTTCTGATTGTTCCTCCTCCAAATGCCTCTCTCAACTGCCTGAGCCACACTATTTCCTTGTGAAAGGAAGAAAAATATGGGAATTTAGGCAAGCAGAACAGTCCTTGCATTCAGAGTGAAAAAGCAAGGTCAAGAGTGGTCTAATTTTCCCAGCCACTGAAAAGTGTTTACCTTTTTCCTTCACCTTGGCACAGGAACAGGTGAAGTGCAATTCCCAGTTCAGTAAACTGTTGCAGAATAACCAAGGGCTAAAGAGAGTCCTCATGTGTGCTTTAGGACTCATGAGAACACACACTCCCAGCAGTTTAGTCTTGCAGAACCAGTAAGAACACACCCATAGACACATGTGTACAGCTCTGGACATGCAGTTTATTTTAAATCCAGAAACTTAAGAAGTTAAATCTGCTCATCCTAGTGGGATGACACAAAAGAGGGAACATGACTGCTGAATTGTAAGCACAGCAGGGTGAGTGGGATAGTTGGGGGAGACAATTTTTTAATAAGGAACAGAACCAAGACAGGAAGAAATGGTTACATTCTCACTGTAGAGATTTTCTTTATCCTCTGGAAATTAGGTGAAGAAGCTCAAGGACTTGAAGGAGGTTCTGGAGCAGCCTGCTGACCAGAAGTGTGCAGGAGAAAGGTCTGATTGAGTTGAGTTCATTTCCAAGAGAGATTAGGTGGTGTTATTGCATGCAGTCACTCACAAGTGCTCCAGACGTGTCCCTCAGGGCATGCCCAGTGGTTTAGCTGCTCACCTTGAGAACTGAGCTTTTCCAGTCTGCACCGAGAAGCGGACTGAATAAATGAGAATCAGGACGCATGGGTCAATTGCCACAATTGTCCATCTGCCTCAATCCACTGCCTGTGAATACAAGGCTGTATAAAAGAATGGACAATTTATCTCCTAAGTTTTCAGTAAGATTTCCCCAGGAAGACAACATGATTAGAGTTGCAGACTGACTCACAGTGCTATTGTTTAAACAAGAATCTTGTTTTGGTTCTGTTTTAAAAGGGAAAGGAGTACTGGCATTAAGTCAGAAATATAAAATCTTGAGAGATGCTCTATAAAGGCAACAAGCCTGGACAAGATGGTTGTTTGGCTTTCTTTCAGGTTCTCGAGTTCAAGTTAGCAGTTTTCTTACACTAATCAAAATGTCAGAGTGGTCCCTAACTTGAAGTCTTAAAAGGAGAGGGATGATGTGAAGAATTCACACTCTTGTCAAGCAGGTACCAGGAGTCAGTTTTGTGCTCTTTCTTGGTGGAGTTTGTTGTCATCTACAAAAATAAAGGAAAAAAAAAAATCCAACAGTGACGTTTTAGTGACAGTAAACATAAGCAAGGAAGAGATGACTGACTGTGTTGAATTTTT
The DNA here is from genome assembly GCA_013397915.1 of Daphoenositta chrysoptera. NCBI lineage: Eukaryota > Metazoa > Chordata > Aves > Passeriformes > Daphoenositta > Daphoenositta chrysoptera. The sequence continues at coordinate 810,936 of VZRO01005372.1, read as the reverse complement.
CACAATCAATGCTATGGAGAGTTCTGTTCTTCTTCCGAGTTGCAGGTCTTTCCACCCTGTCTGAACTTTGTTGTGCAGATTTTTGTACTGAAAATTAGCTTGCTCTGCCAAACTCATCTCAGGTGTCTGGAATGCCTTCTTGGTCACATCCAGAGCAGTGCAGGTGATTTGGAGCAAGAAGGGGTTGCTTTGATTTTTTTCCTTCATCAGATGATGTACCAGGACTCAAAAACAGAGCAGCTGTGTTGGCTACACTGCAGGCATCCAGTGATGTCTGCCAAAGGCTGCATTCCCTTGCAGAGGTCTGTGGCTCACCAGGACTGACCAGGGGATGAGGAGATATGTGCCTGTGCACTTGAAACACAACTACTGTCAGGAACTGGACAATGTGAAAAGCTTGGTTCAGGCTCTGGTCACTTTTCTCACCACCATTCCTTTCCTAGTTTGGAGAAAGTTTGGAGCATTTCCTTCTTTTGTTTATTTCACTTGGGAACAAATGGTTCATTTCCCTCTGTCCCAGCTGCTCTGAAGGGTTTTCTAGTTTCTCCAGAATGTATTATGCAATACTGCAGAGCAAGTCCTTTTTTCTTTTCCACTCTGTGCCTTTACCATGTATTGTAATCTGTCTGCTCTGATTAGGTTCATCCTATAGAATCACTGCCAAATTCTGTTTTACACAGCAATGTTTAGTCTTCAGCCTGGAAGCTATGTACAGTCCTTTTAAGATGTTCATACATCAATATCAGTCCTGACTAATCCCAAGAAGCTTTGGATGGCAGGAAGAAGAAAAGCTTCAAGCTAGCTGTGCAACGTTGCAGGACAAACACTGTTATCTTTGCTCTGGCCAAAATTGCACAACCATGAACAGAAGTTGGGTTTGAGTACAGGGCTGCAAATCTGGTTTCTGATACAGTTGTGGAGGCCACTGCCTCACCATAGACTGGGCTCTGCTTCTGTCAAAGAGCTTCACTGCTGATTTTGGAAGGGATTCAGTGGGACCCCACATTTGCACTGAACATGTTAATGAGGCTAAAGTAGATTTAACCCTTCTAATGCTTCTTAGTATGAAGACCAAAACATTCCAATGTGTTCTTGTGCTTTCCTTAGATATAGGTGGATTCCAGATCAATATGACTGGTGGCCCCGGTGACAATTAGTAACTCAGTATCCTGTTTAATTAATGTTTATGTTGCAGGGGTGTGTGGAATCCAGGCAGGCTGGAGCAGCCCCATGCACACATGCAGTTACAGAGATCCCAGAGCAGCCCTGGAAAAATTAAGAACACTGGGACCTTTACAAAACTGTGGGGTTTTTTGGTGTGTTTTT
>VZRO01005372.1:795617-809594 GCA_013397915.1 Daphoenositta chrysoptera | reverse complement strand
GGGGCCCTTTAGAAACTTGGGGGTTTTTTGTGTGTTTTTTTTTTTTTTTTTTTTTTTTTTACATCCTTATGAAGGCTTGGTTAAAATTTCAGGGTGGTGGAGAAATGACAAACATTTTTAACGTGAAAAGTGGTCATGGTATTGTGGGTGGACGCAACTGTGGGGGCTCAGCTGGCAGTGATGCCTTGTGATAAGAAAGGATGGGTAATCCTGCAGCCGAGGGCAGAGGGAATTAAGAAGCCACCGTTAACATGGGAGCTGTGTTGGCTGAGGAGGCCACTTAGCAAATTCCTTACTTGAGCATTCAAGGGCACTCTCTCGCAACCTGATCCTCACTTTTCCAAGTGCAGGGAGGAGAAGAATGTTTCACTGTCCAGAAAGCACCCGGGCCTTAAGATAAATGAGGATTGAAACAAACGTTTCCATTCATATCAGGGGCCCCTCCTCGCTAGCGTCCTCACTGATCTGTAAAAACCTTCTTTGTAAGTGGTTTCTAAAGCATAATCTGTGCTTTTAATACCATTTGATTGAATAATTCCAATGCTAGGTTTGTTTTTTAAAGGTTTTTAGAAGTGTTACAAGTAGCAAAAGTTTTTAATAGAAACCTGAAGCCACTGGCTGAGGAAAATTTCCTCACGACTCTTCCTGTTGTGGAGAAAACTGGAGAAAAATCAAGTCCAAAACACTGAGAGTCATGTGAATAGCTAGAGAGTGGAATTCAGGGGCTTCGTTTCAGTAATTGCAGTGAAATTGCTCCCAGCAGAGGCAAGGAGCAGAGGAGAAATTTTAAAGGTCCAAGCAAGAAGTAACAGAGCTATACCTGCCTGAACGCACTGAAGTAGTCCTGAGCACAGACCAAGCTCACAGAGCAGGGTTTTCTTTTCAGAGCAGACTTCTCTTTTCCTTTCACCACCCAAAAGCCCACACCAGACACTGAGTGAGCTTTACAGGGAACTGAATTTGTTTTGTCTAAAGCCCAGGAGAAAACTAACATCCCTGAAATGGCAAAAGTAGAAAAAAAGTTAAAGTGTCTGAAGTGTGTGTAAGGATGGTTTTTTCTTTTTTTTTTTTTTAAAGAGAGGTGAAATGAGTTCAGTGAAAAGTCACATTCACTGTTTGGTGAAGTTGCAGACCAGGGTTATGTTGCAGCTACAAAGGATTTTGAAAACAACATGTGGGCTTGAAAAATGAACCATTCCTTCACATATATAACTTAGTATATCATCCTTGATCATAATTATAGACAGATTTGGATTGAATCTATTATTGAATGCATTGTCCTTAGAGATAATCAGGGACATGACCACTAGTGACACTGTGATGGAAAGGACTAAACAGTGCAGTTCATCATCTCAGCCCTTGAAATGGCTGAGATATGCAAAAGTGCACATTTTATCCAAGAAGTATAAATAGTACAAAGACAGGAAGAAAAAAGGAAAAAGGCAAGCAGAGGAATCAGGTGGCTTCACAGACTGCTGTGTTTGAGGAACAATTTGACAGAGACAGAGCAAGATGATGATAACTTGAAAAAGTATAATTTGTCATGATTACCTCTTTTTTTTCCCCTTCCTCCCAAAGCAGTGCAGTTTGCAGTTTGCACCCATTGCAATTTCTACCTGGGTAAAAAGATGGCTTGGGTAAAAGACAGTTTACTTGGGAACATACTTGGGTAAAAGATAGCTTAGGAAAGTAAAGTATAATTTAATCGCTTCACTTACCTGGGCCTGCACAAAGTATTTCAGATGTCTTGAAACCTCAGTTAATGGATCCCTTTGCAAGAGTCCATTAAATGCCTTGTGGGTGGGATTCATTTCTTGAAGGACACCAAATAGCAGGGAGGGATGATTTCCAAGTGCAGTGTGATTCAGATAATGCCATACTTCCTCATCCTGAGGCAAATGCCTCGTGTGCACGTCTCTCCTGCACTTTCATTAGTCAGCCCTTTCCACCTCTGTAATTTCTCCACACACAAACCCCATATATTCTATAAGTAATGAGAACAGCTGATTATGTTGCCTTTGGCTACCAATGAGTTCACTTTGCAGGCTTTTCTATTCAAAGGTAATGGCACTGATGCAATTGTCACTGTATATGAAGATGCATCTGTGAAAGAGGCTGGAGAAAATAGAGAGTTTATAACACTGGGATCCTGGGCAGTCTAACTATCAGCTGGGGATATGGCAATTGCCTGTTACTCTGCATTACACTACAAAGGGGACAGAAAAAGATCCTCAAAGGACAATGGGTGATTAAAATGAGCATTTTGTTTCCTCTTTAAATTTAATTCTCTTCCTCTCAGTTTGAGAGGGCAGCATGCACTATCTGGCTCCAGCAGAGTTATACACTAGAGATGCCATGCCATATTTTTAAACCTTTGAACCATGTTGTACTGTTTAAAATGTTTCAGGAGCCATAATATACTGTTTAAAAGTTTGCAGCATGTGCAACGCATTGAAAACCCTCTGATCGGTGGAGTTACCTTTTCTGCTTGTCATCCCAAGCTCCTTCCCTTTACTTGCTCTCCGTACTTTGCTTGTTCTGCTTCTGTACTTCTTCCACTAGCATGATTAGTTTTGGCACCAGCAGCCATCCAAATGCGTGATAGACTTTTAAAATAAATACCTGAAGTGTCCTGTTTCCTCCTTCCTTCGTGCCTACACAAAGCAGTGAGCCTTCCATGCCTAGAAGGTTTCTTTGTACCGGCTCTGTGAACAGACCCCCTGCAGGAAAAAAAAAAAAGTGGGGAAATTTCAGAACCTGTGTCCTGACACTCTGAGGCAACTTGTGTTTTGCATGAACACTGGGTCTTTCCTTGGGAGCTCGCCGTGAACGTCCTCAGTGAAGCTCTGTAGCCCAGATGTGGGCTGCTGAAGCATCTCCAGAGGGCTGGCTCAGAGTTGGAGCAGTGCCTTCATCTAATTTAGAGCCGCCTGGAGGCTGTGAAACAGCTCTCTCTGTGCCTTTATCCTTCCCACATATTTGTCTTGCTCTCCAAGGCTCAGCTCCACAGAGGTATTTGAGCTCCTCGTTCCTTGGTATCAGTGGGAGCCTTGACAGGAAACAGATAGCAAACATCTGTACAAGATCCAGGCCTGAGATTTTGAACCGTCTAGTTTACCATGTGTTGATGATGACAGGATTGAAAAGGGACTACTGTGAAGAAATGTTTTGGTGGCCTGAAATTGCTGAGATTTTGCTCTGCTCTGCAGGCTTAAAAACAGTACAGATGATCCTGCTTTACAAGGTGATTTACAATGGTCATCCCAGTCCTCTCTGAGGACTGCTAGCTGGCTGGACTGCAGTGGAGAAAGTGACTTTCCAAGCCTTGCAGTTGCACACTGACCTCCTCCAGGGCTGGGGTCTTAAATCCTTCCCCCTTGCCTGCGAGAATTAACCACGGGTCTTCATTATTAGCAGCTCATGGTCATCTTCCTCGTGGTGAGCCACTGATTTTGGGTAAAGCGTTTATTATTGTGTGCATGTTCACATAATTTATTTCTCTTTCACTTGTTGTCCATCTTCTCTATTCTCCTTTGGTATCTGTTCAGTCCCCATTTTTTTCCTTTGTTCCTTCCTTGCTGAGGAAAAGAAAGCAATGGACCTTTTCCCTCACTTGCTTATGAATTCATTCTCATATCACCCAGTTAAACATCTCATTAAACAAGGCACTCTGAGGAAGGGGTTATTGACAGTAACCTCTCCATGTTAGACTTCTGATTCATGTTTGAAATTAGTTCCAGAGCAACAGAGAGAAGCTTCTGGCCTTGAACTGTGATGTCCTTTGTGCTGAAAGCGAGTTTTTATTTGCACAGTCCTTTTAACCTTGTGTGAGCTCATGGCCTGATTCCCCAGTCCTCCACAGCTGATGCAATCACTTGTGCTTAAGCAGCACTAGGAAGATGCTGGAGTAATGTCCCATGAGGCTGTGCTTCCTTACACTGATGAAAAGGCCACGGACTAAGCCTGGGTTTTTTTTGTTTTGAACCCACCTATAGCCCCGTCTGTGCTCGTGAGCCCCACTTCTGTAACAGGCTTTGCCTTGGGCTTGTGTGTTCCCCTGTAAATACAACCTCATTGTCTCTACAAACCATAGCTCAGGAACTGCAATAAGCAGCAGAAAAAGGGCCTTCAGCTGCTGTTGGTGTGTCTTGTTCACATCCTGAGGGCTTCACCTGGGAGCAGGAGCCTCAGGCACTCTTCAAGCAGGTGAATATTTGCAGGGGTGCCTTGACAAGCACAAACAAATGAAAGTTGTGTGTGCTTTTCTGCCTTTCTCTATTTTAGACAATCCTCACTGACTCAAGGAGCTTGAGGTTTTGGTGTTCCCAGCAACAGATGAGGTGGCAAGGCATAGCCATACAGTTCCCTTCAGCTTGACTGCAAGAATTTACCACTCCTAAGGAGTTGCCCTTTTGAGTTTTCTCTATGGTTCAATCTTCTGGGTAACAACCATAACCTGAACCTGATCATTACTGTTCCTCCAGAGAGACATGTCACTAGTTGTTAAGACTGATTAGATTTATACAGGGCCACTGAAGTAAAATCGCAACAGCTTTTGGGCTGAGGGTGGGGTGGAAGAGTCAAACACAAGAGCTGTAGCCAAATGAGAGAAGCTATTGTTTAAATTTCAAGTGGTCTCGTGCTAGAAATGGCAATTGCTCATCTGGGATGGGTCAAGGTGCATGTTGCAAACCCACACTGCCTCTGCAGCCCTAGCTTAGGACTCAGGTTTGTCTGTGCTTAGGAGAATATGTCCCAGTGTTCAACTGAGATGCAAAACCTTGTGGCCTCTCTGGCCAGCACTGCCCCAAGTTTCATTTGGAGAAGTCTGGAACACCTCTGTCAGCCACCCAAATCCGGGGTTAACCTGACCTATTCATCTGTTATTTGTATGAAAGCTGGTTGAAATGCTAATTGAGATCACCATTCTACTAAACCCAATGTAACAGGTGCTGTACAAACACAGTAATAAATTATCTGTCTTGAAGAACTTATGATCTGAAAGCGCAGGGAAGAGACTGGGTGGGAAAGGGAAAAAAAAGCAAAATGGCTTGGAAGCTGTCAGTGGAAAGAGCTGCGGAGTTACGTGTTGCCATACAAATTTATTTCAGTGGGATGGAAACTCTGCTGTGTCTGGTTATGGATGATCTATCCAGACAAGGGAGGTTTCTTCCACACATCTCCTGTAGCCCAGCCTTTGACAGCACCACTTCACTCTTTCAGCAGGTACTGGAGGAATGCAGCTCATGCTAAATGTGCAAATAAAGGGAGGAAGGAGAAATTACCTTCTGCTGTGGAATGCCGTCTGGCATGCTGACTCCTGTGCATGCAGACACACACACACACACACATTCATTTATGGACACACAAAGAGACCCAGAAGGAGGTGAGAAGGGAAAGTTTTTCAGCCTCACACTAAGCCTCACAAAGGGAGTGAGGGAATTCACAGAGCAAGTGGCAAAGATTTGGAGGGGAATCCAACTACAGCTTGTGTTTCATATTTGCGTTGGATGCTCGGGTTTCCAAATTAAATCTGCAAGTTAGACGGGAGTCCATGTTGTCTGCTGATCATCTGTTTAGGGGGAGAAGGAGAACAGAAATGACAGAAGAAAAATACTTGCAAACAACAACAGTAATTAAAATCAAGCATTTGAGCACTGCCACCCCTCCCCCCAGCCAGATTTGTCTGGGGAGAAGATAAATAACTTCAACTGCAGGCTCCATGCTTGCTCAAGATCTGAAATATTTAAACCAGGTCCCAAAAGCCCATACACATTTTTAATCAAAACCTGCTCTTTTTCTGCATAAATACCCTGACTTGATAGAACACCAAAACATCATTAAGTTGTGATGAGTACAATGCAAAAGTTGAGAGTGATCAATGCCATTCAAACTGCTGCAACTGTACACACACTGTGTTAGACATTTCTCAGGTTCAAGGTTACACATGGCATCATAAGGAGTTCACCTCCTCCCCCACTTCCAGTGCTAAACAGGGTTGGATTCGTGCCAGAACTAAAGAATCTGCAGTCAGTTCCTTCAAGATTGAAAAATAAAGTTGGATTTTTTTTTTCCCTGCAGGGGAAAAAAAAAAACCCAACAAAAAACCAAACCAAACAAAAAACACACACACACAAAAAACCCTGAAGAAAAGCAGACAGCTGCTAACTAGTTGTCTAGCTGTCTATTTGTGGACATTTTCTTTCATCTTGTCATACCTTTTGTGCTGTTTGAAATGTTTGGAGCTTAGACTTGAAGAACACTCAGTGGATTCCAGACTTGTATTAAAAGAAAGGAAAAGAAAGGCAGAAGAGTTCTGACAACAGATGTGTGTGTTTGTGTGTTGTGGCCACATCATTCCAAGCATCAGCTAGAGCATTGATTTTATTTTCATCTGACTGAAGGAAAATTTTCAGATGAGAAAATATACAATAACAATGCAATTTGTAGAAAAACACATACATCTAGAATGCAAGTGAGAGGGACATGTTGTGAGACCTCTGCAGAACAAGCAGAGACCATTTGGTCAATCGTATCTGCTGCTTTTGCTGTTTTGCTGTTTCCATAGAATGGGTAAAACAATCTATTTCTAGACAGTTTTCCTCTGCTTTGGCATCTTAGTTGTTGGAAGGAAGCAAAGCAGAAGTGTAATTAATGTCAGTGCTCTTCAGTGAGCTTTAGATCAGACTGTGGTGTATTTAACTCTGCTGATTTCTGTTGCCTTCTGCTATGCAGACAGTGAGTGCAGAAGGGGCCTGGCTCTTAAACCTGGCTTCCAGATAGTCCTCTGGAACTTCTAATTTCCCCAAACTCACCCCTTTCTCCAGCATAACATAGAAGGCAAAGCCAGCTGACAAGTGAGCAGAAGCAAAAAGGAAGAGAGGAAACCACTGAAATGCTTCCCCTGTGGTGAGGAACCCTTCTCATCCCATCCCTTTCCAACTGCCCTTCCTGGCACCCTGAAGGTGAAGAGCTGTCTTCACACCTCCTCTCTCCTCAGGAGGAGCCGGGCTTTGTGGCTGTCAGCAAGTCCAAGGCAGAAGTCTCCCAGAAGGGGAGCTTACTGGGGGGGACCAGAGAATCCCTAACCCATTCCCATCAGTACCTGTGAGATTCATGTTGGGAAGGGAATGGCATCCCCTCCCCTCTCCGTGCCAGCAGGCAGCTGAAGCAGAAAACTCCAGGTGCTTTGTGGCTGCCTGCACATCCTGTGACCCATCTGCCCATATTTCTTAACCAGGGGGGCAGGGTGGAGAGGCAGCACCATCACCATTAACTGTGACCTTGCTGCTTCTCTGGTGATGACTGTGGTGTTTGGAGGCAGGGTGACACTGGTGGTTCATCACTCCTTGGAGCAGGAGTGTCCAAGAGGAAGTTCTCATGGGCCCAGTGTTTTATCCTCCTCCACCAGCAGCCTTTTGTGCTTCTTCTTGCATTCACCAAAACGCCAAAGCTGTAAGGACAGGAAGATGAATTATGCTGGTTTCCAGCACCCAAGAAGCCTGTCTGCTTGGTATCTCAGGTAATTCTTCTTGGTCATGCAACACAGATGGCTTCTGCCAAAGCAAGGGTATGATACCTTCATTTAAAATATCTTCTGCCACAGACTTCTCTCTCTTCAGGTAGAAGAAAATGCTCAAAACTCACAAACTTCCTGAAGCAATCCCATGAGTTCTCTAGCGCTCTTCAGCTTTGGCTCTGGAGCCACTGTGCCTGCCATGGCCACGGAGTGATGGGCAGAGAGCCTCTTGTCTGTGCTGTGCCCCAATCTCCTGTACCAGAGGATGTCCATGAGCTTCTGAGAGTAAAGTGGCATGAGAGAACTCATAGCTTGAAACCTTAGGTGAGAGACAAGAGCTTTAAACAAGGGGATGGTTTTTGCTCCTGACAGCAGAAGTCTTTTTAGGAACTCCTTGATTAGACCCTGGATGATCAAGAGGTTGAAGGGAGATGGGATATTTACATATAAAAAGGAACTCTGCTTTTGGGATCAATTAGACTATTCAGGGTTCACACTATACCTACCCCCTTTTTTTCCCAGACTTTATAGAGTCCTTGCTAGGATTAAGCCTCCATCGAGTAGATTATCTTTACATAGAGGCTGGATCTAGTGTTACAGGCTCTTTATTATCTCTTCTTTGAGACTGTGCAGGCTATCCCCTTGAAGTTCTTAACCCTTAAAGCACTTTATCTAGTATTTATTGTTTCTTCTCTGCAGGCATCTGAGATGGCAGCATGGGTATACAGACCCCACCTGTCCTCGTTCTCCACAAGAGCATCATCTCTCCTCCCCCTGCTTTTTCTGTACACACGGGCCTCACACCAGCATCAGGCCCTGTTCCCTAATCCTTTTCATCCCTGAGAAGTGTTCACCACTCTGGCTTGACTCGGGTGGGCTGCAGAGTTCCTGTCAAATGCGAATGTGTTCCAGCTGCTGGGAGTTTGATGCATTTGTTTTGAGAGATGTAAGAAAGGCCGTCAGCGGATCGGGTGGTGAAAAGGTCAGGACTGACCATCTGAGGAAAGTGGAGATAAGAAGAACATGGGGTAGAGGGTTACAAAGTAGTGACTGGCTTAAAGTTTTCTGCAGCAGTCCTGCATCTATTGAGCATTACGGGGTGTTTGAAAGAATGTTAGGAAGTTCCTGGAAATGTGAGCTTGCATTTCCTCATAAAATGGTGAGTTCTGGAGAAAGCAAGAGGCCACATGGAACCCTGGGTCAGGTTTCTCTGTGCATGGGCTCCAAAAGGCAGATGGAACAGTGTGCTGCACCACTGAGGCATCCCTCAGTAGCCAGAGTGGCTGATTCCAGCCCTGCCATTCCTTCTGTGCTGCTTTCCCTGTCCTGATGCGACCACTGCTGCTATTAGGACCCGCATGTGAGAAGAAGATGGGATTTACTGAGTGGCAGTATCTAGACTTCGGTGACATTTCCTTCTCACTGTTCCTGTAATGGAGCAGAGAAATATTTCTCCCTGCCAGGCTCCTGCTCAGCAAAATGTCAAACTTTTCTGATTTGCTTTATTCGTAAAAAAATTTTTTAATAGCTTCTGGCGGTGGACATTGGAATCTGCCCTGGTGCTATCATGTTGACTTCCATCTATTTCAGCAGAAGAAAGTGATCGAAAATAACATCTTGGAGTGATCTCCAAATTGTCTTGCACCCTCAGCTTGTGAATGTCCCAGGCAGCATTACCCTGATTTATCACCAGATGAGATCCCCAGCTGGTGCTAGCGAATGCATGCTCACTATCCCAGTCTATTTGTGCCACTCTCTTGCCATGTCTTTGCTCCCTAACTGGGCATGACAGAGCTGAAATAAACAGAGCTGCATTGATTTTAATGGTTCACCCTCATCTGAGAAGGACGGGGTGGCCTTCTTAGCTATCAGCTCCTCAGATGTCTGCTGGCCAGCAAATGAAGCATATACTGTCTTTCTCCCTGCACTAGATATGCTTCTCCTGCAGTCATGCCACCCCAGTCTGAACAGGAATAATCACAACTCCTCCTGCACTGACAATGGCCACTTATGTGAAAAATGCAGAACTGAACTACGGCTAAATGTGCTGGAAATATGAAGAGGAGAATGATCTTTGGCTGTGCATCAAAGAGCATTAACGCATTCTGAAGCAGATTCCTCTTGCTCTCTGGGTTTAATTCAGAAGGGATTTTCTAGCCACAGAATCAAGCTCTTCACTGCATGATTTCTTTCCTGCAGGAGCTGGGAAATTGTGGGTTCTGTGCGGGACACAAAAAAGCCATAAAGGGGTCCAGGGGTGTGTAGGAGTTTCTGTGGAGATGACAGCAGACCTTCCTGCTGTTCCAAATGTGCAATGCTGTTGGACCTGAGAGGCATCATTCCTTGTGAATTCCAACAGGGGAGACTTGATCTCCATTTCTAGATATTCACATTGCCTGTTCTTAGTCAGCTCATACTTTTCTAAATATTTTTCCTCTTGATCTCTTAAAATAGTTTCCCAGGCTGTCTCTACTGCTGACGTTAACATGCTCCAGTCTGTGTTCCTTTTTTTATTATGTCTCTTTGTCTCCTCTTTTTTTTCTTTTTAAACAAAAACCACATAACTGCCTTATATAATTCACATTTGAGTTCATAAACCATTTCTCCTAAACACAGCCTTCATGTGGAAACATGCAAGGATGCTTCTTTGGCTTTCTTTTTTTTTAGTTTTTTTTTGTTGCTTGGTGGGTTTTTTTTTTTTTTTGGTTTTTTTAAAATTGTTTGGTTTTTTTTTTTGTTTCACTGTTTTTGAATTCTGGATGTATTATGTCACCTAAACCTGTGGCTTTAATTCACTGCTAACAATTCAGTAATCTTTGTGTATTCCTTCTGCTTCCTGATACCTTGCCTCGCTTTTCCAAAATTACAATTTCAGCTGAAATGCAGCATGGCATCCTTGGTATGAGCTAGAGAAACCATACTTACTCTCAAAATAACCAGCATTTACGAATAATTACACAATCAATTTTGCATTGTTTTGTTGTAAAATACTCATTCTGTAGCAATGATCAAAGTATTTAATGTGGTTGTTCCCTTCTTATGCGTACTTATTTGTTGTTCATATTTCATTTGCCTGCTAAGACCTGCAATTGCTGGTTTTGATGTTACAAGTTGTTGGATATTTCTTGCTTTCAAGTCTCAGTGTTTGCCCCACATCATTGAGTGCTTATTATATCTAACGCTTCCTTTTCTAAATCTGTTTACACCTATAAATATGCCTAGCTTATCATTTGATATTGTCCCCCATTCCTTTGCCAAAGCTTGTCTGGCTTTCATCTCGCATTTTAAACTAGTAAATATGAGTGTTCATGAAAGATGAGGAGCATAACAAACTTGTCTCTAGTTGTGCAATCAAGTATAAGTGTGGCTGCCTTTAAACAGAATGTGTCAATTCTGTGATCTCTGCGATTTCCTTTAATAGGCCTGTTGTAAATTGTCTCCTGTTACACTGCAATACACATTAGGTGTATTCTTAGTAATAAGACCAATCTTCATGAATATACACGGGTAGTTATTTAGCAGAGGTGGGAAATGACAGCTCTGGCTGGATCCTACACAGGATTAAATTGATAGACTTTCCCTGGACAAGCTGGTTTAGCTGCAGTGGGAAACATTATCCCAAATGTACCAATGAGACAATGGTTGGTGTCATCCCCTAGCACTGACGTGGATAAAACTCCTCATGGGTGTAAAGTAGCGTGTGAGTTTGAGGCAATGCCTTTTCTTGCGTTCTGATTTGTCCGCTATTTGTCCTACAGTTTTCCTTCGTGGTTTTTTTGGATCCTGACATTCCCCTCTGGTTCAGTTTCATCGGGTGATCCCTCCCTGAGTGTCTGCAAGTGGGGGCCTCTATTTAGTTCACCCTTGGCTGCCAGTGCTGTCACACCCTCTGTGGAAGTGGGAGTGCTGGTTATACCCACCATGTGACACTTTCGGGGGGTGGTGGCAGCTCTCAGCTTGCTGGCAGCCTCACAAGCACTGAGCCACACCTTCCTGCAGGTGCAGGGCCAGTGCTTCCATCCCTTCATCCCACCCGAATTCATGCCCACTGGATCCTGCTTTTAGAGCTGGGCTGAAAATGTGACATTGCTGCTGTTTTCACCTGTTTGACTTCTCATTTTAAGCATGCAAGTGAGCACATAGAGGATGGGATTAATGTTGTTTACTCACACACATGGAACCTAAACTGTGTTCATGGAAATGAATGAATGGGATTATTCTGGCTTTCACAGGGGGTTAGGTTGGTCTGGAGGGTACATGGAACACCAGCTCTGGAAAACATCTTTGAAGCATTTGCCAAAGCACTGAAATGTTGTCATCTTGTGGAAAGTTTAATTTTTTTTTATTTTTTTCTTTTGCCTTATAATCATCTTTTCTGGGCTAGTAAGTGGGAAAAATAGCAGCATGCAGTCACAGCAGGTATTCTCTGAAACACAAACACACACACACACACACACATATCAGAGTGTATTTGTGAATGTGGCTGTTTGTGTTTTGTTGACAGAGCCTGCTCACTCTATGCCTCATGTTAGTCATATTCTGTCATGTGTCTGAGCTGAAATTCCTCACCCAATGAATTAGACTGAGACAGCATCACCTGGAAATGCCAGGTCCCTCCAGTGGGACCAAGCCAGAAGGTGAAGGATATATCCCTGCTCCGATGTGCATTGCATTCTTAAAACATGCCAAGGAGAAAATGGGTGAACAGGTGTGGAGTGAGCAGAGGAAGGATACAGCAGGTTGCATGAAACAAGGAGAAAACTGTTCTTCATCAAGAGGATGGTTTAGAGTCCCTTTGTCTTGCTCCTGCCTGAAGATGAAGGTTATAAAACTCATCTGAAGCAGCTCCCTCCGACCATGAAGATCAGATGAGGCAATTTCTTTCTCTTCTCTCCTGCCAGGAGGAGCCAGAAAGACCCTTGGGTGAGGCTTGGCTCCACTGGGGCTTTCCAGGAGAGGTCACCAGCAGTGATGATGAGTTATAGAGGCAATGGCTGGATGACCTTCCCTCCTCCTTGCTCTCTTCCATTTTGCAAGTTTTAATATTGGAGTCTGGGAAAATGCTCTTATGATAAATAAAAGCGAGGGATGACGATATTTAAATTATTTCAGGACACATTCTAACCCTCTGTCATCAACATAACTGAAAGCAGGTTTTCGTCTGCTTCTCCGTGATGAAATTAAAAAGGGATCTGTTAAGTGCACATCTGGAGAGAAGAAATCGCACCCTAAACTTTACTGGATTAGTGTCAGATCCAAAGTCCACTGGAAAGAGTGGGAAATCTCCTGGTGAGCTTGGTGGACCTTCAGTTCAAGGTGTAAATACCTGATTCTCTGAATAATGCCTGTGATTATTTGTGGAGCTCTCTTCTCTGATCATAATCTCTGCCTCTTGCTGTTGAGTCAGGAGGAGCCATGTGGCAATTTGAAGGACTTACCTGGCAAGAGACTAGCCTGGCTGTAAATCTTTATGTCTTGCTGTCTGCAGGGCTCAAATCAGTCTCAAGTGACCACATGGAGTAAATGTACAAACAGTCTCATCAGACCTCAATTTTCTGTTCAGTGTTTACTGCAGACCTTTAGACAATTTTTGTTCTTTCCCATAAGCCTCTTGTTTTGCTGCAAAGTGAAAGGAATAGAACTGGAGGCCTTTCTCCCTCTTGTCTGCAATTATTTGTAATATCTTGTGTCTTAATTTGCAGCAATGGAAAGCAGACAAAGAGCCAACCCTGCTCCCTCTGATGAGAACTTTGACCTGTTTTTCTTGGGTGTAAATAGCCGTAGCACACTCAAAGCAAAGGACAGCCAGACCCCATTGCAAATTATTCCTAAATCCACCACTGGATGCTCTTTTGGAAAAATCCATTTTACACTGTTTGCATCTAGTTTTGAATGCTTACATTGTACCGTATATAATTTGAAAACTATTTTCAGTGGTCATGAATTTTTGCCTGGAGTGTCTTTCCAGGTAATCAAATGTTGGTGGTTTTTGTATTTCAGAGATGCTAGCCTTTATTTTATTAAATGCTTTGCATTCCTAACGTGATGCTCATCTTCACTGATTCGGTGCTTAGAATCACAGAATACAATGATAGAGCAATTTGAGCTGGAATTCAATAATTTAAGATCATCGAGTCCAGCCATTAACCCAGCACTGCCAAGCCCACCACTAAACCTAGTCCCTTAGTGCCACATCTACATGTCTTTTAAATACCTCAAGGGACAGTGATTCAAATACTTCCATTGGCAGCATGTTCCAGTGCTTGACAACCCTTTCAGTGAATAAATTTTTCCTGGTATTCCAACTAAACCTCCCGTGGTACATCTTGAGGCTGTCTTCTCATCCTGTCCCTTATTACTTGGAAGCAGAGCCCGACCCCCCCCGGCTGCCCCCTCCTGTCAGGGAGTTGTGCAGAGCCACAAGATCCCCCTGCGCCTCCTTTTCTCCAGGCTGAGCC
>VZRO01005372.1:769866-795026 GCA_013397915.1 Daphoenositta chrysoptera | reverse complement strand
GATGTGCCTCTCCTAAACCCAGGCTAAACCCAGGGCCTGATCCCCTGCTTGTCCTGTACCTGTTGCTGATGGCACTCAAGGTGATCTGCTCCATGGCCTCCCTGGCACTGAGGGCAGGTGACAGGCCTGTAGTTCCCTGCATGCTCCTTCTGACCATTCCTGTAGATATGTGTCACATTTGGCAACCTCCAGTTAACTGGGACCTCCCCAGTTTGCCTGGACTGGCTGTGAATGA
Source organism: Daphoenositta chrysoptera (assembly GCA_013397915.1). Taxonomy (NCBI): domain Eukaryota; kingdom Metazoa; phylum Chordata; class Aves; order Passeriformes; genus Daphoenositta; species Daphoenositta chrysoptera. The sequence goes on along the minus strand of VZRO01005372.1, from coordinate 794,791 downwards.
TTGGAAGTGGCTCAGGAGCTCTCTGCCAGCTCCCTCAGCACCCCTGGGCGGATCCCATCTGGCCCCATAGACCTGTATGTGTCTCAGTGGTGTAGCAATTCATCAACCATTTCCCTTGGAACCATTAACCATTTCCGCTTCTGCTCCCATCCCTGTCTTGCAGCTCAGGGGACTGGGTACCCTGAGAACAGCCAGTTTTATTATTAAATACTGATGCAAAAAAAAAGCATTAAGTGCCTCAGCCTTTTCCTCATCCATTGTCACTGTGTTTCCCCCTGCACGCAATAAAGGATGGAGACTGTTCTTAGCTCTCTTTTTGTTGCTGATGAATTTATAAAAGTGATACATTGTCAGCAGCCAGATGAAGTTCCACTTGGGGCTTTGGCCCTTCTGATTTTTTTCCTTCATAACCTCACAATATCCTTGTTGTCCTCCTCAGTGGCCTGATCCTTCATCCAAAGGTGGTAAGCTCCATTTTTCCCTGAGTTCCAGACACAGCTCTCTGTTCAGCCAGGCCAGTCTTCGCCACTGTCTCATCTTTTGGCATGAGGAGTCTGCTCCTGCACCTTTAGGTGAATATCCAGTGCTCCTGGATTCCTTTGTACTTCAGGATGCCCTCTGTAGCAGGTTATTATGTTTGAAACACCAATTAGTGTAGTGGTTTAGTTCACTTACTTGTTTTTGTGAGATATGAATTAGGAGAAACATACAAAGCAGGCTCAGAAACTTTAAAGAGTTTAAAGATAGTTTATTATTACTAGAATTAAAAGAAAAGAAAGAAACACTAAGAAAATAAGAAAAAAAAACATTCCCCTCTTTTTCCAGCACTTCCTCCTGCACCTAGCTTGCACAAAGGATAACAAAGATCGAATTTTTGTTCAGTATTAGAGTACTTAACAAGTCTTTCCAAACTCAGGGGAAAAGGAGGTCTTCTCTTTGCTCTACTGTGGTTTCCAAACTGCTACTTGCAAAAGTCCTGCCCGCCTGGAAACAATCTATTGCAATGAAAACATACTAATCTCTCCCATGCAAATCTTACAGTCTTTTCATACTGCAATCATGGGTCAAACATGGGGTGTTCTCGTTTTAAGGATAAGCAAATTCCAGCCTGAAATTCACAATTTTCTTCTTCACAAAATATCTCTTAAAAAAAGTCTTTTGTCCTGGGATGACTGTTTTAAAGTAAACACACAGCTCTCTGGTGACCTGGCGTGGGTCACCTTTCTTTTTTCCACAGGCTGCCTACAGATTTCTCAATCCCCCATGTCTTTCAAATGGATTAAAGAGAAGAGAACAGTTTATGGTATTACAGTTTTTACCACAGTCTGCAAAGAGTCCATTTAAGCTTCGTGCTACGTGCGACTCCGCCCTCTTCTTTCCGCCGCAATCTTTCGTTTCATCCTGCATAACTCACTTTCTCTTTCTCTTTCTGATTTTAATGCCACGTTGAATAGCTTACTCTCGCTGGGTTGTGTGTTGGAGGAAAAACTCTTTTCCTTTGATGCTGCCAGTCATCCAACGTTTTCCTCAGTCTGAAAAAAGCTGGAAATTTGGCTCCTGCTGGGCTTGGGTGAGGCCCGTGGAGTAGGGGAAGGGAAAGCCTCTCCCGGGTGTTGGAAGCCGCTCCAGTGGTCTCAGTGGTGCAGCCCACAGGTGTCCTTCAGCTGCCCGGGGGCCTGAGGGGGGTGTCCCACAGCATTCCAGGGACCATGCCCTGGAGCCGAGGCGGGGGAGGGGAGGCTCGGCCTGACTCCCGAAGGCCGGCCCGGAGCCATTTCCCCCTCTCTCCTCCTGCAGCAAGATGGAATGCAAGAGCCAGTTCCTGCACCCCCAGCAGGTTTAAATATGCAAAATCGAAAAGCACAGTTGGATTGAGAAACTGTTAATAAACTTCAGCTCCAACCCACGACACCCTCCCAAGGGACTTTCTCAGCCAGTACCCTAACCAGGCCAAAGTCTGCCCTCTAGAAGTCCAAGGTGGCAGTTCTGCTGCACCCCTCCTTCTCTGGGAGTCAAAAATCATCTTTCCATGATCAGCAAGCCCAAGACGGCCTCCAGCTGTCCCATCGCCCACCAGCCCCTCTCTCTTCCTGAACAACAGGTCCAACAGTGGCCACCTTCCCTCGTTGCCTCACTCACCAGGTGTGTCAGGAGCTTTTCTGCCACACACTCCAGGAACCTCCTAGACTGTTTCCTCTCTGCTGTGTTGTATTTCCAGTAGTCACCTGGTCAGCTGATGTCCCCCACAAGAACAAGAGACTGTGAGACTTCTCCCAGCTGCCTCTTCTTCCTGGCTGGGTGATCTACAGAAGCCTCTCACCATGATATTTTCCTTGCTGGCCTTCTCCCTGGCTTCTGTGCATAAACCATCCACCCTTTAGTCAGCATCATCAAGCTCTACACAATTAAAACACTCTCTGACATATAGACCTTGCATCCCACGGAGAGACCAGTGGCTGAGAACTGGGAAGTGTTTGGTTAAAACAGTAACTGAGGGGTGCTGTAATTTTTCTCCTTACCTTGAGCCACATATGTTCCTGTCTCTCCTGCTTGGAGTGTTGCATTGACTGTGATAACAGGAAGGTTTTATAAAATCATTGCAATTTGAGGAGCAATTACTGCATGCTGTTTGAAATTTTTCATCTGAGTCTCTTTGGTCTGAATCCAACACCCAGTGCATCTAGTAGAGTCTTTGCCTGGTCTGTGAAGACATTTGATCAGGTTAACCACAAAATGTGTTTCAGAGAGGAAAAGTAACTTTTCTCAGTATATCTGAAGTGGAATATGACTGTGTGTGCTTATAATAATCCCAAGACTTTTAAGGTTTCATGCATTGTACCTCTTTCTGGTACCTCTTTAGTGTAAGGACAGTAAAAATTCAGGTGGCGTTAATGTTGAAAATGCAGAAAAATTATATCAGATCCTCAATCAGAATACCTGAAGTCACCTGCTGTCCCGCTGAGGAAACAGAACTGGGAGTGAGTATGTTGGAGGACAAACTCATTTCCTGTGGCCCCTCTTTGAAGGAAGTCCAATAATTTCAGGGTCATCTTAAAAACTTCTGTGGTCTTTGAATACCTGTAATTCTAAAAGCACCAGGCTCTCCCTCCTTGCTCACCAGGCTCTCCCTCCTTGCTCAAACAGCTGGCAACCATAGACCTCCCCCTCCTCCCCCAGCAGTTTCTGTCATGACACTAAGGAAGGAATAACAACAACAAAAAGGATGATGGCAATTTGTTTCTTATCAGAGGAAGTCTACTTCATGGCTGACTCGCAGGAATAATTATCTGTCAGATTGTCTCTGTGTGTAGGGAGAGTGTGTGTTTCCTTTCCTCAGCCTGAATTCATTATGGTTCTTACCAAACTGGACATTCCTTCAAGAGGATTTCTTTGCTGTTTAGTGGGTTCTCAGTGTTCAGGAAGAGAACTGGTTCTTGGAGGGAGCTTTGAAATCCCAGTATGCTGCAAGGCCCAGTGTCTTACCAAAACCTGCAGGAACAGTGTGTCCATACTGGATTAGGCCACTGGTTATTTTCTCCATGATTTTCATGGAGTCCAACTGCAAATAAATAAATGAAGGGCAAAATCTCCAAAATGCATCTAGGCAGTTTGATCAAACTGTGACACGAGAGAGGAAATTTTCTTTGTAATCCATGTGAGCTGTCCATATACCCAGTAAATAATGAGGTATGTGTCTACCAGTTTTCTAAAGCTGTTTTGGGAACTGGTTGAATAAAGAGGAAGGAAAAAAAAAGTTGAAGGGTTTTTTTTTCCTTCTCCCGTCCTTGAAAAGTGTATTTGACAAAATTTTCCTTAAAATGTGAAGTTTTAAACAAAATTCACTTTACTCATTGTTGTGAATGTAGCTGGGAGCACTGATTATAGCCATCAAGTCATTAAAATTGCAGAAAATCCACAGATGATGTGCAAAGAGCCTTCATAAGAGGTGTCCATGTTCATTAAAAACATTACCTTTCTTTCTTTTTAACATTTTGGCTTGAAGATTTGTCTCCATCCTACATCAAACAACAGGGTAGAAAACAGGACCTTAACATTATCCAGCTCACTTCCACCTTTTTATCTGATTCTTCTTTAAAGAGCTCTTGGATGGGTGATCTGTTGTTTGTCATTCATCACTTGTAGCTTGCTTTTTTATTTTCTTCTAAGATAAGTCATCAAAGAGGAGTGGGGGTTAAAATGCAATTTGGAATAGCATCACAGATTGCAAGGCCAATGTTGCCTGACTTCCCACATGATTCAAGCAAGTGCTCCAAGCCTGTATTTCTCATTGCCCTGTGGTAGTAAATTACAGTAGCTGGTGATAGCAATCAGAGGTGAGGAGAATAGTCTTTCTTTCCATTGCTTTGCAGGGTGGAATCCAGAAACCTTTCTCTTTGCCAAAGAAGAGCTCTCTACCAGGCTCTGTGTGTGTGTTTAAGTAAATAAAAGGAGATTTACCGTTTGAAGGTCATGTGAAATCATTCAAACTTGACATCATTCCAAGGCATTGCATGAAAAGATGTTACAGTCACTGTGCCTTAAGTCAGGGCAGGAATGTGACTAATAAGCCCTAGTATGTCAGGAACCCCAGAGCCATGGAAATGGCTATGAGTAGCCAAACACTTGCCTCTTTATTCATCAACCATGAAGTTGTGCAAAGCCTGTTGAACAGGCTTTCTCATACCAGACCTGGCTAGGATGCACTTGTTCCAGGGAGTCAGTGGTGGCAGATGAAACCACCTTCAAGAGAAAACAGTGCTCTTAGCTAGAATACATCATATTTTAAAGGTGTCTGAAGCCAGTCCTCAGGTGCTAATTTGATCTCTACAGTGTAGAGCTCATGACTGGATGTTGTTTGCTCATGTGGTGAAGAAATCACATAAGAAGTGTTCTCTCCTTTCCTCTAAGGATTAATTTTTCTAGGTGCAAACATGGAGGGCTTTACACTTATACCAAATGTGAATTTGGAGGTCTGTCTTTACAAATCAGTCACTTCACTCAGGAATTTCCTTAAAGGTGCAGTGGGACGGGGAGGCACAAACTGAACCTTATGTTGGCAGCACTCAAAAATGTGTTGTAGCCACTAGCTTTGCTACAAAGGAAGGGAAACTGTTTAGCACAGAGAGGTAAGAAAGAAAATCTTCCTCCAGGAGAAATTCTGGGGAGGTCATTAGCAAGGCAGGATGTAGCTGCCTGAGCTGTTGTCAGAGCAGACACAGGTGGTGGTGTTGGTACACATGTGGAAAATGCAATGGTTTACAAAGGTGCACATCTATATCTATATCAATATCTATATCATCTATATCTATATATCTGTATCTATATCGATGTCATTTATATCTATATCTTATCTATATCTATATCTTATCTATAGCTGTATCTATATCTCCATGCTTCTCTGTGTACTTAGCACCTCAGCGTGAACGATCTACGAGGAAACAGAAGGGGGGCTGCGATGAAGGGAAAAACATCAAAAATAGGTCTAATTATTCTCTGATTTTATTTCCCTTTGCTAGCTGCAGTTCACAGAAGGAGTGTTTGCAAGCCAGCTTGTAAACATGCCAATTTAAAGTATATGCAAACACAGCATGCCCTTTGCATGTCCTCAGAACAGCTGAGTGCACAGGTGAAAGCTTGTGTTTTGCAGATGTATCTCAGTGCTTTGTGCTCTTCTCTGTTTCAAATCCTGTCCCACTGTGGCTCAGGGAACATTTTTAGAAGTCCCCTCAGCATCTTGTGTGTGGTGACACCCTGGGAAAGCAGCACTGTCTTTTCCTTCTGCTGGAGGGAGAAAAGGTATTTATCATTTAACATGCACGAAGTAATGGGTAGGTCAGATCTTCTCCCCTTGTTTCCCCAGCAGCCAAGTTGAAGCAATGAGGACCTGACCAGAAGTAGCCTGGTAGTGTTAAAGCCAGTAAAGCAGAGCTGGGTTACATCAGTTGGGGATCTAACCACCACCTAGACCCTTAAAAATAACCCAAACAAACAACAGAGAGCCTGCTTGAGCCCTGGTGTTCTTTTTCAGATGGTTCATAAATTTATTTGACTGGATGCCCAAAACGGACCACCTGCTATGTTGATAGAACAAAGAAATGAGCTCAGAGAGTGCTAAAAAACCTGAAGGAAGAGAGGGAGAACAGCCCAGCATCTGACTGACATCCTTGGTGAGGGGCAACCTTGCTGCATAAGCATAGGAAGCACCCATTCTTTCTAACTTCTCATTTTCATAAAGGTCGTGTCACCATCTGGCCTGCCAAGCTTGCTTTCCCCCTGACAAAAGAAAGACATGCTCCTTGTCAGTACCAGAGCTGGAGTCTGGTTCTCCAGCCAGACACTCAATCATTTGGGACATATTTTATTATTTGAATTCAAAGTCTGGAATAAGCTCAGAGTTTTTGTATTACTCATGTGAGTTATTATTAGTACTCCTGTTACTTATGTGAGTTTCTATGTGAAATGCATGTTCCTAATCTTCATTTCTCTCTTACTGAGACAGTCATTCCCTCAGAGGTGGATAGCAACCAAGGCCTTCCCTCTGGTCCATACTGCCTACTGTTATGGGCAGGTTTCCAGACCATGACTAAGTAGCACGCTGAAAAATATACCTTGACATGCATCTTGGAGAAAATCACACATGTAGAAATAATTTCACTAGATTTTGGGTTTTCTCCCCAAATAAAATACAGCTGTTAAGCAAACTACAAAATCTTCCAGCCCAGAGGCCTCAGCATAAAGGCTAAATGAGAATTTACCAGAGTTCTGGTGAAATAGAAGATGAGAATGCCTCCAGCATAAGCAGGGTGAAGACCTTCACAGGTCTCATACTAGAGCAGGTAAATGAGAAGAGCTACAGAGTACCTGTTGAATATTTTTAGGTTCTCTGTAATCTTTATCTTCACAGAGTGCATTAGGAGTTAGAGAGAAGAAGATGAGGTGCAGGTGCTTTTAAGTAAAAGCCAGAGATACCTCATTATGACCTACAGTCCCAGCTTCAGAAAACTTTGAGCATTCTATGGTCACAGAAAGGAGGCAGAATGATTTTAAGGTCTGTGGATTGCTCGTACTTTTATTTCAAAGGTATTAGTGGAAGTCTTTTTTGCAACTAATGATAGAAAGTAGGTTGTCTGTTTTTATGGCACAACATATTTTTGTCCAATTGTGGGGGGGGGGTGTGGTTGTGCCATGTGATAAGCTTGCTTTTCTGCTTCTAGAGTGCATGGATCATTATATTTATCACTAATATGTGCCGAAGTTGAACAAAATTTCTTTATTTTAAACCATTCTCGGTCCTGCTGGAGTTATACTTGGCCTGAATGGCAGCTTGGCTTCCAAGCCTCACTCCTCATAAATGGAAAGGAATCTTAAATACAGGTCTAGATATGAATATTCTCCTTTGCTCTTCCCCACCCCATTTTCTCTCATGTAAGAACACCTTTGGAGCTTACTGCTGGTTTATGTCTGTGATCTTTGGCTGCAATTAAGATTTTTGGGGTTTATTACTTTCTGGAGAAGTGTCTTACAGCTAAGAAAAAAGATGCTTTTCTCTACAGCACCATTCTATCTTGGAGAGTGCTCCTCCGGGGATTGTTATTTGTAAAAGCCAGTCCTAGAGTGGATGGATCATTGTGGGAATGAGAGAAGAGTTTAATGCCATTAAAGTTGCTTTCTCCCTGCCAAGATTCCTCTCAAAAGCTCTTGTTACTCTCAGCGGCTCTGGTGGTATCAGGCGAGGGATTGACAAGACTGAAATTTTGTCAGTTTTATGTCGTTGTGCCATGCACAATCTCTTGGTGTGTCTATCATCCATTAGCATTTACCGTCTGATCCTGCCCTTTTTATCCACCTGGTTCTCTTTTTGAGGGATACTGGTCTCTTGTCTTGCATTCCTGCCTCTCTGTAGGATTGTTGATGGCTGGCCCCAGTGCAGAAGTTTTGGCTGACCTGTAGTGGGTGACAGCTGAAGAAATGGAGTGATGAGAACCTCAGAAAGTTGGACAAAGGGAAATGCAAACACCTGTGCATTGTGTGGGACAGGATGGATGTAGAGAAAGATGCACAGGGCAAGGAGGATCACCAGCTGGGCTCTCCTGGGAGGCTCAATCTGACAGGGTATGAGCACACAGCTTTGAAGCAAAAATGCACATTTGGTCCTTTGGATGGTGGCCTGAATCAGGAACGGGTTGCCCAGAGAGACCATGGAATCTCCATCCTGGATTAGTCTGCTCCTGCTAGCCCTGGCTGTGTGTGGGGTGGGCTGGAGCTTGCCTGAGGTTCAGGCTGACCCACTCTGCTGCTGGCTGAAGTACAGACGGAGCTTACCATGGCACCCCTGCTTATTTTCACAATTTTTTACCTCGGAGAGTTTTTCTCCCCCAAAATGTATCTCTTGAAATAAAGTAGCTTGTAAAATTTTCCACCTGCAAGCCTTTAACCTGGTGATGTTTTCCTAGAGTATAAAAGCAGTGGGAGAATTGTCTTTTTAAAGGAATCCCCACTTGAGTTACGGATGACATGCTTGCACGCTTGTGAAATGTGGTTGCTCAGAGTTCGTTTGCTTGCTGCTGCCAGCCTTGTGGTGATCCTGTGCTCATGTGGCTTCCTGGTGGCTTCCCTGAGGCTCCCTCGGGTACACACAGCATTTACTGCCATGAAGTTCACCACGGGACTGAAGTGAGAATAATTTTGCAGTCTGAGAGATGGATTCCTGCCTGCCAGAAAGGCCATTCCAGCATCCAGGGTGCATCCTCTGTGTTAATCGACAGGTGAGGAAATGTAAAGGTTTCTTCACACCCTCCTCACTTTTGGATATCTTTCAACTAAGCCATTTTATTTCTGTTTCTGAGGGACAGAGGGAAGATGCTGTATCTTTTGTTTCAAGGCCTTAGGGTTAGAACTTCATCTTTGGCTGTCTTCAAGTTGCTACATCAAAGTAGGCAGTAAGAAATTAAAACAACTAGGATAACATAATAAAAAAGAACAAGACATTTAGGGGGAAGAAAAAAAATCAATATTTTGTCTTTTAGGTCCCCAGTGAGAAATACTTCTGTAGAGAAGACAGAGGGGAAAACATGAACAATGTGCTTCTCCTGCCCTAATTGCAAGTACAGCAGGCATGTCAAGAGTGAATTTGAGAGACAGAGGTAAGGACTGTTTTGTAAACAGGTACAGAGCTGCTGAAACAGAAGGACAATAGCTAACGGTCATCCTGTAGCTAAATCTACCTCCAAGAAACCTTATTTGAGGAAGAGAACAAGTAGGTATATTCTAGATCAATGTATCTTTGCTTTATCTCCTGCTGGATGCCCTTGCTGCATTTTATATGAAGCTTGATTGTATATATGGGTGCCACATTTTGTAAACACTTGCAGGTTTGGGAAAAACAGGTGGGGGAATGGCTGATGTCTGGATGTCACTCAGATGGAGTAAAAAAGCAGCTGCTGGTTTTCTGAGCTGCTGCAACTGGACCTGACCTGAACAAGGGTCTTTGGGGCCATGAGAGGCTGTTAAAGTCTCACTAGGCTTCCCTGTCCAGGGCATGTTTCCAGAGGCAGAGCAGCAGTCACATTTTGAAACACCACGTGTTTGGGTTTAGGGGCGTCTTTCCCACCCATTTAGTGAATATAGCTACTCTTCTTTATTGACATTATAGAGTGAAAAGTGCCTGCTCCACCAGCCAAAATAAATTAAACCTACCTTGTTAGGATTGCTGCCTCTGGGCGTTAGAAGTGTGAAACGCACTCCAGGAAGCAAGTTGTTAAATATACAGGGAAAAGGTGCAGAGGTTAAAGAATATTCAGATAAGTTAGATATATGCAAGTCAGCAGGGCCTCCTGAAATTCACCCTGGAGTACTTCAGGTACTAGGTGAGGTGATCTCTGAACTATTAGCAATTATCTCTGAGAGCTTGTGGAGGATGAGTGACGTCCCAGCAGATGGGAGAAAGGCAAACACAGAACCTGTCTTTGAAAAGGGGAAATAGGAAGACCTAGGGAATCACAGGCCAGTCAGCCTGGCTTTGATACTGAGAAAAATGCAGGAGCAAATTATTGAACAATCAATTTGTAAACACCTAGAGGAAAATAAGGTGATAAGAAACAGCCTGCATGGGTTTGTCAAGAACAAATCACATCAAAGCAATCTCATTTCCTTCTTTGACAGAGTAACTGGCCCAGTGGATAAGGAGGAAGAAGCAGATGTGATACATCTTGACTTTGGCGAGGCTTTTGACACTCATCCACATGACATTTTCATAAGTAAACAGGAGAAATATGGTTTAGATGAAGTTATTATGTGATGGGTGCAAAACTGAAAAATTGGGCTTATCAGTAAAGCAGTTACCAATGGTTTGTTGTCAGACTGGGAAAACATATCAAATAAGATACCACAGAGGACTGTCTTAGGTCCAGTATTATTCAATGTTTTCAGCTTTGATGATGGAATATGTAGAAAACTTTTAAAAATTGCATATGATACTGAACTAGGAGGGGTTGCAAATACTTTGCAGAACAGGATTTGAATACAAAATGGGCTTGATAAATTGAAGAAAGTGTCTGAAATCAATAGGATGAAATTCAATAAAGAAAGACAAGTGCAATGTATTACTTTTGGGGAAGAAAAAATCAAATACACAAATATTAAATGGGAAACAACTAGTTTGAGAGCAGTTTTCATAAAAGAGGCTTAGCACAGAGCACAAGCAAAATGAAATCCAGAAATGTGAAGATGTGTGAAGAGTAAATTCCATGATTGTATGAATTAATAGCAATATTGTGAATAACTGGGAAATAATTATCTATTTCTGCCCTGAGTGGTGAAGCCTGACCCAGGAATATTACATCTGTGCCCAATGGTAATGGCACATTTTGAAAATCATTCTTCTTTAGAAAGGAGAAAGAATAAAGCCTAGAAAACAGCTTCTATGAGGAAAAGCTGAATTACCTGAGTATGGGCTTTTCTCTTAAGAAAAGGTATAATGCATATAAAGTATGCAAAAATATTATTAAAAATGTTATAAAGAAAAGGACACTTGCCTGCTTTCCCTGTCTAAAATGGTATTAAATAAAATAAAGGGATGGAATAAGCTAAAGCAGATAGGCAGAACTCAGATAGATGTTCTGGCTATGGGGAGGATACTGCACTGGAACAGGGTTTCTGAGGATGTTCTGGAATCCTTGTTTCAAGTCCTGAAAATGGGTCAGACAGACATCTGTCCGTGATGTGAAACAGATGTCCTCTGGAGAGTACTCCTACTTTTACATTTCTACAGTAATTCATACTCCTCAGTCAGGAGAAAAGCTCACATGAACAAGATAAGCAAGAATTACATGCATAGATATACATTTCCTCCCAGACTCCCACTTTTCTCCTGCAAAACTTCTTTTTTGGATTTATGTGCACTTATCACACAGTCTTCTGTTCTCCTTTTCACTTGTCTTTGCCTTGAAACAGAGGGAAGAGTTGCTAGTCATTCCATGATTAGATGGAAGATTATGAAGCTAGACAGGGATGCCTTCTATCCAAATGTGAAATCCTGCATGTTAGTTTTCCTGGGCTGGTTGCTGGTGCGAAAGCAAGACCCAAAGACATTAAAAAACCCCAAACAAACCTTTTTGATATTATCTGCTGTTAGCTGCTCTAAGAAGTGCTTTGTTCTTTTCTTCTTTTTATTTTTGATGAAGATACACAGTCAGTGAATGAAGCTTTATAAATATGCCTTCCCCCTTTTAATGATAGATGTGGGACAAACTGCATGGTACTTCTATGATGTTTTATTGGCATGATTTTGAACTGGTATGTTATTTATGGGACCATTCTAGACAGAATACAGCAAACTCTCTGCATCTTGTTATGTTTTCTGTGTGAGCCACATGCATCCCAAAACGAAACCTTGAAATGTATAGTGAGAAGTGGGATCTTCATTTAGGGCTGTAAGGCCAGAAATCTTAATCATTAAGTGTTGTTTTGTGTGAAGACTGTGAGAAGAAAGAGCCACTTTTAAATGACTGATGTAAACTAGCATATTTAACTGCAGGATTTGCACTCTGTGTCGCGGGGGATGCTGCACTCAAAGAACAGAATGTCTCTTCTCCTTGATGTGCTTGGCTTCGTGATGATACCTGCACAAAATAAATTTGTGAAACCCTTTTCCAAAGGCTACGAGGCTGTGCTCACCAGCGAAGAAGTTCTTGCCTGGCTGTGAAACTTGGATTCTTTCCATTGCATCTCTGTGAACCCTTTCCTGGTGCAGGTACCAGGGGCATTACGTTTTGTGCAGTTGTTGGTGGGATGAATGTACTTGCTCCCAAATTTGGGGCTTGGACTTCCTCCCAAATGTGGAGGTTTAGGAACAGAAATGTATGTATTTGAGGAGAGGGTAGTTATTTGCTGGGTGAACTGGCCTGTAGGTAGCTGTGTTTGAATGGGATCAGCTCTCAGCTCCTTGGGAGGGGTTTGTTCAGGCTGTGTGGGGAGTGTTCCCGTGCATCCAGAGGGAGCCAGGTTACCTGGAGCCAGGCTCCTGCAGGGTGCTAAGACTGCATTCATGTGATGCTGTGCTTCATGGGTATAGACATCCATGACAAGGTTAATAGTCTAACCAACCTTCCTTTTCTCTGTTTTGCTCTGGCTCTGTTCTACTCACATTTTTAGTTACATACTCTAACTACATACTTTAGTTTTACCTTTTTAGAAAGTCTTATATTACCCTTTGCAAGTGAGTGTTTGTCAAAACAGAGCCCCATCAGACTCTATGAAAGTGCCAGCAATATTTTATACTCCAGTTAAGTCTCACTAAAAGACTATTTTGAGACTTTACAGATCCTATGAAGAAAAATAAACTTGTAATTAGTGACCATTACATATAATATGGTTGAACTGATAGGAGGATGCACCACTATTCATATCTATGATGAGGTCTACAGTACATAACTTTTAAAAGGGAATTTTGGAGCAGAAGGTTTTGGGAGGTCACTGGTAATACTGTCATTAACTTGCCAGTGAGAAGATAGAACCATATTTAGAGCCACTTTTACCCCTGTTCTCTGTAATCTAATAGTTTTTGAGCTTTCATTAGCTACCACAAATGAAAGATTTGTGGTAGTATGGAACCAAGTGGGTTCTTCTTATCACTTGCAAAAGGTCTTAATAAACATAAAGTAAAATAAAGCTTCCTGGATCTAAATATAGGCTGGACTAAATTGGCAGATTTCAGTAAGCATGCCTTCTTAGTAATGGAGATAATGCTGAGTGAACTTTATAGAAGGGGAAAAAAACCTAAATTAAAAAAAAACTTGTCTGAAATGCTGCCAAAAATTAATGCATCTCTTCCCCTTTATGAAACAAGCTTGTCCTTATTTACCATCTCAACCAACTAGAGACATCTCCTCGAAAGACATTTTCCCCAGTCTGAAACATATCCACAGCCTGTTCCATGCTAAAATTATCAACAATAGAAGTTGCATCATGACAGACAGGAAAAAACCCCACTGAAACCCAGTCTAAGACAAGATCAATTCCTGACCATAATTCTCTTTATTTTTTTTTTTTTTTTCCTTGTTAAAATTAATGCTGGTTTCACAGAACAGCTTATCTAGGAAGGAGTAACCTCTAGGTAGTCATCTGGTCAGATGCTCGTGTCAGTATAGAGAACACCCATCTTAGACATCGTGCATCTTTGATTGTAGGGGTGATGCTGGTTAAGATGAAAGATCAGCATTGGCCAGGAGGGTTTAAGTCCATTTCTGGAGCCTCTGAAATGACATTGCTGAGACTGAGTCTTTGCTTGAATTTCTCACCCATGTTGCCTCAGCCCAAGCCTTCAGGCTGAGCTTTGTGCTGTGCCAAAGTGGAGTGTGCTTTTGCTTTGTGCCAAAGGGGAGTACCTTGGAGTGCTCCTTCAGCTGGGACTCAGTGTGTCTCTGCCCATTTCCAGTGACTCTCTGATCTCATTCCCCTAGCCCTGAAGGGAGAAATTATGTCTTCTGCAGATTTCTGGGTGGGCCAAATTACTGCAACACAAAAAGCAAGAGGAGACACTCATGCAGATGTTGCAAGGTCATGTGTGGAAAAAAGACAACACTAGTGTGCAGAAACTCAAATTGTTGCTTGCTTACTAGCATTGCTTAATTCAAGTGCATCCACTGAATTGACTTTATCTGTAAGAGCAGACTTTGTGGAGAGGTATGGCCCACCTGTGAGATATATATATATATGTATATATTTATACACTATCATGGTGATAAATTTTAATGAGAGCTTCATCATGACCAGCTGGTGTTGTTTCAAACAAATTACATTAATAATGCATCTGAATTTTCAGTATAAGACCAAATAATGAGAGTTGTAAAGCCGCAACATAATGTGGAGTCAACAGTTTAGTGGGCTGACACTCCCACCTTAGGCAAGTCTCTGAATCTGCCTCCTTCTGTAGGATGAGGTTTAACCCTCCCTCCTCCACACCCCACTGGGATGTCACAGGGGTGCAGACTCCTGGCACCAGGGAGAAATGCTGAGATATCTGACAGTGAGGTCTGTATTAACACTTCAGGTAGCATGTCTATTTTGGAGCCAGCAGGCTGACAGCTCCCTGCTATGTGATACTTCTGTTCTCTGTCTCCCTGCTTTGGTGTGCTCTGGGTCCTGCTTGTGCCGCCCTGTGCTGCGTGGGAGAGGTGGTGGAACTCACAGCACTCCTTCTCCTGCTGGCCTGCAGTGGTGGAGGTGGAAAACAGGGCATGTTTTCAGTGTGCTGCCTCAATCAGAGTCCAAGAGGTCCAGTGAGGCACTTGGACAGAGATCTGCATCATGCTGGCAGTGTTGTTTCCGTGGTGGAAAGGCTCCATTCCTGGTGATGTGGAGCACAGGGACCTTGATGTGGGACTGGAATGCAATGGCACCTCTGTGCTGCACACTTCTCACCCAATGCTGGAGCAAACCTCCACCAAGATGGAAGGATTTCACCACTCTTCTTGTTAAATATTCCCAGAACATGTGTTTAAGGTGTGCTAGAACGTCTTCCTTGCGTCTCTATGACTTCTGACTGAAGGTCAGCGTGAACCCTTTGGTGTTCCCTTTCTTTTCTGGTTCTGAGGGTAGGCAGCTCTCCTTGCAAGCCCCACTTTCTGCCTGGCTGCCCATATCCCATCAGGAGGACATGATTAAAGGCAATGTGTGTCTCAGTGTGTGCACAGACACAGAGATGCCCACGCCTGGGACTCTTGGCAAATAATCCAAGTGTAGAGTTTCTCCATAGATATTCTATTCTCCATAACCTGTCTCTTTTACTCAGTCACTCTTGCCTGTCTTGACACTTAACTCTGTGAATGTTTTCTTTACTTTCTAAATCATGATTAATTGAAGGACTTTTTTTTTTGTTGTTGTTTTTGAGGCTAATCTTCAATTAATAAGGAATGTGAACATATAAATAAAAAAAATCTGTTGTTTTTCTTGCAATAAATCTGATCATTCCTTATACTGCTGTTCAGTATATCTCCCCTAATGTATGCTGAATTTGATCAAATCTCTACATCACTGGAATGTTGAGTGTTTCTCATTTGTGTGCTAATTACTCTTAATCTGGGTCCTTTTAAAAAGGTCGTCAATTAGACTTTATTGAATTGTCAGCCTTCATAGCAGTGAAGGGAATCTGGTAGCTGGTGTAATGATGTCACAGATGGCTAAATACCCTGTAGTCTGAAGGGAAAAATGAATTAAATATAAGTTCAAGTTACACAATGTGGTGCGAAAATGTGGGAGCCAGGCTTTTTGCGGAGGAAACCACAGTTCACAGCTGATTGAAGCTGACTCTAAAGACCTCTTTTATGGCACCCTCTGGAAAGAGCTATAAATAAATGACCATTTCTCATCTTATTCCCAAGGTTCACCTTGAAATAGGTCTCTTCTACGTGGAGCAGGTCTTCTGCCTTTTTAAGAACATCTCAAGGCCACCTTGCTGCTGTTTGTTTTCCTTTGCTGGAGGTTGGACCAAGAAGATGAAAACTTGTATCATGAATTACTCAATACCCACGAGTTTTAAACTTTAACCTCACCTCAGCCAGGAATTTTTGCTGGTGTGTTGAGGACCTGGAGTAAACTAATCCACATTTTCTAAGCCTGTTTCTTCATGGGTTTGCTGTGCGTAACTCCTGGCAGTGTGTCTCAAGAAAGAATAGGCAAGCAGTTTTGGGTTTTCACAGATGTTTTTTTGGTAAGCAATTTGGTCTGAGGAAAATTCTGAATGAATTCAATTGCAACCAAAAGATAAATGGCAATCAATACTTGTTTCAACATAATGTATGGCTGAAATTGTGCGTACCTATGCATGAGCCCAATAATGGTCAAAATTCTGACATAAATAAAGAACTTCTAATTTTTTGATAGTAAGTTTCTTGTGTTATTTGATCTCATTTATTATTGGATACGGAATTTCCACTGCACATTTAGCTCACATGCCTATTATTATTACCCAGTTAAGTAACAGAAATTCATACCCCTTTTATTTGTGATATTACACATTTGGAGAGTGTTGAGAAAAGCTGTAGAAAGGAGGTGTACTCATTATCCTGATCAGGGCAAAATGACCAGTCAATTATGTGTGTACCTTACAGATCTCATTAGTGGGTGCAATTTAGTTAGTCCTGAGGTAAAGATTTTTCAGGTCTTTTTGACTGCATGGGAAGAGAGGGCAAATCTAACTTTAAAAAGTTACCACCTTTTCAAAAGTGTACTTAAAACTTTGAGAAGTGAGAAATTCGAATGAAGGGGAGGGATGGTTACTGTGCTTTTTTTTTGTTATTTTTTCTCCTCATTCAAATAAAGTCTGTCTGGCTTTGGAGAGGAAGAGCCAGAAGCTACCTCCACAAAGGATAGAAAGCTTCTGAGCAAGGAAACTGAACTAGCAGAGAACAGCACACAGCACTTGTAAAAACTTTCTGTGGCTCTGTTAGCAGGGATGAAGGAGCAGCGGTGGTGTTGGTAACCTGTTCAGATGAAACTTCAGGGTTCTCTCCTGTGCTGGGGATCATAACCTCCTTGGAGGATCCAATATGACATTTCTGCCACAGGAGTCCCTGATCTCTGCTGAGTTCACTAATCAACACGCATTTGCAAATACCCAGTGGAGATTTTTTATTAACAATTGTATGGGATACTGTAGGCTGGTGTGTGGGGATGGCTGGAATATCTTAGTGTGGGAAGCGCTGGGGAGTCCTGACTCTTTTCTCATGTTGATTACTGTGAGATATGGAATTTCCTGTTTTCTTTTAACTTTGGGATGGATTTTGATTCCTTTCACTTTACTCCTGAGCTGAATAGTACCTTGTTCCACAAGTAGTCTTGTTGGTTCAAAGGGATCATTCATTGGTGGGAAGGTACCATGCAACACAACTAAAAACTTAGGAATCTGGTCGTTAAATCAAATTTGCTAGTTGAACTTTATATGTGTGTTTGTGTGCATGTCTGTTTTTCAGCTGGGTTTTTACGAGGGACTGTAGTTTGCCCTTTTAGACTTCACTGAGACCTTTCATTTCCAGTGCTACTGTTAGGTCACAAAGCTTCATAATATTCTTCGTTGTTGTTTGTTTCATGCACTGAATTAGAAATTAATTCTCTCTCAGCTTCTCTTGCATGTGCTTCTAAAATTATATTCTCCATTTAACGTATTCCATGGTATGTGTGTCTCATCAAATGTGACAGATTGGGGTGATTCTGTCAATAATTCATATTTGATATAGAATAGAACAAAGTTAAGAGGGAATTGCAAAGTAATATAATCCCTGTCCCTTTTAAACAGATAAAGTTGCACTAAAATTGATGTCTTTGACCAGGACACTTAACATTCAAAAGCCAAACCTACCAGCACAGGGAGTGATAGCTGCTTGTTTGGAAGTAATATGGGAAGCCAGGACAGAGGATAGCAATTGACATCTTCAAACGGGGTCCTATGGGCCTCACTTTTCAGAGGTGAGGAAGCAACCACAGATCTCATCAAATTCCACTGGAGTCCCAGGTGCTCAATACCTCTGAATTTCAAGCAGTTAAGTAGGGCATGCAAACTGGGATGCTGCAAGCTGACAACAGTTGAGACTGATCCACTTGAAGGTGCTGCTAACGCAGCTGCTGAGAAACTAAAGGCCAAAAAGGGAAACACTAAAATCAGACCCTGCAAGCATCTTTGGCTTCTTTGATAGAGTCCAAGATGCTTTGATTAGTATAGAGAAATAACAGTCAAGGAGGGTTTTTTTAAAAGCAGCTCTAAATGGTTGGAAGATGTGAGGACAAGAGTCTGTTTCTGCTCTTTCTGGGAGAGGAAGTCTCCCTGCTCTATGCCAAGAGTTTGGTCCATGATCCCTGATGGAAAGCAGGGACTCCTGCTTGGCTGTGCAGGCTTTCAGGGAAGCAGCTGTTCTTCAGAGAGGGGACAGCCGAAATTTCACATGGGTGTTCTGCATGCAGTTTGATCTCCAGTGCTTCACCAGGCATCTTTTGTCCTGCTAAAAATGGTCTTTCTTCCACGGGCGTCTGCTAGAGATCTTCTCTTATTGGATTGGTCCATGACTGAGATATGGAAGGGAACCCCTGGATGTTTCTGAGAATCAGAAATGCTTAGTAATCCCCTGGAGACCTGGAAAAGTATAATTTTGCTGCAGTAGAAGCAGTAGCAAAAGCCGCCTTGGAATCCCATGTGGCCAGGGCCTGCCCATGAGGAACTGCATGATCCTGCAAATTTCTCCCTAATCTCCTGTGGGATTCTTCTGCTGTGCCTGCAATGTTCTGCATTGCATGATGCCCATTTTCTTCAGTTGGGTAACACACCCTGAAAACGCTCTGTAATTTCCTGCAGAAGTCTCTGTTGAGGAAGGTACACCATCACAAAAAGCACCTTGAGATTTTCAAAACAGTAAAGTTCTGGGCTCGTGGGCTTTTCCCAGCTCCCTGTTTTCCTCAGCCAGGCTTATAACAGTTGTCCCTCCTCTCCAACCAAGGCACCTTCCCCTGGATCAAGACTGCTTTGCCGAGGCCTCTCAGGGGCTGATTTATGTGCTGGCAAAAGCAACCACGTGTAAGGAAGCAGTCTGTCTCCCAAGCCTGTCTGTGGGCTGAAGATTCCTGCTGCGCAGATGCTGCTCAAGGAGACGTGTAATTCAACTGCAGGAGTCTCAGAGGGCTGGGAAAGCAAAAATCTGTCTGGGACAATCGAGTGTGGTGCTTTGTGGCCACAGAGATGAAGCTCTAAGCTTTCATGCCTTTGAGTCTTATTGATAAGATAGGGCAGTACACGGAAAAGCACTGTGTGAAGAATAGGGTGGCTGCCTCCTCCTTCAATTAGGAAAGGTCTAACCCAAAATGAAGCACGCATCACCTGTTACAGATAAATTTGCCCTGCTCCTCATGCAAGATTCCCCTTGCTTAATGTGTTGCAGAGGTGGTGAAGCCATGTGCTGCAGCGAGGCTGGTGTTGATTGAAGGTTTTTCTCCTTAAGGGTGCAGAACGAGCAAAGGGAGGATGAAAACAATGAGTGGTGGTAACCAATGCTCAGGGTGTCCAAGACTGCCAGGGTCTTTTGCTCATTTGGGAAAATCAGAAACACACCCACCACAAATGTATTCTCAAAGACCCCAGTCTATTTTAGAAGACACACACTGGACTCAGAACTGCAACTCGGTGCTCAGTCTGTGTTACCCTCATGGTGGATTTACTTAACAACTCACAGTTAATTTGGCCTGATTCTTCTTTCTTTTGCAGTCTTAGGACAGCAGTTATTTTAACAAAATGTATAGGCTTATCCTTATAAAAAACTCTATTTGTTCTTGTTTCAATGAAGGTAAACTGTGTATCTGCAGTAAAGCAAGCACTGGGTTTTTAGTTCTTGTTTTGAAGTCAAGTCTGATGGAAGCAACTACTTGCTGTTATTCACTTGCTTTCACTTAGGACAAAAAATTAGAATGAAATTGTGGGGAGAAGAGGATTATGCTTTGACTGTAGTGAGGAAAACAAACACTTCATTTTGAGTAACCTGGAATGGGGGAAAAAAAAGGAAAATTCTGGGTAAGGACTCTAGTCACCAGGTAACAGAAATGCCTGAGAACAGGCATTTACAGGCTTTTATGAAAGCATTTTCTTTGTGTTCCAGTGTAGAAGAATAATGATTTGAAACACAGGAAGTTGCCATGGAACAGAATCATCACCCACTGATGAGCTTTATTGTCTCATAATGTGTCAGCCTACAAAGAGTCACAGCAAATGGTCAAGATACTCTCTGTGGTGATGGGCCAAGACCATGGCACTGTCTTGTGACTTACTCAAAAGGTGCCATAATAAACATCTCTTCTGCCTGTCATTTTCTATTTTGCTGTGTTTACCCCAAAAAGAGGATAACTTTTCAGAAAAGAGTGAAAAGTTGCAAACGAGAACAAAAAATATTTTCCCAGGGTAGAATATTCTGTTATATAACACACCAGAAGGATTACTGTGTGCTGGAAGGGAAAAACACACTTGAACAGCAAGATGAAAACAAAACTCCAAAGAAGTGAGTTTTGAATGTATCCTTAATGCAAACTGAGAAAACTGAAGTTAGAGAATGTAGATGACACACCAGTCATGGCACTCTGCTTGCAGATTTAAATGTCATTTGCTGTAGGTGCTTTTTTGCTCCCCCAGTCCACATGAGAAACTCAATTCCTCTCCACCCCGTGACCACAGATATTAGTCTGCAGCCTATGGTCAAAACACATTGTTCTGGTTTCCATTTTCACAGTTTTACTTCTTCTGTGGTTTCAGAACAACTAAACAGACTCTTTTTCTTTGCAATCTGGAAATCCAAAAATCTCAGCCTAATCTTTCTGCTTCTGCTGCCTTCCAAGTTTTGATGAGGTTGTTTTATCTCTCGCTGTTATTAAAGAGCAGGTCAATGCTGCTCCACTTATTCTGTAGATTTTTACCACTCTGTGGATGTCAGGAATATTCTTTTTATCTTCTCTTTTGAATCCCCTGTTAATCATATCATGATGCACCTTTTTCAAATCTATAGTTTTATTGAATGGTGTTTTTAATCTTTGCAGAACTCCTAACTAGTCACGTCCATAAAGAAACGAAAAAAACCCTGGCATTCACATCACCTGATGTGGTTGGTTTTTTGGGCTCTGCAAAGATTAAAAACACAGTAAGACTTGAGAGCATCCTAGAGGGAATATAGAGGTTGCTATTAATATGTTCTTCTTTTGAACAGAACTGATCTGAGGGTTTGGAAATAGAGGAAAAGTGACTGTTTAAAGCAATAGACAAGGTTGAGATTTTAGATGCGTATATTGTGGTGAGGAGAAACTGGGAAAATTAAGAGGACCAATGCTGAAGCTGCTTGTGGGTTCATCCTCATTTCAATACGCTCTGATGGGCCACTCCCTGTGGTAGGATTGCAGTGAAATGATTGGGGTGGTCTCAGTGGTGGGACCACTCCTCATGTGGTCATGGATGGTGCTCTGTAGGAGCCAGATAGATCACTGAGGAGGTTTTAAAGGCTTATTCATGGCCAGCAGTGGCAGCCCTACATTTCTGTTGCCAATGCTGATGTTGGCTGGTCTCAGGGACAGCTGCTGATGGGGAAGGACTGCAGCCCTACCCTTCTTTGACACAGCCACTTGGCCACAATCTAGGACGTTCAGACAAGTAATAACCTTCTTTTTTCTCATACCTCCTTTGCCTCATCTTTATCAGCTGTGGGTCTCCCAGAAAATGTGGTGGGACGTGCACCAGCCCAGTCCTTCTGCAGGAGGTGTCAGTGCAGAGTTCCAGAGGTGCCACAGAAAAATGGGAGGGGGGGAGGAGGGGCAGAGAAGATACCAGGCAGGAATGGACCAATGCTGGTGACAAGCACAGAGGAAAGGAGGAAGGGAGCAGGACAGGAAGGGGATAAGTGCTTTAGAGAAAGAAAGAGCGGGATGGAAACACGGCAAGGACAAAGAGCATTCCTGTCGGGAATCCTGGGGTCTCTCTTCAGGTCTGGGCACAGATTTGTCATGCAGCCTTTGGAAAGTCATGTCACGTTCCTGCTTGCAATGTGTCCTCAGGAGCCTGGAATGTGAGCTTAGCTGCTTATTATTGGACTCCTTATTTACAAAGCTAGGAGGGCCTGTTTTGATCTTTTATTCCAACTCTTTTTGCAGTGTATGTGGTTGAACTTGCTAAAACTAATTCCTGTTTAACCTGCAGCCTATCTTCTAAGGAAAAAACTCCAGAATTGATGGGGAAAATACAGTGCAAATCTTTAAATCTCAGTTTGGTGTGTTTGCCTAGCAGTTAATTGTCCTGCTTTTTTTTTTTTCTTTTTTCCTTGCTCTAAATTGTTTTACCTTCAACTTCAGTATTTGTTAAACCTCGATGTCTCTTTGTCTCCAGACCAAAACCTCCCTGAATTACCAAATTTTCATCCCTCATAGTGAGTTGTAATCTCTAATTAATTCATCCACTCTTCACGTGTTTCTCCAAGGAGAAAGACTTGATTTATTTAAGCCACCAGGGCGCATTTCCTGGCGCTTTAATTGTCCTCGCAGCTCTTCTCTGGTTCACCTCCAGTTTGCCACCAGCTCCCTGGATCGCGGGGTGCTGGAGGAGGAGCCGCTTCCAGCGGGAGGGGATGGAGAGCAGCGCACCTCACAAAGAGCACAAAGCCCTGCTTGTGGGCAGGAAATCCTTTGTGACCGGCTCGCGTCCTCCTCCTTCGCCAGGCAGGCGTGACCGCCGCTGTAGGCATCGGGAATTGCCTCTGCTTCCCATCCTTTGGAGTGTGTGCCCGCATCTCCCCGGCGCCCCGGGCGGGTCGGACAGGCTGCGAGCATCCTCGGGATGCTCCTTTGTCCCAGATAGGTTCAGGAGGCGCTTTGCCGTCCTGAGGATGGGAGCTCGCTCTCCACAGCAGCGCTGGCTGCCTTTGTTTGGTCCTGCGTATTTAAACATTACTCTGCAGCTGTTTCCCACACACTTTTTTTTAAAATCTGTCATTTCCCTACATCTGCTGATGTTGGAAAAAAATACCGCAAAGATTTGTTAGATTCCCTCTGTTTTGTTTTGGTTGTCCTGCTTTTTTTTTTTTTTTTTTTTCCCTAAATATGTTTTTGAAGTGCTAAATGGGGAACACACACACCAACCCCCCACCCAAAAAACCCCCCAAAAAAAAAAAAAAACCCAAAAAAAAAAACAAAAAAAAAACCAAAAAAAAACCAAAAAAAAAAAGAGAAGGATTAGTAAATATTAAATAGCACAAATTACAAGAAGTCTGAAACCAAACAGTTGAATCAGTACAATACCAGATTCCATGGGAGCTGAGGCTGGACCGGAGTCCAAATCCACATGCTGTGGTTTACTCTCAATTATATGATGGTCCAATCCAGAAGTCTAGCTCAGGGCAGAATGGAACACAAGCTGAATTGGGATCTGGGTCTGAATTTTTCAGTGCAGACCCACTGGCAACTGGCAGTGACAAAATGCACTTACAAAGGAACAAATTAAGTGGGTGAAACATATCACCAATGAAAAACCAATACAAAGCTGCAGAAGGAAAATACAATTCCAGTCTAATTGTCAGGGCTGATCTAGAGTTGTTGGCTGGCAGGAGTGATTTTACTCATGTGCCTCAGATATTTCAAACACCCTAGACCTTACTCTCCTCTTGCAGTTCTTACATCCCTGTGACTCTGCCATTTCAGTGACTATTTCTAATTTACACAACTTTAGGAGAATAGGTCTTCTGACATTACTAGTGTCCGATCCATGTCTAACAAAACAGACTTAGTAAAAAAAGCAATTGTTTTACATACAGAGGTACACATAAAAGTACACCTCACAGTCCAAGTTAATATGAAAAGGTGGCCAAGTCTGCCTGTGTAAATCTCAATATTTTCAACGTTTAATTAATAAAGAGAAGCTCCTTATTAGGAAGGGAGGGAAAGGTTAGATTATTTTAGTGTTTTCAGAACAACCAATGATATAGAAGTATCTATTCCAAAACAAAAATATTAACATCTGTAATCCATTTAGAAAAAATGGAATTGATTTTTAGTTTAATTGCTGTTCCAGATCAGAACAATAAGCTTTTTTTTTTATTATTTTTACCTATGCTATATATAAAAATTTTGGTTTAAACGATTTTTTTTTTAAAGAAAAAAGCCCAAAACATTAAAAAAACAATGTCTATTATTCAATTAATGGGCAAATAATACAGTTTGTAAAAAAGTAGGCATTAGAAATAAATTTTAAAAAATTAATTGCAAATAACAGGTTTTGCTACTTTTCTATTCACAACTGACTTGTGAGCTGATCAACATTTCTGAGAACATATTTCACCCTCAAGTTTGCCAGTAGGCTTGGTGAGAAAAAATTTCTAAGACTTCTCTCTCTGTGTATCTGTTGTAAGTCTTTACGTGCTTGGTCTCTTCCAGAGATTCTGGTTTTTTTTATTCCACAATTTGAATCTGGATCCTTCCTACCATAAGAAACATAAGTTGTGTCGTAAAGTTCATTCAGTCAGTGCAGCGATGGGATGCAATTTCCAAAGCCTCTGTGCTGTGAAGTTCTGTCAATTTTGCCAGTTAAAACCCTTTGTGTGTGCCTTTTCACAGCATTTCATAACACACTTGCAATGGCAGATGCTCTGATTTAATTATTAGCTCATACTCCAGATACTTCTATTTTCTTACTTGATAATTTTTAAGACTGATTTTCTGAGGACTATCAGGATTTTTTTATAAATTAATTCTTTGTAATATTTAGTATTTTTTTCTAGCAATTTGCTTTTGAAGGTGTTTAGACACCTGCCTATACTTCTGATGGATTTCCAGATTTCACATCCATATGCTAAGGTAGAAATAACATCCAAAGTAAAAAAAAAAAAAAAAAAAAAAAAAAAAAATAATAAAAATTACAATTGTAGGT
>VZRO01005372.1:629851-769853 GCA_013397915.1 Daphoenositta chrysoptera | reverse complement strand
TTATAAACTTGAACTTGTAGGCTATTCATAATCTAATTTTGAATAAGCAACAAGCTGCAGTTTTCCCCATGTTAATTCATGATACTACTTTCCTTTTGGACATCCTTGCTAGCCTCTTCATTGCTATCAAACACAGGAAACAAATTAATTGCTCTTTCAAACACAGACATACTTGGGAGTGGCCAAGGTTCCAATTAGATAAGTGTTTTTTCCTGCCTGATTATTTAACCCATAAGTTTTAGTGATCTCTTGTTTTCAGGTTCACCAAGTTATCTCTTTGGACAGCTTCTTTGCAAACTCAGCAGCATGATGTTGAACAAAATGATGCTGATATTTCATTCGTTTATGATTTTTTTTTTCCTGTTGAAACCCCTTGAATTTAATGTTTCAGTCCATAACCAGAAAGATAACAACCAATGACTGACTAATAAGATTAGTTTACTGCCTACCCAAAACACCCACAAAATTAAGAGAAAACAGGGCATGTTAATTTTTGCATGAGGCAGATTTTTGTGTTAAGAGAAAACTTGCCTGCGTTCAGGTGTTTGTATGGATGACAAGGAGTGCAGTTAACACAGATAAAATGATATAAAGGACTCAAACAGCCATGGCAGGGTGTTGCTGTTTAGTTTCTATCCATGCCATTGGGGAGTGTATGAACCTGGAGCAGCAACCAGAATTTATCTGTGTCTCTGGTGTGCAAGGTGTTGGAAACTCTGTCTTTGCACAGAAGATGGGCCCTGTAGGGTATCTGACACCTCGTCCTCTTCCGTCCACATATTCTTTGTGCATCCTCTGCTGTTCATCAGACAATACTGCAAACAAAATATCCAATCAAATAAAAGTCTTTTAAGAGCATAAAATAATTACAGAAATGAGGGAGTATTTGCCGGTGGAGCAGCTGGAGAATTTGACTAGCCAAATGTGTCTGTAGCTGTCAGGGCTGCACAGGAATTTCTGTGGGAGAGTGGACTGTCAGACCACTGCAGCTGCACCTGGGATGTAAAACAAGGTGGGTGTTCTGATAATTAGCTGAGCACCCCCGTTTTGTGGGAAAGGGCAGATTCATTCCAGGGTAATATAACATGAGTATGCTGGAATCAACGGAGATGCAGCAAATTACAGCAGTCAGAGGTCTGAAGTCACAGTCCTTGCACAGGACAATTTTTGTGGCTCTAGATACTTTAATCATGCAGAGTCAATGTGACCAAAATTTCAGCTTTTGGTACAACTTGGGTAGCAGGTTCTAAGTGCTGCTTGTAGCATTACTTATGCCTGAAGACTTTGTTCAGATGTGGTGCCCTTCAATGAGTTACAGCTGTATTGAGGTATCTGCAATCTTCGTGTGCCTAAGGAAACCATCTCCCTGCATTGTAACACCACAATTGTTTGCCAGTCAGAGAGTGATTTTTAGCACAAGCATAATGTTTTTATTCCTTGTTTAAATAACAAAGCAAATAATCGTATCTTCTTATGATGAAAGCATCTTAGCTCACTTAATTCTAGATATCTAAATCTGAGCTAATCATCTGGGTTGCTTTTTATAGGCAATGGAAAGGAATAAATCTTTCTAGGGCACAAGCCAGTGACCTACTTGAGATGTCTATCTGAGGATGAGAGTTCTGTGGGTTAAAAATGCCTGTTAAGGGAGGTCACATTATTGCCTCTGGTTGTGATGTCTTTTGCTTTATTTTTCAAACATCAAGACAATTTTCCCTCATCTCAAAATCTCTGAGGAATGGGCTCACACTCGCCTCCTCCATCTCAGCCTTTCTAATTGTGTAGATCTACAGCTGCTACAGCCTGATGCAGTTGTGAATCTGTAGCAGACACATAAATCCACAGTGGTGTGATCAGCACAGGCACGGAGCCATTCCGTGAGCCTGGAGACAGATTTGGGCACTGCTGACACAGCCATTCCTTTGCTTTCCTTTCCATTGTCTTTGGCACTGCCTGTCCACTCACAACTTCTGACCCAGCAGGTTAACTTTGCATCTCAAAATACCTCTGTGTGACTGCCCTTGATTAAGACTGGAATGTCTTAAGACTAAGAAACACAGTTGGTTTTTGTTTTTTTTTTGAGTCCAAAGTCTGAATTTTGCCTTTGTGGTGCAGAAGGCTGATAACAGCAGCCACTAAGTTTCTGTTGTTACACTTCAGGGACATCCAGATGGCATGTTAACTTCTGCAGCTTCTGAAGGGTCTGAGAGAAAGCTTCTGTGTTTGTCAAAATTAAAAAAAAAAAAAAAACAAAAAAAACCAACAACAACAACAAAAAAAACAAACAAAAAAAAACAACAAAAAAAAAAAAAAACTTGTGAAAATTTTAAAGTCCTTTGCTCTCCTGACATGGTACAAAAGCATGGCACTTCAAAAAAGACATGCAGACGTGTGTATGCAACAAGCCCAAGGGAGAGAGCTTTGCCGTATTATTAAAGTTAGTGAATCTTAGAAGTCTGGTTTGAGAGTTCCATCTTTCCTTGCTGAAGCCTGCTGGGCTGATTAGTATCCTATATTTCAAGCACAGAATGCAGGAGATTATTTTAAACATTTTTTATCTTCATCAAGGTCTTTGGTGAGCTTAAAGGTGAGCGGCTCCCACTGGATGCACAAAGAACACTGTAATACAGTTTAGGTTTGCAATCTCCTGTTTGTTCCATTCTTTGAGGAAGTAGGATTGTGACTTCTTCCTGTAGCTGTGCAAAATTGTTGTCTTTTATTGGACTCTGTTACCCGGAGCTCTGTCCTGGACACTAAAGCTTATGTCTTCTCCCTTGACCACTTGAGTACCTTTCAGGAACTTGACACTGCTTCAATTTTGTGAAATTCTGCACCTTCATTTCATTCTCATGCTCATCAGATTTTGCAGGGCCTGCAAATGCCTTGTAAACCACTTTTTTTTCCTGCTGTGGACCAAGCCAGTTCTGCCAACAAAGCAGACAAGTGGCCTGGAGATGACTTCAGCCGGGAGTACATGAATGGTATTTCTACAGTTGTCGTTTCCTTCCTTCTTTTTAATTGATGCCTAAGGTTTTAACTCTTATATTTTTCAAGTCTTGTGTTGCTTAGTGTGTAACTCTGAAGTGCCTTGTAGCCTGTTAGCTGCTCTTCTCTCAGGCTAAGACAGACATAAAAAAAACCTCTCTGGGTTTGCTCTCCAAAGACACCTGGACTGTCCAGGCCCAAAGCCTGTAAAGGGGAGGGGGGGGGCAAACTGAGGGGAAATTACATCATTAACTAAAGTTTTAGTTGGTGAATTTATGCTGATATGCAAGTGGAGCAAACCTATAAAGGTGTGGGGAACTCGTGACTTGTTGTCTGTCTTGGGGTCCATCTTGGGGTCCAACTTGGGGTCCAACTTGGAGCCCTTGGCTTCCCAGGGTGCATCTTTGAAGGCCTTTCAAATAAATATCTACCTTTATTCCCTTATACCTGTCTAGTCTCTGTTTCTAGGTAGCCCCTCAAGGGATCATCATGCTGGCACTTAGAAAATAAGAGCTCAGTGTCTAGTTCTCTGGTCTGATTCACAAATAATGTATTTCTAGCTTGAGTCCCACCTCCTTTGAATCTAACTTCCTCTCCAGCCCCTCTCTTTCCTAGCTGATGTCTGAAAACATTTTCAAACTTGTTTGGACATCAGTTTATGAAATGTCTGTGCAGGAAGATCAGTCTTCTCACTCTGAGGTCATCATTCCTGCAACCATCTT
Source organism: Daphoenositta chrysoptera (assembly GCA_013397915.1). Taxonomy (NCBI): domain Eukaryota; kingdom Metazoa; phylum Chordata; class Aves; order Passeriformes; genus Daphoenositta; species Daphoenositta chrysoptera. Next base: position 766,146 of record VZRO01005372.1, on the reverse strand, counting down.
ATGCTGGTTCCAATGTTTTGTTTTCCACCATCAGTAACATTTGTCAGAGTGTTTGGTGGGTCTGACTGACAAAGATCTGCCTTATCAGTAAGCATTGGACTTTTCTCGTTCTCAATCTTTCTGAGCAAGGCTTTAGCATCTTTGTGTAGCTTGAAACCTTAGAGGCCACAGATGTGCAAATACCTGAATTGGAATGAGTCAGCTGTTATCATATCTCAAGCAGGAACTCTGGAGCTCATCAATATAAAAGTAGCAAGTGGCAGCTCCAGGTCTGAGGCTAAATGCCTCTTATTGTCCTCTGAGTGCCTTTACTTGCTGATCCACCAGGGTTTTCCCAAAGATTTGAAAAACTGAGAACATTTTTTTTCTGAGTTCAGTGTTGGCATTATATTCTAGAAATTTCACCAGCACCCTGTAAATAAGGACAGAAGCAGCAAATATGCAAACAGAACTGGTGTCTTCTGATTTTCATTTCAGTGACCATGGTGGGTAAATGATCTGTCTAGCAAGGTTGTCACATGTAAAACATGTTCTATGAAAATGCACCCAAAAAAGGGAAAAAATCCAGTTCAAATTTTTCACTTCAGCTTCATCCTTTAGTTATTCTCTTCCTGTGTCTACAGTTCTGGTTTAGAGAAAGATATGAGGTCAGTGTGGGGCACTCAGTGATGAAACTGCTACAACTTTGACTACAGCAGGTTCAGGTGTGAGTCTGTTAACGTGAATTGTTATTTGACTACAGATGCTGCTGTGTCTCGTCACCTGTGGAACACCCAGGGCTGCCTCTGCATCTTTGACTGTCCTCAGGGGCACCGGTTCCACCTTCTGTTGAGCTCCACTCTGAGCTGTACCAAGAGTCACAATTTGCATCCACATGACAGAACATAAGGATGGCAGAGCACACCAAAGGCAAACATACTCCCTTATCCTGACTGTGACAGCTACCAGATTCCTGAGGAACTAGTCAGGACACAGGTTTTGTACAGGTAATTTACCCCGTGTGTTCATCTGGCTTCTGACAAATCCTGAACTTCCAAAATTTATCTGTTTGTGTGTTAAGTGTGGGCTTGGGCTTAATACAGCACTATAGACACTCTGCCAAAAAACCCCAGCAAAAACGCCTCCTTGTTTCAAACAGAATTCATGGTACCTGTGGTATCCTAAAATTCTCCTCTTGTGCAGGGATATTAAACCTGAAGTTTCCTTCAGACCTAAAATTTATATTCAGACTCAGGTGTGCATTTGATATCTAAAGCACAGTTTGCAACTAATTTATGGCAGGCTAGTGGTGGAAACAAACAAAAAAGGTGCAGCTGTAGACACCCTTCAATTTGGAAAAACAAAAGCAAAAGTTTTAGTTGTTAGCTTCACCAACTCAGTGTTTGTCTGTTAGGTCATAACTACCTGGTTGCCTCCAAGATTTTGCAAAGGTTATTCTGTTTTTTTGTGCATTTAACTGGACTGGCCTCACTAGATTTAACTTCATGTGACTGGATCTGGTCATGGAATATTAGATGACAAATCCTGCTGGGTCAGTCTAAACCAGATTTGATACAATCATCACTGTGAAGGTATATCTTGGTTGGCTGTAGTGGAGATGACCAGAGTGCTGCTCCCTCTGAAGAGATATATGGCAAGCCCAAGAAAACCCAATTATTTTTAATTGTATTTCATCCCTAGAAAACAACTTAACTGATCCAGCTCCTGTATCTTTTGCTTGCTCTCTCCCTCCTCATGTATTTGAAACATTCCCTCTTGTTTTTAATGAACCTGGAGAAGGATATTGATTAAAGTCTAAAAACATCTAAAGAACTCAATGTTCTCAGCTCAATAAAATATAAACATTTGTTGAGTTTAATTTCAAAATGCAGCTCTGCCTATTTTGGTTGGTTCCGATTGTTTCAGGGTTTTTTTCTCCTAGATTGGTCACTGACTAAATATATAGCTACCCCAAGTTTTTGATCTTGTTCAGTTTGCTATATGGAAGCTGAGATTTTCAGAAACCACCAAATAGCTTCTTGTTCCCTATCAGGTCTGTTTCAAACACCTCAGATTTGATACCAAAGTCTCTGAAGTGTCGATGCTCAAACCTGAACCTCTTCCCTGCCAGTTCATGGCTCCTGCCTTTGCCTCTTTCTTTGATAAACTTTTGCATGTCTTCTGAAGAAATTGTCCTTGGGGGCAAGTGAGAAGGCCAGCCACTCTTCTCCTTGTCTAGTGGTGCTATAAAATACTTATTTGTAGTCACTAAAGACGGTCCCACTCTCTTTTTAGGTGCCGACCTAAATCCATGGGGCTCCTGTTTGTCTCTGTTTTTACAAGGGATACCTTTTGTAAACATGATTCTTCTGGGGTGAGCATAGAGGCACCCACCAACTCTGTTCACATGGACTGTGACTCAGAACTGCTCTCAGAGCAGCCACTGAGCAGGGCAAAAATTAAACCATGGACCAAAAGCTGTCTGTTATCTCTTGATCTCTCATCTACTTCTCTGGGCCTGTGGTGCTAACCTGCAGTCCCTTTCAACTCCACCTGCAGATGTCTTCTCACCTTATGAAATAAAGAAAAGAAAGGAAAGAAGCTACAGCTTTGACATTTTCCTTTTTTTTTTTTTCCCAGATAAAATACAGTTTACATATTTTATGAGATTAATGTCCCTTGTTTCTGATTACAAGAATCTGATCAGCATATTAATAAGTTAAAAATAAAAACCCCTCAAACTATGCAACAGCTGCTATTTTGCTGCTGAATATATTCAGGGTATGTAATTTTTTATGAGATATTTATTGTAATAGAGAGAGGGATTTGTCTGAGAGTGTGTCTATGCATGTGTATGTGACTTTGAGCTAGCATTAATAAACCAGTTATGTTTCTTCTACATAACACATGAGGGCAGGCAGAGGAGGATGTCCAAAGCATCCTAAAAAAAGGTACAAAAGGCCCAGAGTTTTAAATGTGAGCTGTAAGTTGCAGTACTGTTTTGAACTGGTTCTTAGAGGTCTTGATCCTGGAGTGGAGGAAGGGTGTAGAAAATACTGAATTTCCCTTTGAAGCCAGCGGGACTCTGAAGCACTCAGCATCTCCCAAGCTCTTTGTACAGCAGCAGACTCACCTTTAGAAGGTAACGGCTGTGCTACAAGCACAGTGAAGTGGTCAGTCCATACGTGAGCATGTTGGCAGCCACATTGTGAAGCTGAATGGATGGTGGGTGGTGCCTCCTTCATTCTCTTTTTCTCCCCTGAAAAGAGTCAAGGAGAGTGAGCAAGCTAGAGAGTGGAAGACATGTGAATTGAATTCGTACATAGTCAAAACAGAAGTCTATTTCATCATGATTGAAAGTTAATTCACTGTGTTGCTGTAGAAACCCTGGCAAATGCATTAACCTGAATGCCCAACCATTGCATTCTTATAACAGCTTTTTTTAAGCACATGTTTACTTAAGAACATGTTTCCGCTGTGTTACCATGTACTTCTTGTACTTCTGCACAAAGAAAAGTATTATTTCTTCCCAGGTAGGTTGTGCAAATCGCTCAACTTACTGCTGCCTGCAACTTCTTTACTTCCTTAAGTGGCATATTCCCTGGATGTGCCTGCTGACTGAGCTGGGTGATATAATTACCCATTCCTGCACAACCAGGGCAAGCATTCTTCTCTCCAGCATTCAGGTCAGGGATCTGCAAGAATCCTCCTTGCTGGGATTTCCACCTTCCTTCGAGAAGGACAGTGAATTGTGGAGACTGGGGAGAAGCCAGAAAGTTCTGCTGTTTTGTTTTGGCAAGATATTCCTACCTCCACTTGTCTTTCTCCTCTCACCATCCATCCCCACCCGGGAGTGTTGATGCTGGTTTGGTGCCCAGAATACATGATCCCTCCACAGACTGTTAAGAGACAATCTGGAACAAGACTTTATGTCAGCTGTTGCTTAAAGGAATGAAAAACAAGAGTTGGATCTTGAATCCTGTGTTGTTCCTCACACAAATGGATTGTGACCCGGTGTGCTTAGCGGGGTGTAAATTAGAGTGGGGTTAATCGTTGATGATAAACAAGACTAAGTATAGTCTTGGGAGGCTGCACCCTCCTTTCACTCTTCAGATTATTCACAACACTTGCAGGCGTTTGCCCAGTGTTTTGTGCTGCCTGGCAGGTTGGATTTGTGTCACTGGCATCCAGCTCATCCAGCTCCTGAATTCCTGAAAGGGCCCCGTCTGAGGGAACAGCCCTGGGCAGCACAGAGGTCTCACCCTGTGCTGACACCTCTCAAATTCTCAGCACGTTCCCGCTTCCCTGTATGGTTGCCCTGGACAGAGGAGTCATGATCAAATCATTTAACCTGAGATTCTCTGGATGGCAGCAGATGATGGAATTAGGAGGTAGACAGACAAGACTGGGGAATTACTGGGCCCTTTTAACTCTTTCTAGTGTCTGCCTGAAGAATTGTCACTGAAATTAGAACTTAATAATGTAGGCTATACTTGAGTTCCCTAATATATATTTTTTTCCCAGTCATTGCATGTGTGTCATGGAACGATGAGCAGTGTCTGTGGCCCCAAATGTGAAGGACATGCCATTTTTCTGTCTGATTTATTTAATTACTTTTGTGTCAGGGCTCCGGTGAGGGGCTTTACAGGATCCAAGCCCCGAACAGTGCAGTCATGATCCTCTGTCAGTCATGCTTCAACTCCATTGTCAGAGGTTTTATGTAGGGCTGAGGAACCTAATCCCAATGGTCATTTCTTAATTGTTGTGCTTTGCCCAAATGCTTGACAATTGTATTTACCAGTTCTCTGTTAGTTTGCTGTTTTCTGTCACCTTTCACCTTAGATATGGTAAAAACCAAGCCAGTAATTTTGATAACCCGAGCTCTAATTGTAAAGCATGTGATTGGATTTCTGTAATAACCTCGATGTCAGGGCTGCTGGAAAAGTGCCAGAAGGTCTGTTCCTCTGCTGGGTCAGTCAAGAATTGCTTTGTTGGTTTTTTTTCCCCCTACATTTTCTGGTCACCAGTTCAATACATAAGGGGAAAAGGCAGCATTAGGAGAAGGAAGATTTGTCTGAAAGACACAAATTTTCACCTGAGTCTTGGGATTGTGTCCTGTGATTTGAACAGCAGCAGGTTATGTATCACAACCTTTATACCTCAGTCAGCCAAAGCCCATGTCGATCTGTAATGTAGCAAAACAATGCAAATAATTTTCTTGATAAGCTGAAGAGGAGGGAAACATTTCTCCTTTAAAGAGAAAACAAAAGAAAAAAAAAAAGAATTTGATTTTATGGCAAAATAAATTTCAGATGCAGGTCTGAATCTGTTCTTTCTGGTGCTGTAACCAAACTTCCTGTTTTTCAGCTCTAGTGAGTATCTCTGAATGAAAGCTGAAGTGAAGTTCATGTATCATGGATGTTGAGATCAAGGAGTTGGGAGTGACTGGAGGAAAAAAATTGGAAGTGGCAGAAAAATAAATAGTTTTAGTATTATGCTCCTGTCTTTTACAGAAAAGTTTGAATAGATACATGATATTGTATAATCAAGAAATAATGCTGTCCTCTGCAGTCCTGATGGTACATTGCTAAATATGTAACACAGACAGAAAGGAAATGCTGTATGGTTTCACTATGTTATCTCTGCTGATCATCTGCTCCCTGGAGACCTTATCAAAGGGCCATGGAAGTTACCGGGGATTTCTTCTTTCAGATAATTTTAGTCTATATCTGTAGCTTCTTCTACTTTTGCCTCCCTCTCATGTCTCCAGCAATCTGAGATAGGCATTGGGAAGAACTTCTACTTTGTGCTTTGCTTTTCTTGGCATCTGCAGAGTATCCTTAGTAATGAGACACTGCACTGGATCCAGCTGTATTTTCCTTACTCTTGGCTTGGACAGGGTTGCCAGTTTCCACACAAACATACACAAGTATGCACTTGGGTGTATCTGTCAATAAAACTGCTCTGCTGGTAGGAGCAGCCTGCAACAGGTTCCCGCTTCCTGCAGCGTTTTCACAGTACTCATCTCCTCTCTCCTGTCTGCCAAGGTCTTGCCCAGGAACACACCCAGATGCTTCATGGCAGGGGAACTCACTCTTCTCTAGTTTAAATATCCTCTTTTGAAAATAGAAGCTCATTTGCCAAGTTCTACAAATAAACGGCCATGTTTTTCTGGGTTTTTTACTTTTTTTTTTTTTTTTTTTTTTTTTTTATGGGGGAGAGATTATTATGACCAGTTTAAGGACAAAAGTAATGGCTTCAGTTCATAGTTTATATGTGCTGTAAAGACACAACTGCAAGGCCACACAGTGGGCAGATGATTGCCTGGGAAAAATACATAGATGTGCCCTACAGCTGATGAACAACAGAGTCCCTTTATGGCAAGGAAAACGTGTGAACTCTTTCTGGTCATGACTGAAGTCACTGTCACTTGCATTTAATTAACAAAATGTAAAGACTCTCAAAAAAAATATAAGGAAGAAAAAATAGCCTTACAACTTAGGTACAGAACTGAGAAACACTGGTGTGCACTTCAGGCTCTGTGAATGGTGATTAATTTCTTTGTGCCTCAGTTGCCTGACTGTAAAATGAGAATACGTGTTTCTTCTATTTATCTGTCTGAGAACATCTAAGGAAGGAACTAATACGATTTCTAACCCCTGGGTGTGTTCAGTTCCTGGCACCACAGGGATCTGGCCTCAGCTGGGGCACTCAGGTGTCCTTAATACAAATGCTAATACCACATTAGCATGGAAATACGAAACAAAATTAATCTTAAAAATAACAAAACTAACAAATATTTCCCCCCATGTACTAGATCTCAAATGCATTCTTTATTTTGTGTTCCAGTTAGTACATGATGCCATTTTTTAATGTTTTTTAGTGGGAAAAAAAATACTCTTCTTAACACAAAATCCTTGTAAGAAAGGGTATTTGTGTTAAATACTTACATACCATGGTGAATTAGGCTTTCATCATACAGAATGTCCCCACACAGGTTTCTGAATGTGCCAGACTGATGGGAGTCAAGAGCTGTCCCAGATCATCCTGAGTGTTTGGAAATGGCAGCATTTCTCATCGGGGTTATTTTTGCCAACAGATGTCCCACCCATAGGACCACATTTGCTGTTCCCAGCTGATGGCAGCTCTGTTACACTGGTGAGTTCTTCCTCGTGGTTTCTGGATGGCTTTGAATTCCAGCTGAAACCTGCACAGACAGTGGCACTTTCTCCCTCAGAACTAAACACAGCAGCCCTGTGAATTCCAAGCTGCCAGGCAAAACAATTGCGAGGAGACTACAAAAGACTGCTTTTGCTTTTGATGATTTCTCAAGTCTGGAATTCCTACTTTTCCAAGTCCTGTTGACCAATGTCCTTATGATACCACTGGGTCAGAGTTCCCCCCATTCTTCTCATTTTCTCTTAAATTTTTATTTTGCCAGGAGCTTTTGCTATAGAGGTCAAGCCATGAGATATTGAATGACCAAGGCCACACATATCTGGGAACTGGAAGCCAGATTACCCATGTCCTTGGAAAATTCCTGAACTCTAGTTCAAGGCTTTCCTTTCTGATCCAGTCTGCCCTCTCTCACACTATCATGCTCGACTGTAGAGGAGGATTCATATGATTCAGTTATATCTTATCCTGCATGGTTATTCGAATGTCAGTCTCCAATGAATAAAGAGAAAAATTAAAACTTGTGCCCCTGCAGCCCACGGAGAGTACAGGGGAGCAGAGATCCACCTGCAGCCCCTGGAGGAGCCCACGCTGGAGCAGGGGGATGTCTGAGCAAGGCGGTGACCTGTGAAGAGAGGAGCCCATGCTGGAGCAGGTCTGCTGTCAGGATTTGTGACCCCATGGAGGACCCACACTGGAGCAGGGGAAGGACTCCTCTCCCTGAGCAGCAGGAGAAACAACCTGTGATAAACTGACCAAACCTCCATTCCCTGTCTCCTTGTGCCTCCTGGGGGAGAAGGTAGAGTTGGAAAGGAGGGAGGGGTGGGGCAAAGGTGTTTTTAAGGCCTTATTTTACTTCTCATTACCCTGCTGTGATTTGGTTAGCAACAAATTTAATTAATATCTCTAATTCAGTTTATTTTCCCCATGACAGAATTTGGAGACTGATCTCTTCCAGTCCTTAACTCATGAACTCTCTGTTATGTTTTCTCTCCCCTGTCCAGCCAGAGGGGAGTGAGAATGTGGCTACCAAAAACTGGCCCTACAGACCCAACACAGCTGTAATGAAGCAAATTCTCAGACACGTTGTAGCATCTTCAAGTAATACTTGTGGTCCCAAAGGGCTGGAGGCAGCACAACTTCTGCTGACCAGTGAAGTCAGTGAAACTTCCTCCAAGCCTGATCTGGCAGTTCCTGGAGTGCCTTTCCTCCCACCAAGCATATTAGGATCATGTGGAAGGTGTAATGGTTAATGGCACTTAACAACGAGTTCAGGCAAGGCGATTGTTGCCCAAATTGGAGTCAGGGAACCCCATGAAAAATTCATCAACGTTGTTAAAGGTGAGAAGTGGTGAGGGATGTTTGCCTTCTGCCTTATCTTGTCTCAGACAACCACATAACATCCGGTGGGACTATCGATTCAGACGTGACTCTGCCCCAAGGTGTGCCTAAACAGGTGATACCTGGCAAGATAAGGCTGGTGTGTACCACCTCTGCAGAGTTTTAATCATTTCTGCATGAGCTCGGGACTATATTAATTTAAGTGTTTTAAATGGTCTCCAGATGTTGCAAAATCACTATTTAGGAAAAAAACCCTAAAAACATCTACAGATTTAAGAAGGCCACAAAAGGGTAGAAGAGAAAGTCAGATATTGGGCTTCTTATCAGTTGTAAGAAAAGTCTAAGTGCATGTGCATGGTAAAGGAACATCATTCCTAAATATCTGAAACCTGCAGCAATGCTGTGCCCTGGGTGTGGTGGCAAGTCCCTCTGTCTCACTGCCTACTCTATTTACTGCTTCCATCTCTCTTAGAGGGTGCTGAATCATGGTAATCAGCACTTTTGTTTGCCTTGTAAATAAAATAAAAACAACTCAGTAATGGAAAACCTTGAGCTAAGGGTGTTGTTTCTGGGACTGTGCTCATTTTCCACCAAATGCACAAGTTGTGTATTAGAAACTATTCCCTCTGGCAACCCATAAAACAGAAACTTCTCCATTTTTTCCATCCCAGGAAACATTTTGTCAGCAATTCACTTGCAGTGTTCATCTATGAATATTGAGATGGGGTTTTTTTGTGTCTCCTTCCTAATATATTAACACAAGGTGCTCTGGGTATCTACAGCATACTACACACTGCGTGAATAATTACAACTTTAACAGCAGTAAGCCCAATCAGGAAAACACAGAAGGCTGGAATGGAATTTTCAAACCACAATAGGGCCTGTGTCATTATGAATTTTTTCTTCTTCTGTTCTACCACTGTCAGAAAACCCATTCCTTTTAGGGCCATGGCCATGTGTATTTCAGTCTTTCTTCATGTTCTTCAAGCGGTTCCATGTTCCAGTGAGGCTGCAGAGAGGTCCAGAAGCACATCAGTCATGGTGCTGGAAATGCATCAGGACATATCAGCCAGGAGTGGACAGGAGAATTCAAGGTGAGACAGGAGAATTCGAGGTATCAGTGAACCCTTAAAGACGACCTGGCAGAGCATGAGCAGCTTGGACAAGGCTTTGTGCTCCCCAGGGTGAGTTTCAAGGAGATATTCAAGAAGGAATGATATATTGGCTTGTGGACTTCCACAGAGTGGAAGAATGTTGCTAGGAGAGGACTCCAAATTTGTAAACTGGATCTAAAAAATCACAACGTCACTTCAAAAATTAACTTAGCCTTGTTTTTTTTTTTTAATAATGGAAGAGCATTCTTTCCATTTGGTTTCTTGTTTCTCAAGTCTGTCAGAATACATTCTGGTTTTATTTATTTATTTATGTGTGTATGTATGTATGTATGTGTGTATTTATTTATTTGTCACGACCAACCTCTAGAAAGATTATTTAAATTAAAACTGAAAACTTTCGTTTCTTCTTGAGCTAGGGCTTCAAAAACACATCAAATGTCATGAAATTCATGCTAAAAAGGATAGCTTTGGCAAAACATTTAAACTGGGGGTTGGGTTTATTTTTTTTGTTGTTTGGTTTTTTTTTTGATTCGTTTGGGTTTTTTTGTTGTTTTTTGGAATTGTTTTGGTTTTTTGTTTTTTTTGTTTTGGTTTGATTTTTGTGGGGTTTGTTTTGTTTGTTTGGGGTTTTTTGTGGATTTGTGTTTGTTTTGTTGGGTTTTCTGTTTGTTTATTGGGGTTTTTGTTTGTTTTTCGGTTTGGTTTGGTTTTTTGTTTGGTTTTTGTTTTGGTTGTTTTGTTAATTTGGTTTGGTTTGGTTTGATTTTTGTGTTGAGCCCGATAGTTTTGCTTTATCTCCAGGTTTTATTGACTTCCACCAAAATTGTATTGGTTAACTAGTTGGTACCTGGGCTGCTGTCCTTCTGTTGAAAGGATGTGATACTTTCAGGAACCTTCTATTGCAGCAAGCTGCTTTTTGCAACACAAACATGGCCCCTCTCACATTCCCTCCTCTTGCCCATTGGAACCCACCCAGGAAAAAATGCCCAACTCTGCATTGGAAGCATTGAGTGCCATTGATTTAATCACAAATTAAGGACTCTGTTTTGTGTGCTGGGAAGCTCTGAAATCCTGCATCCTGGTGAGAAAATGAGGTTCAGCTTCTAGAGCTGTTTTAGGTGACAGCAGAATTCTCAGAAACAGAAGAGGAGGGGAAGAAATCAATGAGCAGAAATGACTAGGAACAAGCACGTCATCCCAGGAAAAGGGTGCTTTATCCACCTGCATTCTTAACCACTATCCATTGCTACTAGCTACTGCTCAGTACCTCCAAATCCAAGTACTCTTTATTTGATTTTTTCAACATCTGTTGGGTACAGAATATGCAGATACAACTTTGAGTGCTTCCACATGCTTCAGGTGTGACAAAATACACACTTGCACCAGACACCAGGACAGCAGCAGTCAGTTACCTGTGCAGAAAGCCTCTTCAGCTGCATCCAGCTAAAGCACTGCCTCCTCCACCAAGGCCCACAGGGTCTTGAGCAGGTCTGCTCTGGTGGGTGGAAACAAGGCCTTGGAGAAGCTGTAGGAGAGGACATGGAAGTGTTGGGGGGGTTTTGCCTTTCCCTCCCTGCAGGCCCCCTGTTTTGACACACACTTCCTTGCTCGAGGCTGTCACGGCTCCTCAGGGTCAGAACTGGCTCCCTGCCACTGAACCTTGTGCCTTGCAGCTGCACCCATTCCTGCTGCTCACAACACATGGAGGAGCCACAGGAGACCTGGGTTTTAGGGTTCCCAAGCATTTTTCATCCTGAATTCTGTCCTGTAGGACCGGTGCCACTGCAGAGAACTCAGGAGAAGGTTGCAACATGGTAAAAAGAACCAAAAAGGACTTTGTGTCCATATCATAGTCATCAATACATGGCAGGCTTGCAGTCCAGTCCATCACATTTATCCAGGATAAAATGACAAATGATCTCACTTGTGATTAATTGATGGGGATTCCTGCACATGTTCTCGTGCATTTCCCTCCACATTCCTTTTCTTGGTAAGAAATCGTGTTTTAATGGTCTCACTTGGAAGGACTCCCAAAGCTGAAAAGCAACCAGTACAAAGTTATTTATCTAGGATAAAATGGAAAGAGTGAATGAATACTGTGCTATTCTAATACCATGGTCAGTTTTTGCCTAAGATGTTTTTGCCTCTTAATTTTTAAGCAAATGAAACGGAGAGCCAATAGAATGTGGTCCTGGCTATAGACATTGTCTAAAGCCAAGCAAGAGTTTGCATATTTCCTGGTTAAGTTTTCTGTCTCTTCTGCTTTTTTTTCTTCCCAGATGCCTCTACTGTCTATCATGGTGCAGATTTTGTCTGCAGCTTGTGTGAATAACTGCTCTAATAATACCTTGTGCAAGCATTTGCCATGACAAAAGTACCCTAAAGTTATTTTTAAACATCACCATATGAAAAGACATCTAACTGCTAGCACTTGTGCTGCTGCAGATCGCTGGTACAAAAATATGTGCACAGTTAATTGCTGGTATTAAATTGCACCTTGCAATTTAGCTGGGGCTGCACTTAATGCGTTCTTTGAAATGGATATGCATGTGTGTGCACACCATGTGTTTGTCCTGAACGTGAATGGCTAGGACCACTGTAGTGTGGGATACATTAAGCAGCAAAAAAAAAAAAAACTCCCGAAAGATGTAGGTTTGGCCAGAACCTGTGACTCAGAGCAACCATGGGATGCAGAACAATTGGGCAAACCTCAGGTAGGTGTGTTAGAGGTGCTGAGCTGAGGTGGAAGCTGGAGTGGAGCCACAGCAGAAGGAGACTGACAGGTGTGGGATCAGGGACAGAGGAGGTCCTTGCCTGTCCTCTTTGCTATGAGGGCTTCAGAGTGGTTTAAATGTAAATTTGAATGTTGTTTTCATTCTGCAAGCTGTAATAGAAAACCAAAGAATCCCAGAGCTAATACGATTGCTCAAGTACCTTAGCAACCACACAAATTTTATTAAAACACCCTCCTGCTTCCTCTGCCATAGCCTGTTTCAGGTTTTTTGGGGGGAAGTATTTGCTTCAAGTGTTCCTTAAACTGTAAGAAGATAGTTCTGCATTCCTGCTCAGTCTGGGGCCTCTTGGCAGAGCCTGCAGGTGGTGTGATATGGTGGCTCACATGACACTGATATACATCCAATATGGGTGGAAGGGGGACCACACTATCCACTTGCATGGGCCACAAAGCAGCCAGTGATTTCATGTGGTTGTTGCTATTACTTACGACATGCCTGATTTGCCAGCTTGTGCATGAACTTCATCATTCTAACAAAAGTCCTTATTTGTCTTTATCATCATGGAGTAATTAATCTTTTCAAAAGAGCATTCTTGCTGTTTACTTGTTTTACTGTTAGTTTTTATTTAAGTGTTAATTTTTTATGCTAATAACATTTCTGGGTTTTTTGGGTCACCCCAGCTTCTTGTTACCTTCCACAAGCAAGGCTTGCATGTGTTGTGCTTTGCCAAGGCCTTTCTACCGTTGTTCATTAGGCTATTCCCTGTCAGTGAAAACCTTCACTGGGATTGATCTTTGTTTTCTCATTACCAAGGGTGGTGCTCTACTTTTATGTGCCCCTAAAAAAGGAGGGTAATAAATCCATCCCAACAGCTGATACCCAAATATCAGGTTTTCATATGTGATTATTCTGATGTTATTGGTCTGAATGGTCCGTCTTGACCACAGTGCTGCACTCCTCTGGATACAATGGGGTGAAATGGTTTGGAGCACCCCAGCCCTACTTCTGGACGTCAAAATCCCTGACTGTCTGATAGCAGCACTGTGAAGTTGACTCCCCGAGCAGCAGAGATTGATTTCTCCTCTGAGTAGCCATACTCTCCACAGAAGTATCCTTTCCAGTTATGTTTTGAAAGTCATCAGACATGCTGTTATAAATGATCACTGAAGATTACTGGAGATGCTGCAAAATAATAGTGAACCAAGCAGCATCTGTAATTTCCACCGCTGGTTTGCAATCATTACTCAAAATGAATCCTGTCTCAGTTGTAGGGCTAAATTTCTCTTTTTCCCCCTCCTCTTCACTGCTGTATAAGACAGTTGAAATAGATACTGTCTCATGAATTTTTATGCAAAAAGCTGAGCTGCAATCCTCTGCACCAACAGCTAACATTCTTTGTGAAGATCAAGACTAGCTTAGAAAATACTGGAGAGAAGTCGACATTTCCAGTTACTGTGAGGCTCTGTTACAGCTCACATGGCTCTGAGATGTATATCTCTGATGTTCTTTCTTCTTAATTTGCCCCATTATAAATCCAATACCTCTTGCACAGCATATTCATCACCATTGCTATTTGTTAGTAGAGGTTTTAGTGTTTTATGAGCATGGTCACCTCCACAGCCCTTGTTTTCCTGTGAGTCACTGGTGTCATAAACGCCCTCAGTGCAAAAGGACAGACATGAATCAATTTTAATGGAAAATGAGCTGTGATACCTGTGTTTTTCTGTATCTTCTGTGCAAGGAGTTGTCTCCACAATACTGCCCGAGGCCTTGCTCTCTTAACATGCACAGGCAGGTGTATAACTTCAGGCATGGGAGCAAGCCCAGTGGCTACTAAGCTCTGCAAGCTTAAATGCTTCATTAGAGAACATGATAAGCCTTCCACCTGACCTGGAGACATCCCAGTGTTTCTGGTACAACTTCCCCTGTGTGGGGTTTTTTTTCCCACCTTGTGATCTGGGGTTGCCACAGAGTTTTTGAAAGGAAACATGGTCACACCTGGTTTTCAAGAAGGGGAAGGTGGGTGGCAAATCTCCAAAGTCCATTCCCATATCGCCATGTTGAAAACTCAGGTGTTGCCAGTTTGATTTTGTATTTCATCAGCAGAAAAGGCTTTTTTGCACTTCCTTCATCTTTCATGAATTGAAATTTCTGTGGGGTCAATGCTCTCTTTCAAGACTTTGTGCATTCCATGTTATATTTAAGGACCATTGGGAGGAGAATGAGGCTGCACCAAACTAAACTCATGGCATGGAGCTTTCTGAAGCCCATTTTGTGCTAAAAAGTTTCTTTTAAAATGTTAGAGGAACTCATCACTACTGAAACTAGCAATCTCATCTCCTGAAGCAGGACAGAGGCTCCACCTTCTTTTGAAACAGGAATAGCAGCCAGTGGAGGTCAAAAGGCAGGGATGGATTTTAGTCCTCATATTGGTGAAGAGGGAAAAGAAAAAAGCATGGGAATGGAAGATAGGAATGGAACCAATCTTCAGAGTTTATCAGATATTGCATGTACAAAACCGTTTTGTTCTAATACTCTTCTCTCCACTTTTACATCTTCGTCTTCATCACCTATTGTTTATTTGTTGACGAGAGGGTCTCATAGAGATTAGCAGAGGGAACTCAGAGCTGCTGAGCTGCATCTCCCTTCTTTCAAGAGCTACATGATCTTCCTTCAGGGTGTTACCTGTTCTTAGGGCTAGGCTTATTTTCATATCCATGATAGGTACTTTGGGGTGTTTTTGAAGCCCTCCAGGTCTTTGACTCCTGTGAATTAGGTGCTCTAATGCACTTGAAAGTATGTCTGGGTGCTAAGTTCTTACTCTTAGACTTCTACATTCCTTTCAGGGCTCTGATTTCTAATGTTAGTTACGTAATTTCCTCACTTAGCCCAGAGCTTTAATATAAAAACCCTTACCTCTTTCACAAGGATTCAGAAAGTAGTGAATTGAAAAATAAAAAATGTTTTGCTTTCTTACTGTCAAGTTTGGTTTTAGTCACTATTAACACTTTCACGTGGATCAAATTTAATGGTACCTTCTTCACAGCTTAGCTCCAGCAGCATCAGTAGACTCTGTTCCTATCAGCCACCCCTTCTCAATAGTTTGTGCCAATGTGGAGGTTTTGTCAAGCTACAAAGCTTGCAACATTTCCTACAGAAATTAAAACAAGAATTTCTGGCTGCATCTGAGGAATCACACATGATACCAAACAAAATGATTTGTATTGTCTATTCTCAAAAGTTATTTTCTTTTATTCTTATTTTTTTCTTTTTATGTTCCATGAGAACTTTTTTGTGAGTTCTAAACCACGGATTTTTTAAATGGGCTTGCAATGAGATGGCTCTTTTGTATGAATTTGAGAACATCACTGTCAATTCAGATCAATAATTCCTGAACCAATTGAGTTTTTAAATACAAGTTACTGAAGAAGAAGAAAGTACTATGGATTTGATTGCTTCCTCCAGCTTCTGAAATGTAAAGAACAAACACAGTATTTGAATAATTTTTTTTTTTCTCTCTCTCTCCAGGTTAGGCTTGTGCAGTGTGTATTTAGTCATTCTGACTGATTCATAGCCAGCGGTTTGCATCTCCAAGAGCAAGCACAGGGTGTTCCTTGCGAGATACAATGATCAGTTCTGCAAACATTGCTTAAATGATATCTCGCCGTATTATGGCAGCTCCTGCCAAGCACCTCTGTAAGTCAGGGGTTGTATCAGCATTTCCATTATAAATATAACATTTAGATTACTACCACCTCCCTTGATTTATCTCATGCTCCTGTGCTATAACACAGAATCACATTTGCTTTGTTCACTGCAGCTGTACAGTGCTGTAGATGGGGCTGGGGGCTCGGGGGATTTTTCTTCAAGTGCTCCCAAATCTCTCTCCCATGCTATAAAGCATAGCGTTACCTTTTCAGCAGATATTGGTGCATTTTATTATTTGCTTCAAGACGTTATTCTGTTTATATGCTGCGTACCTGGGCTGAGGTGCATTTACAATTTACTGGTGCACGTACTGCAGGTGCTTTAAATCCTTCTGTTTATTATCTACATGGTCAGTCAGAAGGAACAGATGTCTTTCTGCACCAAACACCTCATTCTGAATTCTCCATGTCCCTGGTTTTGCCACTGAGTCAGGACTCCAGTCTCAAAACACGGGATGTGGACAAGTGACAAAAAAGGGGACCAAGCCTAGGAATGCAACTTTATTAAACCCGTGCATAATAAGCACCCTCTGTATTCATGGTCCATTTATATATATCATTACAGATGGTTAATAAATCATTAATACATGATGTTACAGACCCAAATAACAAGCCATTATAAATGGTATCATTATTCTATCAGCAAGTGGTGTTGGAAATTGCATTTAGAAGCACACAGTTGGGCCCACTAGATTTCGGTGACAACTGACTTTCCAGTTCTTTCCCACTTGAAGCCATTAAAATGTCTAATCCATCACTGCTAAGCTATTTAGAAATGGGCACTCTCATATTCGATGCTTTATGGGATTTACTGAAATTTTTCCCTGGTCTATTTTTTTTTCCTTTTGCTCCATGTGATTTTGTACCTTCAACATTTCATCTGGAGAAGAGCATCTGTGAATTGCTTGTTTGCAGGTGGTGAAAATGTTATTGTTTACTGTTTTTTTCTTTAATTTGGGTTACAAATCATTTGGGAAACAGTTCTCTAGTTTTGACCATAATTTTTTTAAAAAAGCATTTGTTTGGAAAACCTGGACTTGGTGCCATCCCCTCAGACAGTGTGCAGGGGCAGGGAGGGCAGGGGCAGAGTGGGCAAGTGGAATCAGCCAGGCTGCCCAACCCTCCTTCCCTCACTGCAGAACAGGGCACGAAAGTAACCCCAATTTGCAGGTATGTGGGTACCACCCGTCCCACAGATTAAAAGAATAGTTCTGCAGACTTCAAGCTATGAATCCAGTACCTCATAAATAATTGCTTAAACCAAGAGGAAGAAGAAGTGAAGAAAAAAAAAAAAAAATTGAAGTCCATTATTACAAAAATTACCCAGGAAGGTCCCTACATTTTTTCACCTGCTAATGCACCAGCAACTTTCTTCCCACCTCACGAATTATATTTACAGTTTCCTTGTCGTTTTTGCCCTGAAGTCAATTTTCACTCCAGCAACTTTTCTTCTGTACTGTGCCTTGGCTCCTTAGGTCATTAACCTCAAGCAAGGAACTTTGTCAAATACTTTGAAAAACGAAGTCCACTCTATTTCCCTTGTCTGTCCTGGTGGCAATACAGCACTTTCAAAGAATTCCAGCAATTTTCTGAGGCGTGACCTGCCTCTCCTGAAACATGCTGGTATCTTTGCAATCTTTCAGCAAGCTGTGCTCTACCAAATGTTCCTCCATTTGATCTTCTTAAATATTTACTCAACTGTTTCCAGTGACTCTCATTCAGCTAACTGGTCTCCAGTAACTTGACAAACTCAGCCAGCTTGATGGATTGCTTGTTTGTTTTCCATAAAAATCTCAAAGTAAACAATAAAATATATTTTATTCTCACAGCTTACAGTCTCTCCTGATGTAAAAAATTTCTAATCATTCAGTGGCTTTGGGGAAATATGTTTGGTTGTGTGGTAGAAACAGTTGGATCTCATAAAGTAGTATCTGAGAGCTAACTTGTTAAATAGCCACTGCCCATGTTTACTGTTATGTGCAATGAAAATACCATTTTACTCACAAATGCAGTAGAATTCATGTTACCTGTGGAAATGTGGTGATTGTTACGAAATGATAATGTAATTGCTTTCTTAGCAGTAAAATGCTTCAAGGAATGGAAGCTCAGGAGGAAGTGGAATGGCTTCTGTCAAATTTAAAATAGTAAGAGGGTCTATAATGTTAATCCATTGGATTAACTACTGATCTGAATGGACATGGTGGGCAGGGGGAGGCAGGGAATATTTCTGGCCTTTATTTCAGGTGACCAAAGCATCAAATAAATTGTTGCCTGTGTTGTGATGCTCAGCAATCATCCTTCAAAATGAACAAACAAAGTTTCTGAATATATTCCTGGCCAGATCCTTGGCTCTTTTCTTGAGGTATCAATCACATCATTGCCTCCAGTGCAGGCCTCTTGTCCTCTCTCCTGCAGGGCCTGGCCCCTGCCTCACCAGCACAGAAGATCATTTTAAGTTGTGAGTGGAGGAAATTTTTAGACAGCTCTGTTCCTCCCCATGTTCCCATCTCTTCAAAGCTTGCAGGCAGTGAAGGCTCTCCTTTTACTTGAGTACAGGGAAGTTTGACTGTTTAGATCAGAAAATCCAAGCTTGCTCTCTGCTGTCACTGAGAAGCTTTGAATGGCTGCATTGTGAGGCACTAACCATAATGTCCTAGCTGGTCATTGATCTTTTCAGACACATTCTCCTAACTGGGGCATCCTTGTGGCACGATGAACAGAATAATAATTTAGGAATAAAACATGCTAAATCATCCAAAGGCAACTCCTTTGGTCTCCAGGATGGTTAGAGCAGGGCAGAAGTTTTCTGAGAGATGTAGGTGAGTGAGGGACGCAGCAGCAAAACTTTGTGGAGGAGAGGAAACACGAGGACCTGAAAATTTCTGCATGGAGGGGAGACAGCACATGTTTGGCATTTCTATTGATGTTTTCTTGGACAGCAGAGAGGCTGGTGAGGAAGCGATTTTTTTCCTGGTGTTCAGCTTTTCAGCCTTTTCTCTCCCCCTTCTCTTCCCACTTCCCCTCCCCTCATGCCATGGCACTCACTGGCTTGTAAACTGAGCAGCATTTTCCTTCCAAAGATAAAAAGATTGAGGTCCATCTCCTTTGCATCCACCCGAGGGGCAAACCTTCTCTTCCTACTGTGCTGCAGTGGGTATAATTTCACACCTCAGAGCATTACTCTTGCTGTTTGGCGATAACTAAATATGTTTCTCTGAAGCTTACTCTAATTTACTCCTGAATAAGTACCAGTCATTCTTGTTTGTTTGGCTACACTGGTTATCCAAGAGTCACCCCAATAAAACAGATGGCACAATCAAGTGTGTATAGATTAAGCAGAATGTACATTTTTGTTGATCAAAATGGGTTTTTTTTGAAACTTCTTTTTTTGTCAGAGACTAGCATTTTAATCAGACTAATTTTCTTCTCCAAAATGTCAACACTCCTCTACTTAATTTTTCAGAAGCTGGGAAAGGGTTTTTTTTTCCTTCAGCCAGTGGAAAGTTAAAGTTTTCATGGATTTTTGAAAGAAAAATTTAAAGGGAAATGTTGATACGAATGAAAAGGAATTCACTTTTTTAAATACTTCTAGGGAACCAAACTTTTCTTAATTAGCATTTAACATGCTGCAGCTATAAAGAGAATTTGAGATCTCTCATTTTGTAAACAGTATAGAAATTGTCCTTACACAAACTGGTTTTGCTTTCGATTGCCTGTTCTAATTTTTTTTTTTTTTTATTTCTTGAAGACTCTAACACTGTCAATTTGCTTCAGATAATACGTGTATGGATACAGTAGTATTGCTGATCAGTTTTCTGATGCAAGGCTTTGCTAATGACTATGGAAGATATCTCTGCAAGGCAAACACTGCTCCTGGGAGCCTGGGAAAGGGGAGAAATTGAAGCAGGTATTGTTGTGTGGACATTATAAATGCACACTCTAGGTCTGCGTTGGAGATTATTCCTATTTTATCTGTGGTTGGAATGCTTTTTTAGTATTTCTGTTACAGATGCTTCATCTATTTGCATAGCTGAACCCTTTCAAGGCACCCAACTCACACCTTTAACAGCCCACCCTGCATTTTAATAACCAAAATCATCTTATGGTGTGGCCATCAGCCCTCCAGTCAAAGGCTTCAAGTGGTGGAGGATCTGAGACTGCTCCCTGGTACTGGAAAATGTTGGCTTTATTCATTGGATGCTACACCTGACACAAATCTCTCCCTTCTTTTTGGCAATGAGGTGGCACATTTTCGGTTTCAGCTGTGTGCTGATAATCCCCAAACTTCTTCTCACTCATGCTGCTCTCTCCACCAATGCCAATGAACAAGGATCCTCTGCACATAGGTCTTTAAACATTCTGTGTGGATTTCTTGTCCTCTCCACTGATCAGAATTTCCCCATATTCTCCCTCTCCTGGGTTATGATTATGACTCCTGTAAAGTCACAGCTGTGCTCCATGGTTTTGCAGCAAGAGTAAAGGTAGGATCCAGAAGTGATATTGCTGCTCTGTATTTCTCTCTGTCAAAAGTAATGGATGCATATCAACACTGGGAATGGCACGGTAAGAGAGCTGCTTGCACCTGAAATGCATTGCTGTTCATTGTCTCCTTTCCCCTTTCTATCTCCTGCATTTACCATTTCTTAGGAAGCTCCTCCTCATAATTCCTCCAAGATTTAATTTTGTTTGAGGCAAACAGATATTAAGATACTTTCCACTCGTGTAGACTCACTTTTGTTCACCATCCATGAAACTTGCATTTGTTCTTCTCTAATAATTCAGCAATTCCTTTGTTCATCCCAATACTTTTTATTAGTGCCTGATGCTTCCCTGTATGTCTTCCTACATAAATTGTCATTTTCACCTCCTGACATTGGAAAAACTTTCCTGGTACAGGTAGAAATAGTTAGGAGAGGATGCAAAGTATGAGGAAGGTTTCAGTTTTCCAGCCCTCTCCTTGCCCAGTGTGTGCAGACCTGATGCACTTTGTTCTCCACAGTGTGTTAGGGTGTCCATTATCAACAATGGAAGCTTGTTAACACAGTAGCACGGAGACTGTCCATTATTCCTCCTGCTCCTTTATAAAGAGGCCATTAAAATAGAGCCAAGCTCCTTTCCCTACAGGTTGAATTTTGAACAAATTTAATTTCTATTTGTTAGGGAAACTTGTGCCGCTGGGGGGGGGGAAAAAAAAAGCCAGATTGACAGTTCTGGAATATAAAGTCCTTTATTCATCCACAGCGCAGGTAGAGGAAGTGGCTGTTTCCCTTGTCTTGCCAATTTTTTGCTCATCTCTGACCTAGAGGTATCACCTCGAGCTTGGAGTTCACTCTCCACAACTTTCTAATCATTGGGCTCTCTGCTGAGGTAGGTGCCAATTAGCACAGGTTATTTTAGTGATGTGGACAGCTGACCATTACAAGAGGACAGAAACCATGAATTTCACTTTGTGCAACAGCAGTTCATCATCGTGGCTGTGTTGGACAAATTCGTGCTGCTGTCCTGAAAGAGTTTGGCTGGGCTTGTGTCACACTGCCGAGGCATTCCAGGCATCTCAGCCCCGCCAGCTCTGCTGATTTTCACACAGGAAAGGACAGTGTGTAGTCTACTGTCAGTGAACCAGCCACCACAACCCTGAGCTCTGCTTCTCTCCTCTTTCTGCCTGAAGGTCTAAGTCACCCTGGTCACGCCAGAAAGTGAAATATCACTGTCTGCCTAGAGTCTTCCAGAGAGAAAGATGATGACCAAAAATACCCAGGAGTGGTGAAAAGCATTGAAAACCTCCTTTCAAGTTCATGAGAGAGCTCACGTTAAAAGATCATCCTGGTGTTTCCTGCTGGGGAGTGGTGATGGTGGGAATTTTTTGCCATCTGGCTGAGAGTTACTGACTGCAAAACCAGGTGCAGTTAGTCCCCAGAAACCCAACTGAAAGGGAAGAATGTCAGGGTCTTGAGCAGGACTGAATGAACTTGAGGTGATCCCTGCCTTGGACATACTCACTGTCTTTATGTCTGGGCTGAAGCTGCATACAGAAGAATCTACTGTGATTACAGATGTGCCCTGCATTGCTTGTTTGCACAGCAAGAGGCCAAGCAGTCCAAGGAGGCTTTGAAATCTGCTTCTAAGCCAGCAAAGAAGGGGGTCGAGGATGCTGGCACTCTTGGGCAGTGTTACTGACATGCACACAGAGTTGCTCAGTCAAAGGAATTTGCAACCAAAGGCTCCTCATTGAGCCTGGTGGGCAGTGGAAGCTCCACCTTGTTTGGAAACTTGAAAACATCCCAGGCTATAAATCTCATTCATTTGCATTTCTTTTCAGAGGATGAGGTGGAGCGTGGAGGATAGCAGTATTGATGAGGATTAAACCAGCAAATGGGATGAGCTTGTGGAATACCTAGTGCTAAGCCAAAGTGCTCTGCTTCTGATGCATGTACCAAGTGAGACGAGGAGGCTGCATATGGCATGGTTCAGTTCATACTGGATTGTGTAATTGTTTTCATAAAGGTGAAGAGAAATCAAATCACCCTCCAGAATATGAACAATTTTCCTTTTGGTTTTTAATGAAACTTACATAGATTGAGGTAGTATTTTACAAGTTTCTATTTTTTAAAAAAATATTTTTAGTTGGGGAGGTGTTGTATTTTGGTTTTGTGGGCATTTTTGGGTTTGGGTTTTTTTTTTTTACATTTNTTTGTGGTTTTTTGGTTTTTGTTTTTTTTTTTTTTTTTTTTTTTTTTTTTTTGTTAAAGTTAAAAAACATCACCTCTTGAACTTGGAAAATTCCCAACCTCTTATCTGTTCTTATCAGTTTTATCCATGACACAACAATAGTGAAAAAAGTAAAGAGTAAAGTGGACTCATGGAACTGGGTGGGACTCACCATGTGGAGCATGGTGTGTCAACCTGACAAGTGTAAGAGACATTGTTTTCTATAATCTGATTTATTTAGTTGGGTTTTTTTAAAAAACACTTTTCAAAAAAACGCCCAAAAATATCAGGGCAGCCTTAAAGGAGAGAATTAAAAAGGAGTTGTTTGCCTGAATGAAAACAAGCAGAAAAACGTCCTTGAGCAAACCAAGCAAAGTTGCCTTCCACTCTGTCTGATGTAAGAATGATGTGTGTGTTGACAAAAGAGAAATCAGGCGAAGTTTCCCTGAGCCAGGGGAAAGACTCCCCACCAAGTTGCCAATAGGTACTCCAGGCTTTGAATGAACCTTCAGATTACAGCTACAGCCATAATGGAAATCTGGTAGGTATCCGAGATATATAGATATAGATATAAATACAGATACAGATATACAGACATATAGATATACAGATATACACAGAGGGAGAGAGAGAAAGGGAGAGATACTGCACAGCAAGACCCTGACAGTTGCAAGGTATCAGGAAGGGAAGATTCTCAGAATATTAAGAACAAGTCATGTAGAGATCTCCCTGTCTTCCATTCTTCACTGAAACTCAACATGCAGCTTTTCCAACACCAGTCTTAAGGCAGTAGATTTAGTGTTAGATTTCATCCAAAGCAAAGAGCTTTGAAACCAAATGTTCATGAACTGAATCCACTTTTCTACTCATAATCTGCTTTTTTCTGCTAAAATATCTTGCTGTATAAAGACTTTTCTTTTTTGGCAGACACCAAAATCACTTAGTTATGAAGCATCCAGATTTTATCAGACAATTAGCAAGCCAGCTCAGTGTTTGTGTGTGTGCATGTGCGCGTCTGTTTGCATGTGTCCGTGTGGTAATTGATATTCATGATGTATGGCTGGCTGGCTGGAATATCTCACTACCCACACAAAATGATTGCTGGTAAGAAGGCCTTTTCCAGCTCAGTATTAGCATGCTTCATCTGAAATTTGCCTTGCTGACAGGCCTTTTCGTCCTGATTGTGTGCTCCTGATGCAAAATGCATCATTGTGCCTAATTTCAAGCATAACAGTTCTGTAATAATCTCCTGAGGAGATATTAAGTTATATCTATTTGTGCTGTCTTGGGTGATCATGCAAGTTGCTAGCGTGACAGCAGCAACAAGACCTGGATACAGAACAAACAAAGGAAGGGCCTGCCAAAGCCACAGACGTGTGCTCCAGTTGTGGTGGTAATATATAAGGTGTGTAGGATGGATTTTTGGGAATGCTGGGTTCCCAGCCTCTGCAGGTTAAATATTCCACTCTGCCTCACGTCAGCTGAATTGATGGTTTTGCCACCCAGCAGCCCCAGGAAGATAATAGCTGTCAGTCACCAGCAATCTGCACTGCATTTACAGTAACAAACAGCATGCCAGTTTGGGGGGAAGATGCTATTTGTACAAATATGTGGTAAGTGACCACTTATTGTTGCAACAGTTGTCACCCCTCTATGCATATATGTGTGTCCAGACACGTGAGAGAAATCAGTGCTACACACACACCATCCAGAGCTGGGTCTGGGCTTTAACAAAGGAGTTGTAGCAAAGTAATTTCTATACCTGCCTTGATGAAGAATGCGACATGGATGCGGAATCCCTGCAAAGAAATGCATTATGAGATTTCTTTTTTTGCTGGTTCAGCCCTATTAATCTGTTCAGCATGAGCTCAAGTATTTTAATAACAGGCATGGAATATTATGCCTGCTCTGAAATGGCTTGTTTTTAAGCAAAACTTGGGCTGTGTTTGTGTTAACCTAGTTGGGGGAAAAGAACCCCAGGTTTTAAGCTTATCCTCCTTTTCTTTTCCTAATCACAGCTACAGGGCAAAACATACCAAGGCTCTAATAGGAGAAATAGCATTATCATATGCTAATTTACAGTAATGTTAAGAATAGCACAAAGAACAAGCCTTTGACTGTATGTACATGTTGAAATTAATACTTGTGAGTAGACTTGTGGCATGGCTGGCTGTCCTTTTGGGGACAGAATTTGTGTTCCTGAGTAAACTGCATTTTAGGAACTGGTGCTGATATAAGAATTCTTACTCAGAAACAGATTTTTTTTTTCTGGTTTTACCTGTATTTATTTCCTGCTGAATACTACTGCAGGGAAAGGTACTCAGTCTGCAGCCAAAGACTATCTGCTCTCTATGATCAAGAGCAACCTCTCCATCTCTTACAGGAATAGACACTGACAGCTTCCAAAAGAGTATCTGTCTGTTCCTCTTCCTCTGGAAACTACAGGCTGCACTAGAGAAGTCCAATGGTGAGAAAAACTGCAAATGGAGAAGAGAAAGGACATCTGAGAGTCTTCACTAAATAATCAGAAGACTGATTGATTTCAGACAAAGACAGGAGTTATATAATGCATTCTTCCTCTGTGAGTAATCATATGCAAAGATTGACATGTTTGTGAGTGTTCCCAAAACTGATCCTGGGCTTACTGTGGCCATTCCTGCATGAAAAAACATCAGTCAGAGGGAAAGAGGGAAAAAAAAAAGAGAGAGGGAAAAAAAGAGAGAAAGAGAAAAAAGGAAAGAAGTGTGATTGTACTCCTAGGACAACATCCTGAATTTTTCCCTGGTGGACCCTTGCCATTACCATGGCAAAATGCCTGGAAACTGCCGTTCTTTTCCACAAAAAAATGTTTTGAAGGAAGAACAAAAGAAGTTTGAGCTTTTGGCAGATCAGTGAAGATCACTGTGTTCAGATCCTCAGCTGGTGTAAATCAAGATAACTGCAGTATTGCTACAGTAGTTAAAAACTGACTGACTCTCCCATCCATCATGGCTTGCTGCTATGGGGGAATATTTCTTTACAGCTTAGATAGAGGAAGGAATTGCTTTAACTGTGTGGTGCATGCTCTCCTGTTAAGAAAACACTTCTTATCCTTAATTGCTTAAGCTCCCTTTTATATATGAGGTGGTGGTGCCTTCTGTCATGGAGGCATTTGTTGTGTGTGACACCTTGCTTTATTTCTCTGGTTTGCTGGTTGAATGACATGTTAATCTGCTGTGAAGGTGCCTAACAGGGTCAATGGGAATCAGGATGTATGTTTTAAATTAAAAAGAGGTCCTTTCTTTGTGTGATTCACGTTTTTGCATTATATCACAGCATGTGTGGCCAATGAGTATTCCCTCTAGGTCACTATAACCTGATGCTGGTCAATAATTAAATAATAATCTGTAAAATTGAAAGGCTTAATATTTCAGAGTGAATAGGTGTTTTTGTGGCTGATGGTGGTCAACAGGTAAGCACCCTGAGACCTATACATGTAAATACCAGATGATCATTTAAATACAAGGGCTTGCAAATCCATTTTTATAGTTGTAGAAGGATGAAGTCTATAAACCCTTCTTTGCTTATGAACCAAGGTGCAGTGCATCTGACTAGAGTGCAGCAGTGAGGGTTTTTTGTTGGTTGTTTTTTTTTTTTTCTTTTCTACATAGAGAGAAATATCTTGGGGAAATTAAACTCATCTGAGCTATATCAGGAATTGAGTGTGCTCACAAGACTTACATAAGCCTAAAAAATTCCATTATTTGTTCATACCACTCACTGTTTGATGGCCCAGTCTGGATTTGTGATGTTGTTGAGGTCTGATCACTGAAGCAGGAGAGGCAGGTATGTACCTCCACATGCCTGTGTGGTGGGTGGTAAGTGGCTGAATCAGCAGCAGTGCTCCACGTTCAAGTGATCAGGAAGCAGACACAGGAGTGGAGAGACAGTCTCAGAGACAGAACCCACATTCCTTTACATCCCAAACTCACCCAGCTCTGTCCACTCTTTGCAGTGCAAGGGCCCAAGGCTTTCCACAGCATGGAATACTGCAGCAAAAATTACCTTCAAAGGCATTTTGGAAGACAAATTTAAATTTATTTTGAGGAATGTTACTCCTGATCTGCAGCCCAAATGCTGTATCACATTTATACATGTATTTACTTTTTTGTCTTCTGTTGGTAAAGGGTATTATTTCAGGATCACCTGGCAGCTGATTTGATTAGCTGTGTTATCTTCCAGAGAGCTCTAATGCTGCTTTGTCCCCAGACCAAGGGAATGTGAGGTTACCAGGGTAAGAATCATAAGCAGCAAATAAAGTGCCATTAAGATGGGGACAATTGGATGCAGGTAAGTGGTAACAGCCCTGTGAACTTCCACATTTCCCCAGGAGTGTTCCAGATGGCACTGTGCTGGTAAAAGGAGATGAGGTTGTTCCCTCAGTTAATGCAGGAAGGAGATCTTCTCCCCAAGGAAGCCACAGCTCAGGCTTCAGCTGATGCTATGCCCGTGCAGTGGTATCTGACTGGTCCAGTGCTCACCCAAAGGTCACCTCTGTGATGAGCATCATTGTGAGGAACATTGTATGGGCTATTCTAAACCCCTTGTGCTGACAGAAAACACCAGGAGAAATCTCTGCTGCCTGGTGGTTTTAATAATTTGGAATTTAAAAAAAATTACTTTATCATTTACTCTTGCTTAAATGTGAATTTCAAAATAGCATTGCTCCTGCACTCTTTCTTTTATTCCTGTGTTTGGTGTCACAAACACTACAAAAATAAGTAGAACATGGGACTATTAATGGGGAGATTTGAATTTTCTTTCTGACTCTACATATTTGCTGCTCTGTTACCTGAGGAATATCACACCATTTCTTTCTGCCTTGATTTACTTTTGCAAAACAATAGTTACCTCTTTCAGTAAAATGTTACAGCCTTTTTAGGTGGAAACTGCTCCATTAATGCTACCAGTTGCCTTTGGACCTCCAAGGAAAGTGGAGAAATCTCATTGAATGATCATAGTATTCAGGAAACTGTGAATTCACTGGGGAAAACATGGCTCTGCTAGGCAGTACAATACTAAAAACGTTGAAATCTTTCTGAGTGTGTGGCTGGGAGAAACCTTGCACAATATGCACCTGGCTGAAATCCTTTATGATTGGAATCATTGAGTGATGAATAGTAATGCATTTGCACAACGTTATGGGTTGCTACACCTCCACTGGGGTACCAAGCCTGTTATTGCTATTTCCCACCAGTCTCCTTTTGGCTCTGAGCCTGTCCTTTAAATGCCCGTGCCTCCTTCCTTACTGAATCCACCCATGACCTTCTCCATGAGATCATTCCTTCCAAGGTTCTGCCCACCAGCATTTTGTACTCATTTTTGTTCCATGATTTCTACAACTTTCTCTCCTTAGTGTTTTCAGTCAGGCCCAAGGAGAAAGAAGCTTCAATACAATTTGCATCTGTTCTTTTTGGAATCTTCTTTTCCTTGTCTGGTGCCTTACCTGGTGCTTAATCACAGACTACCTGGGGTTGGAAGGGAGATCATCCAGTCCAACCCCCTGCCAAAGCAGTGTCACCTGGAGCAGGTGACACAGGAATGTGTCCAGGTGGGTTTGGGGTGTTTCCAGAGGGGGAAACTCCATGCCCTCTCTGGGCAGCTGTTCCAGTGCTCTGCCACCCTCCACAGAAAGAAATCCTTCCTCGTGTTGAGGTGGAACTTCTTGTGTTTTAGTTTATGGCCAGTGCTCCTTGTCCTGTCTCTGGGCACTACTGAAAAGAGTCTGGGACCAGTCTTTTGGCACCTGCAAGATTTTTATATGCATTAATGAGATCAGTCTTCTCTTCTCCAGACTAACCAGGCCCAGCTCTTGCATTCTCTCCTCACAAGAGAGGTGCTCCAGACCCCACCTCATCTTCATGGCCCTTAATGACAACACTAAGCCTCTCTAGCTGACCAGCCTGCATGGTTTAGTCTGCGTATTTACAGCTGGTGTGTGCCACACATCTTTCTCTCCCCATGGATTGAGGTCCCCATGCATGTGCATGCTAATTTTGATCTGCCTGCTGCAGATCAAACCTTGGAGCACCACACACCTTTGAATGCTGCTTTTGATCAACCTGCCTCTGAGCTGTGTCTTTGGTCCTTCACTAAGGTTTCCTGTAGTCTGATCCTGTCCAGATCCTGCTTAGTCTCAGAACAGAGAGTCTTTGGGGTGGATACCAGAGTGGGTCTGGTGTATGTTCATTTCTGAGGACCCTGGAGAAGAAAACTAACTCAGGAACGTGGTGTAGTCAGGCTGAGTTATCTTTGCAAGGCATCTGCTCTACTGACAAATGGACTTCTCTGCTCTCTCCAGAATGCCGGGGATTTCTGAGGGCCGAACTGTTCTGTGAGAGCCCTCATTAGTAATAAATGCCTGTCACCTCCAGTATGGACTAACTGCACTTCTGTCTGTGCTCGTACCTCCCAGCATCATCCAGCCCCTCTTGCAGCCAGGAACAACACCTTCCTCAGGCCAGGATCGCAATCTGTAGCTTCATCCTGGGGATTTTACCATGACTTGAATGCTGTACTCATTTTAAGCAGACTCTTGATCTTCCAGGGAGAGAGCTGCAATGAGCTGTGAGAGCTGAGGAGACGAGTGGTGGAGCAGAACAAGTGTGCTAGAGGGGTTTTTGGTCTTTCTTTCAGGTTAATGCAATCATCACTAAAGATAAAACCTCTCCAGCAGAAAGATAATACAGCCTCCCTTTCTTTACCTCCACATTAAGAGTGCTTCTTACACACATAAAATAGATACTAGAAAAATATGGGAGATGAGACTGCACAAGCTTTCAATAATGGCTGCAGAGAACAGCAAGTTATCATCTCAATCAAAATGTCTTGAAAATGTAATAGGGCAGCTAGAATTTCAAGAGGACAGTTATGTTTGTCTCTGTCCTTACCAATGATTTCCTTCTGCCTTTCTGTACACAGGGCCCCCACAAAACTTCTGAACTTGGTTTATTGTTTTCTGTCTGCTTAAATAATTTGAGAAGAGGGATTACATTGTAGTGAAAGAGTTGCAGTCGAGTTCGAGGGATCTGGCATAATTTTCAGATCTAGGATATTCTTCATTCCCAAGCTATGTCTTCCTGTCAAAGACAGTGGTGGGTGGCGGTAGGTACACTACCTTTCCTTCCCGAAGGGTGTAATCGTTTTAGGATGGATACCACCTGTCTGATTTGCTGGATATGAGGAACTATTAGCATGTTTGCTTTGAGTGAGCACACATTTGTGTGGCCGCATTTCCTTGCATTGCTGAGATGGATTGTTCAAAGCTATCTGAGTGCGTGATGTACTGCCATGAGCTTGCACCCTTCCTGTCTGAAAGCATCTCCTCCCCACCCAGATACAACAGCAGTGGCATGACTGTTTTCCCAACCTCTGTCTCTTTTACTTATTTTCATTAGAAGCCTTTTTTTTTTTTTTTTGCAGAGACTGTCTAATCTGCTGTCTTTTTTTCAGTCTGTCTCTCAGAAATGTCTTGCATGAGGAGAGGAGGATGAATAAGATGGTTGTGACTTAAAAAAAAAAACCAAAAAAACAACCCAGCATATCTCTGTATTTATCTGCCAGCTGATGCAGCTATTACTCTGAAAGCTGATTGTGAGGAGAAAAAAGGTCTGTGACACAAAGTCAACAAGCAATGGACACCGGAGAGGTGACATTCTCTTTTGGAGTGAACTACTTTCTGTGGAGCACACCGAAACAGGTAAAGAACCAACAATTAGACCATGAAAATGTACTTTTAGAAAGGGAGTTGGGCTTTTTAACCTCTGCTGGCTCAAAGGAGGCCTATGATAATGTGCAACCATAGCAGACAAGCCATTTCAGCCCCCCACAAATGGGTCAGGGAAGCTCCTTGAATGTTCCTTTCCCTCGGCAGATCTCTAACAAGGTGACATCTTTTCCTTCTGACACTGAATCAACTCATCTTTGCTGTAACTGAATTCAAGAGAATATGAGCAATTCTTCTCTCCCAATATCTTTTCTGTGACTCTTAGATAGTGGGAAACACTGCCATCATTTACCTATGCATCCCCTCTCTATCTTACTGCTGCCCCATAAAACAAACCTTCAGAAAGGATGAACAGTTGTCAGTTTGTTGCCTGCACTGTCACTTTGCAAACTCTAAATAATAGTGAGATTATGGCATGCTATAAAAGCACCTTGAGATAAACCTGTCTGAGTGCAGGGCTGATATTTGCTTTTGGATTAGATTTCAGTATGATCCCTTTTTTTTCTNTTTTTTTTTTTTTTTTTTTTTTTTTTTTTAAGATAGCTCTTGTAATTCTCTTAGAAACTCATAGAATGGCCTTGAGAGTGAACCTGCAGAACACATTGTTAAGGCAGAAAGGAAGACTGAATTAAGTTTACTTTCAACTGATTTGTTTGTGCTCTTAGCTGAGTTACTCAGCCTTTCATGTAGTTCTCCCATGCAAGTACTAATCTGGCTCACTGGCTTTTGAGATCTTAAAGGATCCTAGCTCAAGCCCAAGCAAAGTACATGTGGTGTCTAGACAGAGAGTTTAATTCACACTCAGACTGCAAAAAAAGTCTCATGTTGTTTGCCTTTACATTGGAAAGGCTGAGCTTGCTTAAAACTTGAGTTCAAGAACTTGAGCTCTGGTCTTCCAGAATAAGAAGTTGTACTTATTAAAACAGAAAGAAAAGGTATAACTTGAGCAAGAAACGCCTTGATCATCATAAGCTGATGGACAGGCAGACCGTGGAAGGTAAATGTAAATAAACAAATAATCAATCAAAGATCTTCTCCTTGTTTTGTCTCTTGTCCAGTTTCGCTTTCAGAGCTGTACCAGAAGCAGCTGGTGATTTTTGATATGCTTGTGCCTGGTTTTACAGCTGTTGATGACTGACTTCTTTTTAATCTATTTTTTTCAAAGTGAAACCTAAAAGAAGGGAAGTCCATTCTCCACCAGAGAGACCACCTTCCTCCAGGACAGACTCAAAGGCTCCTCTGGCCCCAGAGGGATGCCTGTTGTTTGCAACCCTTGGACCAGTGAGTTAATCTCTGGGGGATGGCCAGGAGGGGTAAGCCTGGTGACTCTCTCTCATCAAGAAAATGAATTTTTGCAAGAATTTTCCAAAAGCATAGCAAGCTGTCTAGAGGCTGTGATCTAGGACTGCCTCACAAGCTCATTTGGGTAACCCTCTGGTTAGCTCAGTGGTGAAATATCTTACTCCCAAATCCTTACTCAGGTGTTGTCCACGGAGCCCTCCACATTCTCGAAGTCCCGCAAGTCCCACCAATTAAACTGTGGCAGTTTTGTTGATGAAAAGTAAAAAAAAGCATGTTTTTGGTGAGCTTAGGCTGGGAAGCCAGTGTGGAATTAGTGCTGGAAACTGGAATGACCTTTCACCTTTCTTGCCCAAAGTTTACAATTGACTTCACCAAATTCTGGTGAGAACGAGTACCCATGGGCAAGCACAGGAGATGCCAGGCTGCCCTGGTGCTGCAGCCAGTGACTGCATCAGCTACCTTGATTTGTTTTGCCAAACCCATCCACAAGTGGCTAATGTGCAAAAAAAAACCCCAAGCCATTTCGTGTCATCTGACAGGCATCCACGCAAAGGTTGTGGCTCTCATGATTTATTAACCTGGAATGGCTGTGAATTGACCACATAGAGGTACAAGTCTTTGTATCATGCTGTCAATCCCTTGGGCTGCAGAGCATACCTAAATATATTTTAGTGCTCAGAATAAAGCATTTCACTGATACCCGTCGTTAATCCTCTACCACCACCTCCATCACATCATTAGCTGGGAAGTCTGTCTCTCATCAAATTGAGAGAAAAACAAATAAAAAAACCCATGAGAGAACAGAGTGTGGGTGAACCTGAAGATTTGTTCAATAATTATTGTCTCAGTTGAAGAACAGGAGCAGTACTTTGGAAATGAAACCACATCTCACTTGACTATTTGACTAGATTGTCCTAGGGGCCTTGGTTGAAGTTCTGACAGCATTGTCAGCACTTTTCTTTTTTCAAGCTCACTGAGTTTCCTGCTGTGGAAAAAAAAAAAATCTGGCTAAAAAAAGAAAACTGCTAGAGCTTAAAAGCCCTCTGTTAGCAAAAGCCAGCAGTGGAGGCCTTGGTTGATGAGTCACTTCACACCAATAAGTGCCACTAATCAATGAGAAATACTATAAGGGGCACTCATGGGCAGGAAAAAGCAAAATCAAAGACGTGGGGATATTAAGGGTGGGGAAAATGGGGAGGGCTGTGTGCTGGTGTGTGGGTTCTTCTGTGTGGGATCAGAGAGCAGGTGGGAGTTGGGAAGTGGGGTTGTTCACTGGAGGATACTGCTCTGGAGGTAAGGACAGGTGTCCAACAATGCTCTGGCCCACAGTCTTGTTTGTGATAATACTTTATCCAAGGGTTTCACAGTGAGGAAGGAAACCTGACATTTTCATCACATATTTATGACCTGCTGTGGAGATTAATGTTTCATATGCATTTGGAAATCCAGTCACTGACATAACTGGCTTTGTTATGCTTAGCATGAATTCTGTCATTATATATCTGTTAAGTATGTATTGGCAATTTATTGACATTGCTATTCAAATTAAATTCTTGAGTAATTAGTCACCAGTGGATTTGCTTTCCCAAGCTGCAGCAATATGTCTCAAAACCTTTTCAAGCTTCTTCCAAGCTTCACTCATTGGCATTTTTCCAAGATGTTTCCTAAGAACAAGCACTGAAGCTGATATTTAGAACATATGGTGATGATGTGTTTGTATGTTCATTAAATCAAGATACCAATGAAAGAAAAGTGTAAGGCTTTCTATCCTTTTAAATGAAATTGTCAACCTAGATATCTATTGCCTTTGCTGAAATCCAGCCTGAAATGACTTGTAAGCAGTGCTCTGTTATGATGACAAATTAATTCACATCAGACTTTGATCACTGCTTGAAAAGTTTTCAGGCATCAATTTCCAGCAGTTGCATTTAGAAAATGAGAATTCAGTTTGGAGCCTTGGATTCAAAACAACAGAAATAAAAGTGCCTTCATGTAGCTGGTATGCAAACCTCCAGAAAAAAATGCAGGATATTCAGTAGAAACTTCTTCTGTGTGTAAGATAAAGAATTTCAGCAGCAGTGGCTGATATGTGCAATTAATGTTCTACATATGGCTTTACACAAAGCCTCTCACGTTACTGTTGCTCGTGTGCACAAATGCATGCACTCACACAGAATATATCTGTCTGTCTGTCTGCCTGTCTGTCTTCCCCCATTGGTCTCTCTCCTTGCCATGTAACATGTCAAAAGGAAATGAAAAAGGGAGGGGGGGGAGGGAGCGAATCTGTCTTAAAATAGAATGGAATCATATTAGCCAGCCTAATAGTGGAGGTGCATTTTGGAAATGTGGCTCTGTATATCTAATGTTTACCACTTGACTACTCATGCCTCAGGCTCAAAATGCATAATAACACAAATTAAAGCACGGCAAATGGAAGAGCCAGAATCTCAGAGATAACCACACCTAATGCAAAGTATGACAGAACATCTGCTCTTTAATTAATCTTACGTAAAGATTGAGGCTGTGCATTAAGATGCAGAGTGTTTATGACAACTGTTTTTATTGTAGTTAACATGCTCCTGGCCTCCCCCATGTAATTGTTTCTGCTTTGTAACACACATAAAGCTCTGATAAACAACAACAGCCACCTAGAAATAAAAACGTTGGGAGAGGCATGGTTCAGAAACACAGTCAGAATGTTTCCAGGGAAGAACAGGAGTAGCATTTAAGTGAGTGGAAGTGGATTTTGATGACGACGAGAAGAATCTAACATCTGGTTTTGAGAGTACACTGATGACAGCTGAAATCCTGTGATTAAGATTAAAAATAAAGAAAAGCAAGAAACCCCCTAAGGTCCTCAGTTTTTAGGTGGTCAGTTTAAAGCCCTGCTTTAGGAGTCAGATTTTTAGAAAGCGTTCTGGCCTCTTTTCCATTGCTTTTCAGAAAAGGAGGGTTACTTGTAGGTATTTGGATCCATCTACCCCGATGCACTACTGATATCTCAAACTCTCTACCATTTATTCTGTTTCCCCTTCATTATGAATGTGTGCAGTTGTTTGCATGGATACAGTTGCTACAAAGAGCAAAAAGTATATCTGGAACCTGCCCATTCGTCTTGTTAAAACAGTTTCCTCTTTCCAGGACTATTTATTTTATTGAAAATGTAATTTTCCAGTTATCCACATGGACTTGACTGCACTGTGATGGACACACTGGGTGGAGATTAATTTGGAGACAACCTGACAAACTAACTTGCTTTAATCAAGATAACTCTAAAACCAGTTAAAATCCCTTTTTGGCTTCTGTCTGTGTGAAGTGGGTATGAATGTGCTCTTGGCCTCAGTACACAGGTGAGTGAGGGAGTTGTCACAACAAAGTATGAGAAGAGATATCAGTAGATCATCCTTCTCACCGGCTGCAGTGCAAAATGCCATCACCATCAGGGGGTCCATCAAGAACTCATGAATGCTGACTGTCAGTATGGCTTGGACCTCTGGAGAGAAGAAAAACTTCCTTCATCTTTATTCCCTTCCACAGAGTGGTGCAGGCTTGGACACAATCTGACACTCAAGAGGCAGATACTTCCTGTGCCTCCATCTGGAGGAAAGATGTTCTCATCTAGATTTGTGAATCCAAATCTCATCCTGTACAAATTCAGTCCAAGTCTGAATGAGAAGCTCAACTTCATGTTATTAGGAGATGTTGCATTGCAAGACATATACCAGTTGTATCATCTGTGAGAGAGAAGGAAAGGAGCTGAAATAACTGTAAAAATATTTATTTTGTGACTTGGTTGTGTTTTCCTAAAATAGTGTTTGGGACTCTATGAGGCACCTTGAAAACTTTTCACTTGGTACAAATGGCTGGAGTCCTGAATAAAAATTATAGGACGCACTTTAAGCTGAATGAAAATAGGTTACCTGCAGAAAATGTGAAGCTGGCATGTGGGCTACGTCTGTCAAGAATAATTTTTATTTGCCTAAATATGTATAAGGGAGGAAGACAGATAAATTGAAAGAAAAATGCCATCACAGTAGCGTTCACTCTGGCAAAAGGTTTGTAAACAACATAAAATAGCTGCCTCTCTGAAATGATAGCTTTACTCAAAGTATGTCCAATATATATGTGTGTATATATGCACATATATATAATCCAAAGGTAGCCTTTTTGCCATGGGAATTGCCTGCAATTATTTTCCCCTTCCATGCCGTATTATAATTAGCGATTTCTGTGTCATCATGGGATGATGCAATGTAAATGCAGGCTTTCTGCTCATCCACTTCTTCCCGTGTGTAGTTTTATTCCTCCAGCTGAGCCTGTGCAGCAGATGCCAGCGCTCACTGTAATGAGGGACTGGAGAAGGACCTAAGCTTTACCAGCATTTGAATTGCTCTGGACTGCTCATCACCACTCCTTTAATTTATACCCTTAGAGAGATGGCAATAGGGTCTATGTCTCCTATGGAAGTGATTTGAAATCTTGCCAAGAAAGGGCCTCAGTCCCTTCCTCCTTATAGTCCTGGCACGTAAAACCACAGGAGAAAACAAAAAGCATTTGTGAGGAGTCATCCAGGAAGAAAGATTAACAATATAAACCAAAGGAGAAGAGAGAAAAGACCCTTTCCTCATTGAAAGTGGGTCTGTGCTTATTTTAATGGACCTTTTACAGTCCCGGAATGTCCTCTAATCTGAGCGTAATGCTCATTGCTGTTTCTGCTGCTTCTTTGTTCGACATCCTGCCTGTTCTGCTTGTGGTTGGGCGAGGGGAGGGGGAAGTGCAGTCACTGGCCAGCTTTATCTTTGTGTGAGGAACAAATGTTGTTGTCATCCTCAAGGTTATGGAGCATGTCTGCTCTGCAAAACAAAGGGGTAGCCAGGGCCTTGTTTGTCCACCTAGTTCTCAGCACACCCTGGACCTCTCATGAAAAACCAGGAAGGTTTCTAATTTTTTCCTTTCCTGAAACACATCAAAGACCGTGAGTAGAGGAGGGAGATGCTTCCCCCGCTTCCTATAACCCCCCCTTTCCTCCCTCCCCCGGCCATCTCTTTTGGTTCTGAAAATTGTGTGGCTTTAACCTTGCTTGTCTAATAATGTGTGACCTTGACTAAATGTGGGTTGGAAGGATTTCAGAGTTGGTTTTATCAGGATTAGCTTTTCATCTGCACAGAAGTATCCAAGGAAGTAAGTCATCTCATCTTCTTTCACCTTAGACTCCGAGCTTTCTCCTTTAGTTCTTAGAACAGTGAGGTGAAAATAGACTGAATTATTGCGATGGGTATGGTGATATCACATTCAGTGCAACACATGAAAGATGAAGCCACCGCTCGGTGCGGGGCTCAGGCTCAGTGCGGTAGGGAGCACGCAGCTGCCTCGTGCAGGAGTTCAGACCTCTCCTCTTCCAGCACCATGTACTCCTTTTCATGTGCTCTCTGCACAGGCATCCCCGCAGCCTGTGCTTGGGGAAGAGCAGAGGAGGAGGGTTGTGGAAACCAAGTATAGAGGATTTTATACCTCTTCATGTCTTCTCTGCTTCTTGGGAACACAAACTGACTTTGAAAGATTGGCTCAGAAAATGAATACCCAGGACATTGCTCTCTGTTACTTTGCTGTGAAATTACTTTCCTGAATGAAAATATTTAATTCCTTTGAAAGCAAGTGCATAACATCTCTGGAAGTGAAAATCCTGTGGAAATCACAAAGGAAAGAAGAATGGGGGATATAAAAGCTTTATATCTCTAAGTGTTAATGAGGCTGAGCTTCCTTTACTTTCTTTTTGTGTGTGTTTGTGTGACAACAATCATAAATGCTCTTTCTAATGTTGATACGGTCAGTGCTGGAATCTTCTCATTGCTTATGTTAGATTCATGTTTTATCTACAATAAACAGCCAATAATGTGATCTTTAATGCATGGAGAGCTTATGAACACCCCGAGTTAACAGATTCCAGTTGTTTAGCAACCCAATCTGCTGCCACCATACCTTCTGGAAATTACTGTCTTCCATGGCGGACTGCCTCTTCCAAGATGGCATAATATAAAATTCCCTTGCAGTGAGCCAACCCCTCAATCCCTTAGTCTTGATCAGTAACACCTGATTCTTCACGTGTTCTCCATGCAGCTTCCATCAGAGCAAGGTGCTGTTCCATATGGGAGAGCTGGCAGGATGCATAAACCTCAGTGAAGACTGCTAAAATGCAGCAGACAGATCTTCGGATGTAGCTGACACCTTTCTCCTTTATATGTTCCTACTGCATCCATCCCAGGCATTAAGGGATGAAGTTGTTCCGCATAAATAAAATTAAATAGGCAGCCCTAGAAGCCAACAGCCAGTCTGAGCATCTAAGAAGACACAGGACTGTGCACCTTGGTGGCTGTGGCCACCAGTTTTCTCTTGTTCAACCCACCAAACTAAAAGAAAAAAGTCTCTTGTTGGAGGCAGCCACAGCCCTTTGTTGTTCACTGCAGTTCCCTGCCTAAAGTCTGGTATGTGTAATAGACAGAGAGCTCTGATGTGCTCTAAATCAAAATGTCCAAACAGCTCCTGGGTATTCCTTTAATGGAGTTACAGAGATTTTGTTGTGTGGGAAAGGGAAGTGAAGGGATGCTGGAAGATGGGTGAGGGGTCATGCAAATTTTGACCTAATATTCTTTAATAAAATACCTTGGACCACAGATAAGTAACAGAAATTTATGAAGGAGAAGGGGGTTTAAGTGTGGCTCCAAAACAGCCTCTTCATAAGTTTTCACAGGAAGGTAAGCAGGTTCCACAGTGTAGGGTATGGATTGATTAATTCTGTATGTCATTCTTCTCTTACTCATTCATATAATCTTCTTGCCTTGCTCATGATTTACGTCCGTGAACCTAAATAGAACAAGCCACTGAGATGTCTTGCTACCATTTTACATTCCCATGATTCTCTTTCACATTGAGTATGATTCTTAAAATGTAGAATCCCACTGCAACTCTGCCCTTGCTGAAATCAAAGGAAGACGACTGTGTAGAATTAAATCAACATAAACTACCTTGGAAGTTCTCCCTTTTCGACTTGTGATTCAATATTATTTTTAACTCTATTTTAGGTCCAATTATATCTGTTTCTCGCCACTGTCAGGAACAGGATACTAATGGTCTGGCTCTTGTGGGTATATAATGATCTTTATGTGCACATACACAAAGCTGCATCTGAAATAAAGAGCTGGTGCTTTCATTTTCCAAACTTCATTATTGTTACATGCTGTTGACAAAGAGATCAACACTGCTACCCAGATCTGTCTTCTTCACTCTGATCTAGAATCTGAGCCTGTTTCGGAAATCGGTCCTCACACCTTGTGCTGTAGCACAAATATTCTGGTCTTTGGCAGAGAATTCGGCCACCTTATCTCATCCTTATAAATCTCTCCAACCTGTCTTTTTGACTGAAACTCCCTTCAGATAATACGTGTCCACTTATTTTTCCTTCTTTAGCATTTGGGATGTAGGCTGCCTGCCTTCATTTATGAGACTCTTCAGACCTTTTCTACCTATTTCCTCTCATTCACTGAAAGATGCTTCATTAAGGTAACATGTCCCATCTCCGATATTAACACCTTTGGTGTTTAATATCTCCAAAAGGGAACCTTTGTGCTTTTCCTGTGCTGCTGCATTAATTTGAAATGAGTTCTCCATCAATATCTGCCTCATCACCACAAATCCTTGCTCAAAGCCCTTCTTTAAGACAGTTTGTATGGTCCCTGCTATGAGGATTGACTGGTTGGTATGTGGAGATGGTTTCTCATGTGCCTAATATGGCTCTACTGTTTCTTTCTCCTCCCCAACCGAACCTTTCCTTCCTTACTTTCTCCTTCCCCACCGTGGCTGTTTTTATCTGTTGGCTTTCTAAGACTTTCATATTTTTTTATGCTGAGTTTGGACAGAACCTACACCAGTGAATTCTTAGCCAAGACTCTGAGAACTCTTGTGACCTCTTGGAATACAAATCAAGAATATGCATTTAGAAAAAAAAAACCTGTGTTATTTTTCGGTCTTGCAATTAGAAAAGATAATACTGCTATAAATTCTTTGAGCAGGAACTGAAGCTCTGTACACAGTTTTAGCTGCCACAGTCCTCTTGTATGGCCATTAGAGAGTCACTTAATCTCACTCTTTTTCAACACTCCCCTCAAGACTGATAAACATTCATTAATATTTTGTTATGGCTAGAAGTTATAAAGTAGTGCACTGTCAAGTCATAACAGTATTTAGATAAAAATGCAGGGAAAATTCTTGATTATCTGGATATGCAGTGGAGAAAACAAGTTTATTGCAAGTAACAGTATCTACGATAGTTAATGTCGGTGCAGAAGGATGATGATGGTAAGAAATATCTTTCCAGTGTCTCAGCAATATTTCCTTAGCAATCAAGAAATTAAAGTTGAGCTACAAACATTTTTCTTGCTTTGTGAATGACTATTTCCTCTAAGGATCTCCTGAAATCTGAGATGTGCAATAGCTCTAACATTTCTTTTCCCATACAGAATTAGTTTCGTAAGCAAGAAATAAAATTAAACCCAGGCATAGCAGTACTTTAGAAGGAAAAGGCAGCCTTGAATTATCTGTGTTGATTTGACAAAGCCAGTGATGCTGCAGATATGATACACGGCACTGCTGTCACATCACCAAGTGACATCTTTTTATCCAAAGTGAAAATGAAATGTCAAAGTGAAGGAGCTCTGCAAGTCTTCTCGTGCTGTTTGAAAAACATGTGAAACTCACTTTTGTGCAGTGAGGTGGGTGTTTACCAGAACTTTGCTTTAAATTAGAGGTTGCTAAGGTGGCATGGTCTAGCTGAGGTTCCCTAACATTCTTCTTACCCAGGACCCTGTTGTAAGTTACTTTTAACCTTGCCAGACATGAGTTTTTTGGCTTGAGATTACCAGTCCTTCATATATTTGAATCTTGGGTTTGTTTTGGAGATGCTTTCACCATTTAAACATTTTTTGAGAATGTTAGCAGAAGTAATGCATCTTTAGTAAATGTTTTACAATTGCTTTCATGGTAGTTCTCTTCCTCTTTGTTTTGGAGATTCTCCTCTGATTTGACAGGAATGCTTTCCTGTAGTAGGGTCCTGTTAATACCCATATGAAAACTTCCTCCAGAGGCCTTTTTCAGTTTCTTTGTGCTCAGCAGAAACTTCCTGACTTATGACCAACCTTCTGTGGAGATTTTATCTGCGCTGAGAGACGGCTGCCATTGACAGCAGTGTGTGCAAACCATTGCTAAGGAGAGGATGACAAAGATACAAATATGTATTTGTACAAGCTGAGCTTTCTTGTCAATCACTACCACTCCTGAAAATGTAATTTTAAAAAACCCCAAAATCACAAAAAAAAACCCCAAAATCACAAAAAAAAACCCCAAAATCACAAAAAAAAACCCCAAAATCACAAAAAAAAACCCCAAAATCACAAAAAAAAACCCCAAAATCACAAAAAAAAACCCCCAAAAAAAAAAAAAAAGAGAAGGAGCTCTTAACTGAGCAAACCTGAGCTGGTGGCTGCCTGGTCAAGATACACAAAGATGGGACACAGGGAAGAAAATAGGGTTTGATCCATAAACTAAAGTAGACTTAATAATAGTTACTCAGTGGCTTCTATGCTGAGACGTTGTTTGTAAGAGCTATTCTAAGATTATCTTCACCATTGTGGGTTTGACCTTGCAATCTTAGACATTTTGTTTAACACAGCTCTTGAAATGGGTGCAGAAATCAGCATATGCAATGTGCAAGTAAATTCAGGCCAGTGTTTGCTTTGTGGACCTTCTATATACTTGTAATCTAGATGCAGACAAAAAGGAAGAGAACAATTTCAAATGCAATTTACAGAAAAGGAACTGAGCCACAGGGAGGTAAAAGTGACTTAGCTTAGACAGGAATCCATTAGAAAAGCCATGAGATTAAACAAGTCCCATTCCAGTGCCCTAATCATACAACCAGCCTTCTACTTCAGCTGACGTTCAGCTGAAGTCATTGAAAGAGTCTTGAGGGCATGAATACAAGAAAGATTCAGATATGGTGTGTTTGAGACAACACAGCAAGTCATAAGTGAACCAGGAGGTACCTGGAATGTGCTAATGACAACTTCCTTCTCCAACTGACAGAGGAAAGGATGAGGAGAGCTTCTGTCGTGGACCTTTTCCTCAACAACAGGGTGGGGAGAGTGGGGAATGTCAAACTCAAGAGAAGCATTGGCTGCAGTGACCACGAAATCCCATGATCCTATGAAAGGCTGGATTTCAAGATTTTTAGGGCAATGCAAAGGGTCTGCAGCAAACTCACTGCCCTGGACTGCAGGAAAGTAGGTTTTGGCCTCTTCAGGGATCTGCTTGATAGAGTCCCATGGGATAAAGCCCTGCAGGGAAGGGCAGCCCAAGAAAACAGATTGATATCCAAGGATCTACTCTGAGCTCAAGAGCTGTGCATCCCAACGAAGAGAAAGGCAAGTAAAAATCCCACGAGACCTGTGTGGATGAACAAGGTCCTGGACAAACTCAAACACAAAAATGAAATCTGAGGAGGGTGAAAACAGGGACAGGTAGCCTGGGAGGAGAAAAAAACCTGTGTGAACAGCAAGGGATCAGGTTAGGAAAGCTAAAGTCTGGGTAGAATTCAACCTGGCCAGAGACATCAGAGGCAACAAAAAAAGCTTCTATAGGTACATCAGGGATAAAAGGAAGACTGGGGAAAATGTGGGCCCTCTCCAGAAGCAAATGGGAGACCTGGTTACCTAGGACATGGAGAAGGCTGAGGTAATTAATGACTTTTTTGCCTTAGTCTCCACCAACAGGTTCTCCAGTCACACCGCCCAAGGCACAGAAGGCAAAGGCAGAAGGGACTGGCAGAATGAGGAACCATCTTCTGTAGGAGAAGGTCAGGTTTGAGAACATTTAAGAAACCTGAAGGTGCACAAATTAGTGGGACCCAATGAGACCCTGAGGGAACCAGCAGATGAAGGGTCTAAACTTCCATCCATCATATTTGAAAAGTCATGGCAAACTAGTGAACTTCTCACTGAGTGGAAAAGGGGAAGCCCCCAGTTTTTAGAAAGGGAAAAAATAAAGACTGAGGGAACTACAGGTCATTCAACCTTACTGTGGTGCCTGAAAACATAATGGAATAGATCCTCCTGGCAAATATGCTAAGACACATGGAATTTTAAATGTAATTTGTGACAGCCAACATGGCTTCACTAAGGGCAAATCATACCTGACAAATTTTGTGGCTTTCTATGAAGGGGTGACAGTGTTGGTGGGTGAGGGAAGAGCAGCTCACATCAACCTGGGCCTGTGCAAAGTATTTGACATCGTCCCTCACAATATCCTTGTCTCTGAACTGGATTTGATGGACGGAATAATGGGTGGATAAGGAATTGGCTGGACAGTCACACTCAGAGTTGCTGCCAGTGCCTCAATGTCTGGGTGCAGAGCAAGTGGCTCCAGAGGTGGGACATCTCTGTTGGTGACATGGACAGTGTCACCAACCATTTAGCAAATTTTCTGAGCTATGTGCTGTGGCGAACATGCTGGATGGAAAGGATAGGTCCAGAGGGACCTTGACAGGCTTGAGAAGTGGGTCTGTGTAAGCCTCATGAAGTTCAACAAAGCCAAGTGCCAGGTCCGGCACATGGGTCAGGACAATCCAAAGCACAAATACAACCTGAACAGAGAATGGATGGAGAGCAGCTCTGAGGGGAAGGACTTGGGGGTGTTGGTTGATGAGAAGCCAAACATGACCCAGCAGTGAGAGCTCACAGCACAGAAACCAGTAATGTCCTGGGCTGCATCACAAGCATCAGGTCAGGGGGGGAGATTCTGCACCTCTAATCTGCTCTTGGGAGCAATACTGGTGTCTCCAGCATAAGAAAGGCATGGAACTGTTGGAACAGGCTGGAACAAGAATTATTATATTATTTCTGCTGGAACAAAAATTATTAGAGGGTTGGAACTCCTCTCCTAAAAAAGACAGACTGGGAAAGTTGATAGGGGTTGTTCAGCTTGGAGAAAAGAAGGCTCTGGGGAGACCTTATAGCCCCTTCCAGTATCTAAAGGAGCTACAAGAAAGCCAGAGAGAGCCTTTTTACAAGGGCATGTAGGTACAGGACAAGGGGTAATGACTTTAAACTGAAAGAGGGAAAGTTTAGATCAAACACTAGGAAGAAATTCTTCACTGTGAGGGCAGTGAGAGACCGGCACAGGGTGCCCAGAGCAGCTGTGGCTGCCCCATCCCTGGAAGTGTCCAAGGCCAGGCTGGATGGAGCTCTGAGCAATCTGGGATAGTGGAAGCTGTCCCTGCCCATGGAACAGGGGTTGGAACAAGATGCTCTCTAAGGTCCCTTCCAACCCATACCTTTTAATGGCCGTATAATTCCACAATCATTTGTTTTGCACAGCTTGGAAGTCAGCATGGCCAGGTCGTTCTGCAGCCAAAGGGAGGGCAGGAAGCAATCAGGTATCAGGCAGTTTCCAGGCCAGGCACTTCATTAGGTCACCCTCGCCCAACATCTTCACTGTTGGCCG
Organism: Daphoenositta chrysoptera; assembly: GCA_013397915.1. Taxonomy (NCBI): domain Eukaryota; kingdom Metazoa; phylum Chordata; class Aves; order Passeriformes; genus Daphoenositta; species Daphoenositta chrysoptera. The sequence continues at coordinate 721,769 of VZRO01005372.1, read as the reverse complement.
GACAACAGTAAACTGTAGTTTATTGCTAAAAACTGCTCCCAAGAGAGATGATCTGCTCTAAGAACAGAATGTTGAGTACTCAATCCAAGATCCCAGATTCATACTTATATTTACATGTTCTCAGAGTATGGTGGTCCAAGCTTACTTTATGCACAAATAAATCTTCCCTTAACTAAGCTCATTTTCTTCTTTGTGAAGTCCAATTTGCTGTAGCTCTGTTTATGTAAGATACAGATGAATCTTATTAGAAATATTGGATTACAGTAGCCTTGACAGATTAAAACAATTCCAGGAAAACGTGGACCTATTTACACACTGGAATGTACAAGACTATATCGTGACCATACCAACATTACTCCAGATCAGTAACAGTGATTTCTGTTAGGGAAAAAATTCAACATTTAACACATGGTGATATTTGAGACTTGGGGATTTTTTGGAAGTTTTAGAGAACTGTGGGGTATTAAACTAAAAATTGTGGTATTGAACAATAAGATTTACTGAAATGCAAAGCCTTTAATAGTGCAGTGTAATACAGATTTAGAAATTAAGTTCTTTAACTCTTCAGAGACAGAAGAAAGGGCTGCTTATAACATATACACAGTACAGCTGTATTAAATTATTTCATCATCAGAGAGTCCCATTTTACATTTGACTGAAAGATGATGAAATCTGTGCCTATCCCACTGGGTAGTAATTGTTATTATGTTAAAATCTTCATGATGACCAATAGAAGTCAAGACAAGACCAACAGTTTGCATTTGGCCATTTTTTTTTTAAATGAATCTGTAATAGATACTAATCAGCCTGTCATTTTACTATCTTCTCATGACATGTCTTAATGTGTCCAACACAATGTCACACATGTTTTAGTGAATTGTTATGGATGCCTCCGACAAGGTGGTTTTGGACCCAAACCCTTTTTCCGTTCTGAGAAATCCCTTCTTCTCCTGCATGAACAAAAGCATAGAAATATACTCCACTTTTACTGATTCAAATATTCTTTAATCCACTTTACTAGGCATTTTTAATATTTGTTTTTAAAGGGTCTCTTTCTAAGTTGCTGTTTTGGATAGTAATTTGTGAAGCAAACTTCAGAGTGTTTAAGGTAATGTTTAAGAATTACTCAAATTCTACCAGTACCACCTCATATAGACTTGATTCTGGATGATGAAGTAAATAATATCAAGCAGTGGTATGCAAAATCTAAAAAACTCCATTGAGTTTGAACAGGCATAGTTACAAGAATCTCATATGTCTAAAAGAGGACCTAAGAGTACTTCAGAGTTATGTTAAAAAAAAAAATAGTGATCAAGAGATACTCAATAAGGTCTTAAGGGGTTTGTGCACAGTTTCTCACACTTCTTGAGTATCTTTTTCCAAAAATCTGGCAACAGGGATAAGTAGTGTGCTGATGTAAGCATGCCGGTCTTGTGCATTTGCAGAGCCTTTTCCCACCTTGATGATCTTTGGTGAATACCCCATTTATGCCTGGTCTGAATTGGTGAAACCACTTGTGAAATGAGTTGCTGGAAGATGTGACAAGGATATCAGAATCTTGTCCACAGAGAGTGTGTGACAGAGGAATCTCAACAGTGGTGAGTCAGGCTGATCCAACCATTCCCTGTGGATGGAGAACTCTGTGAACACATCTCTAGCAGAAGGCCAGGTGAGATGTCAGAGTGCCTGGTCACTGAAATGTGATTTCACCCACTCCCTTGGTCAGCATCCAGAGAAGAACTCATGCAGTAGCAGTGATTAGAAGCCTGGATCTGGGTCCCAGTGTGAACACCTCCATACCTTCATGCCTTGGTGAGCATGGGTTTCCACCTGCCAGTCAAATTCCAGTCTGCAACTTTGGCTGCTCTGTGACTCTGGTTTCAGAATATGCCTGTCGACCTGTCATTTTGGGGACAGGCATAGCTGCAAAAAATCCAACTGTGCTCAGGGCATTCAGGTTGCCTGCTACGGAGACTGCAGCCTTTGCAGCTCACCCAGCTCAAGATCCCCAAAGGAAAGCCTGTGTTCTGTCCCTCATTTCACTTATCTAACACATAGCTGAGCTTAGAGACAGCTCCCAAATCCTGTCTGGCTTGTAAAGTTGTTTTCTCTTGGTGGAGGTGGATGGGGAACAAAACTCACTAGACTCACTGCAGTCAGTGAAAACATCACTGAACATCTGGGACTAAGGAAGTGTTGGCACTAAAAACAGCCACCACTTAAAATGCCAGCAGTTACAGAAGTTGATGTGTTATGACATCAGTATCAGGCTCCCATACTCAGCAAGAGAGAAACTTTGGGGTATCTCATTTAGTCCTGGTAAGTTCTGGGCACCAGGAGGTCTCTCATGTTGTGTGTGCTGTGTACAGGGCTGTAGCTTTCAATGGATTCCCTCCCCAAAGCTCTATTAGGAAGGAGAACTCATCTTCATTGTTCACTGTCTGAGACGAGATAATGGGGGAAGGCAATGCTCCTCCCCTGCTATCTCCCCACAGACTTTGAACAGGTAACTACCTGGAAAAGTCTTTGAATCTCTTAGAGGGAATTCATGGGTCTCCTTTGTCAAGCTGAAAGAAGTGTGCCTGCTCTTGCCAATGCTGAGCTGTGTGACAGCATGCTACTAAATCTGCTTTTAGCTGCTTCAGAGGTATGTGAAGCAAGGAAGAAAGCAGAGTATCAGTGGGTGAGCTTTTAATGGGGTGGGAGACAGACTGCTGCTCTTTTCTCCATCATTCTGGAGACCATCATGAAAAATGTTGCTATTTCCTTCTCACTCCTGAGGTTTTGCACTGTTACTGTACCTTCACTCAAAACTGTTGTTCTCCAGGTGTGCCACCCTGGGTGATCCCTCAGGTTTGTGTATGTCTTTGCAAGAAGGTGTGATACACAACTTTTCATCTCCAGCTTGGTGAGAAAAGAACAAATGCAGCTCTCCAGCAGCTTAAAGCATGTCCTGCTGTGTTTTTCCACCCTTAGTAGTATTAGACCAGAATTAGAAATACAGGGAGATAGTAAGAGTCTCTAGGCATAAATTTGTTGGTTACAGCTTGGAACTCCTTCAGCTTAAAATAAAGCCATAATCCAGCCCCATGTTACCATTAAATGTCCCATCACTCCTCTTACATACAGTATCTGAACACATTTCTCCGGGGCATCTAAAGTTGTCTTTTTTTTTTTTTAGGGAGACTAGTTTAATGTTCACCTGTCTTCTGTACCCAAGTGAGTATTTAGAAAAAAAGCATTCAAAAATCTTTCTTGCTACCTGTGTCATGTTGATTATACCTGGTTTGCTTCTTCCTTGGACAGTTAAATTGAAGTAGTTCTTGCTTCCTACTAGTCTTTACCTCATTTGTACAGACAGTGCTGGGCCAGATTTGCAGTAATTGGGAGTTGAAAACCATTCTCCAGCTCTGCCATATTTAGCCTGATTAATTTTTTTCAATGACATCTTTTCTTTCCATCAGAGCTGCTAATGACAGCAAGCCAGTAAGATGCTATTTCTGCTTAAGATAAGATTTTTGACTCATTGTACAACTCCGTGAAGATGTGGAGTCTATTTAGAAATGCTGGTTTTCTCCCCTATCTGGGTCTTTTACACTCATTGAGCACTTAGTGGGCAATGCTCTGTGGAGTGTGGTAGCCATGGAGACTCCTGGTTTTCCAAGTTTTTGTTGGTTGTGGTTACCATCTAAACAACACGTGGGTCTGCTTTCTGGTAGCCTCAAGATATGAAGTGTAGCCCACACTGAAGACAATCCATTTGATTTCAGGGAGAATTCTGTCACAGTCAAGGGCTGCTGAGCATGTTGGTATCTGCTCTTCTGCTATTTAATCTTCCATTCCCACTGAAGGGTACCAATTCTTGACAGCATGGGGATGAGGAAACAAATGGCTCCACAAAATCACTACATTCATGATGACAGAGAGTAACTAGTAACAAAGCTCTGACCAGACATTTCAACCTGAAGAACAAACCCAGACCCTTTTAGAGTTCTCAAGTAAACTTTAATCAAGCCTTTTGTACAATTACTCTTTCTTTTCCATGACATCATCTGGAAGCTGAATCACAGTGCGTGTATGTGAATGCAGAATGTGACCTATGTTTAATAATCTCTTAAAGATTTGTTGTTACAGACAGTCAGGTGGGACTGCAGCATCACTTCCCCAGCAGTATATTTTTAAAGAACACACACTGATTTTTAGCCTATTTTTCACATTAGGAAAAGTAGGCTTCAAATACTTGTGAAAATGTGGATACCAATAAGAATTTAGGTTGCTCTTGTTCATGAGAGGAAGAGATGCTTAAGTCTAATAATCACAGTTATGGAATTTTTTTTTAGATAAGAAGAAAGAAAATCAATGAATACAAACATCCATACCCTGTTACTAATCCTACACTTAATCTGACTAAGTGCTGCTGATTTTGCATGTGAGAGAAGATGTGTCTTTGACAGGGAGTTTGAGAAAGTGACAATTTAACTGGCAATTCCCCTGTTGCTACTGAGATCAAAGGCACACCAAAGCTGCTAACCTGGAATATGAAGTGTGCTAAGAAAGTGTGAAAAGAAGCAACAGATACCTCAGGAAAACAGCTACTTTACAGTGTTGCTGCAAGAACTAAATTTGTTCACTTGTTTTTGGCATTGCTCCCTGTATCTGACTCAGTGATATTTTCCTAGCTGCCCTTATGATATTTTTTTTGCTCCTAAGAACCAGTTTGGATAATAATGACCCTGTAAAGTGTGTCTTGCATGCCTGGTATTTGTCATATAATCCCTAGTTCTCCTGTACAGGATGGCTCAGTCATTCTGCTTTGACAGTGTAAATGGGCCTTAAAAGAGAGTGCAGGTGCAATATCCTTCCTCCCTCTACCTGCTGATGAAAAGCTGGACCAGATCCCTGAAAATGTACCCCTAGTGGGCCACATGTCCCACTGCTGTGAATGGAGTTATAGACTTGCACGGAACTGATGATCTCGCCTTTAACTAAGCACTCTGAATGTGCTGCTCTGTTGTAGAAGAAATATTTGCTCTTGGCTGGCAAGGCAGGACTGTAGAAAGAGGAAGTGAGTCTGTTCTCCTTATTTAAATGTTTCTCCTTTCTTGAAGCTGTTAGCTGGTTAGATTTTTCACTTCATTATCCATACTTGGACCTTTTTAGTGTTTTGTTCCAGCTATCAAAAGCAGGGCAGACTTTTCCGTAGAGGAACGGGACTCCATATAGCCATCACTCTTTGCCCAGGACTTCCCCTGCCAGCAATGAGTTTGGAGCTGCCCATGGAGAGAATTCAGGCCTTCCCTGACAAACAAATGGTACAGGAGAAAACAAATGTGATGGGAAGTGCAGAATGTTCTTTCTTGTGCGGATGACTTAAAATTTTTATTGTGTTTTTTCCAAAAAGAAACCAGCCCTACTTTGCAATGAATCAATGAAGGTTTAGTAATACGAACAAATGAACTTTGAATTGTGCAATTGAGTCTTTCAAACTGCACTATCAGGAATTATATTGTCTGCATCTCTTTAAAAGTCCAATTTGTTCCTAAGCCACAAATACTTTAAATCGTCAACGATTTTGTGAAAATCAATGAGAATCATGCAGACAGAACTCAGAGTATCATTTTAATCATAAATTATGCACCTGATGAATCCTATCCCGTGGTCACAGTAGACAACAGAGGACCACAGAAGTACAGTACCCCTGTTGCTTTTGTTTCCATTCCGTGTGCTACTTCCAGTGTCGGTGATCAGGAGGGAAACATCAGTTACAAACCTCTTGGCTCTGGAAATCAGGCAACATTCTTAGTGATGTCGTTGCAAAAGTGCTTTTAGATAAATTGTATACAGCATATAATTCAGCACATAATTTATCTTTCAAGTGTTCTGTCAATTTTTCCATTGAGAAAACTCCTCAGGTGTTTTCCAAAGATGATGTTCTCTCTGGTAAGCTCTGTTCTTTTCCCAACAGTGGTTCGTAGTGCTTCTTGCAGCTATAAGAAGGTGGTTAATTAGTTTAACCTGACAGATCTTAAGTCTTCAAACTGCGAACCTCATGAAAATTCCAGCAGACTCCCAACAATATCTTCATATAGTCTTAGTAATATGGAGTCTGATCCTCCAGTTCTTGCAGGTTGTTGGCAGTTCTGCTGGAGCTGGTGGTATGCGTGGTATGTGCATGTCCCCTGAAAGGTTATTAAAACCAAAATTGATTCCCAATCTTGTGCATAAATTCATTTTCAGATGAAGAAGGGGAGGGGAAATAATCCATATTATTTTAATGTTGAAGAGGACCAGAGGATTAAATTCCATGGTTTTTTCTTCCTGGACTCCTACATAAAAATTCTTTTGTCAGCTTTTACCTTTGTCGATGCTCTGGTTTTGGTGGAAAGGTGGTAAGTCCCTGCTGAATTTAAATGAGGGATGTCCTCTTGGATCAAATGGGAAGAGTTTTACCTGCAGCATAGTGTGTGTCTATGATTACAGCAGCTTGGAGCAGAAAAGTCGTGATGGATTCCTCCCAGAGCAGGAGGCATGGGCAGGGATGGAGAGACAGTGATGGGCTTGGTTCAGGGACACATGCTGGGTCTGCTGTGCTCATTCTCAGCCAGCAATAAAATCATCAAGAGGCACAAAAAACCTCACAGAGATATAGATAAAAGCATGTAAAATAAAATTTTTAAAAAGGAAGTAATTTAAACAAGACCCTACTGCAGAAATTTTCTCCAAAATCTGTCACTGCTTTTCATGCTGGAACAAAAAAAATAAATGGAGCCTTTCAAGCACCTTCTTGGCAAGTCCTGTTGATAGCATGCACAGCTTTTGTCTCCAAGGAGGTCAAGAAGGACGTGAAAATACAGAGGGAGACATGTCAATAAAAGAAGTTTCACAGTAGGCCGCTGATATAGGAAACAGCACTGGCAAAAGTACATCTTCCACATGTCTAGATGAGGTAGAAACCAAGGCCAGTTTCTTCCTTAAAGCTTTTTGGATCGTGCCCACATATTTCTCATTTTTGCATAAAACCTGCTGGACTGTTGCTATGACCAGTTGCTTCTTCATTTAAGTCATACCCTTTCAATACACAATCCAGATGGTGGCTGTTCTTCATGAAAAGAGCTATTGTTGCAACCTTTTTTTTTTTTTTTTTGTTAGTAAATGTGATTTGAATGACTTGGAAAAAAATATTGACAATTTTTTATTGAAAAATTTTACATCTCTCAATTTTCTGCTTTCATTGAAATTAAGAAAATACTTACAATCTCAATTTGCCAAAACCTTGGGATTTTCCTGCATAATATAATTATCTTGTAAGTTTTGAAAGCCTATTTTGAAGTTTTCTGGTGGTTTTCAATGATAAAATGCAGGGAGAAATAAAATAATTTCTTTTTTTGTTTGTTTTAAAGTCGTCATTTTAGGGCTGTTTGAAGTGAAAGCAGCTTCAAACCCTTTTGTAGAAAACCCCTTGCATTTTCAGTCAGCCCCAGTTTTAATGCATGGAACAGCAGATGCAGATACCTAAGTTACGAAGTTAAACTCGCACCGTGTGGTTGCAACTCTGACACACTTATTTTAATTTTTTTTGTGTGTGTGTTTTACTTGGATGCTGCAGAGTCTTACAAAACAACCCCTTAGTGCTGCTGAAGATGGCTAGAAATGGATTATAACTGTTGGAGGATCTCCACCACTGCAAGATCTTACAAAAAGGATTTGACGAACCATTGACAGGAATAGTTTTGGTTTTCCTGACCCAGATTTGGGTAGTGGGGTAAGATAGATAATGGCTTCGTATCCTTGTTTCCAAAAAAGGATGGTATTAGTGAACACTTCTAAAAATCAGTAGGCTCCAATAACTCAGGAGTTGCAGAACTCCTACAGCTCAGTGGAGACTGCAAAACACACATTGGAAAACCAACCCACCCCGATATCAGGGCTGCTCTGGTGGACACAGCCATCAGTATCCCAGCTTAAATAGGTAATTTTTTCCTGGATTGCCTGAAAGGGTAAAGTCTCCTCTGCAGGAAGAAGTTATTCTGAACGAAGAGGAGACATGAGGTCAAGGTGCTATACCTTCATACAGAAAGAAGCCAGCGAGGGCTTATTTCAACAAGGGCACATCTTTTGTCCTCTGCACTGACAGGGCTGCAGAGCACGCAGTGGTCCGGCCTGGCTTCTCTTTGTCCCCTCTGCAAAGCTTGGTGCCCCCAGAGTGCACAAACTCCCTGAACAGAAAAATGGAACCTTATCAGAATAGAGGCTTGGATGTTTTGATTTCTGTGGGCAGAAGCTCTGCTCTTTTGTGGGCAATTCTGACCAAGAGAGAAGGTTTTGTTCTTGTGGTGGGGCAGCAGCATCTTGTCTTGTCTCCCATTTTTTTCACACCTTTATGTTCCGGCTTGGTTTATATTTCAACTGTACAGAAATTTACCAAACAGCAATTTTGGATTTTTTTGAAATTACTGAGAACTGACTTAGAAAAACCTTCTCTTTGGAAAGTATCCAAAGCTTTGACATAGTCTAGAAATAATCCCTGAAATTCATTATAATCAAACCTTAGTCAAAGACAGACTGTATTGCATTCTCCAACTAACAAGCTGATGTTTTCTGAATTTCAATATCGTAATGAAAAAAATAGGTGAGACTTTCCATTGCACAATGAAACCTGATGTTTGTCAAAACCTATCCTACTGAGTCCTTCTAGCTCTTCAAACCAAAACTGTTAGGTGTTTCTTTCATTATCTGTTGTTGATATGCTGATTTGTTGTTTTTTTAAACTTTGATTATTAAAACTTTACAGTAAAGCATTGCTCTTCTGGAAAGAATTAGTCTATGAGCAGAAATCTCTCAATTTCCACAAATGCTCCAACTTTGTGTGGAAACCCATTTACAGAACCAAGGAAAGTAAGTTGACAAGCAAACACAAACTTCTTCCTTGGCTACAGGGAGAGGGAGAAAACAATTCTAAAGTCTGCTTACCCAGAGGAAGGCTACAGAAATCCATGTGAACATGTGTATGACAGAGCAATGCTGCTTCAGAAACTTACCTTGAACAGCCATGTCCCCGGCAGACTGAAATATTTTGGTATAGTTGACGGAATTAAGTGTTGCGTGGGAGTTTCTTGGAGAAGGGTTATCACCATTTTCTGCAGAGGAGCAGCATGCAGGGCATTCACACCAAAAAACTTTCTGTGACTGTTTTTTTCAACTAGTGCAGAAAACTACTAGTTAGACTGGAAACCACTGGAAGTGTGTTTTGGTTTGAGAATGATGGGGTTTCATGTTTTTAAAATGTACTTAAGTCAAATTCTAAGATAGGCAGTTTGTTCCTGTATGTGCATGCAGGGTATTTCTCAGCAGATCTTTTTGAAAGGTATAAACACTTAAATAGGTACAGTTCAACATTTCCGTAATTACAGTAATTTTGGGTTATTCATGTCCTGATCTATAATTTGGAGGGATTCAAAGACCAGCCACGTTTAGTAGTCACCATGTCTAATGTGTTCAGCTCTGCAGGTCTCAGCCAAGAATGAGTGGTATGTGCATACCAAAGCAAATGGATAAAAAGGTCTGTGAGTATTCATTGAAATTCAAAAGTCAGTTTTAATTCAATGATGTTCGTGGAATGTTCCCATTCACTTCCTACAATCAGATTTCGAGCATTTGTGCAAGAAATCAACCAGGCCACAATTTTGCCCTGGGTTTTCATTGCAAGTTAATTTTATATTGAATATTTAAGGCATGGATTTATGGGAAAAAATTGAAAGCATGAAACATTAATAATATTTTCAAGCTGGGTTTAGTTGGTTGATGATGTCATTATACTCTGCCAGTTCCCTCTTAGATGCTTTTCAGGCGTGACCAAGTGTCTGCAGATCAAACCTTATAGACAAATCCAGCTACTACATTTTCTTACTGATTTCATGCAAAAACCCAGCTTAGAGTAATAAAGTCGTGGGGTTGGTTCACCATAAATGTGATAAAGAAAATAGATAGCTTTAAATTTAAAGTAATGGGGAATCAAAAGAGTATATTTGATCCTATTGGATCCTAATTTTTTTCCTCTCTCTGGTTTGGTTCAGGAATGATGAATTGAGATACATTGGAATGGATTTTTTTTAAATTTGGCCTCAGCAGACACAGGATTTTTCATTTACCATTAATAAACAGGTAAGTCAGGAGATGCTGAAACTCAGCTGTGGCTTCTACAGTCTTTAAGGCATAGCATTTCCTGAGTTACAAATACCCATAGAGACCCTGTGTCATAGAGTCACAGGTTGATTTGAGTGGGAAGGGACCTTAAATCTCATCCAGTCCCATCCCCTGCCATGAGGACACCTTCCACCATCCCAGGTTGCTCCAAGCCCCGTCCAACCCGGACACTCCCATGGTTGGGGCAGCCACAGCTTCTCTGTTAAGGACAAAAAGGATGAAAGGAGCTTGGTGGGTGTGATATATGTGACAAATGTTCTCTTTGGGAGGGAAAAAAAAAGCTCTGTTAAAGAAAAAAAGATATCATTTCATAAGAAACTGCGAAGAAATTAATTTTTCAAGGTGTTCGTTTAAAGTTTGAAAGTTTTTGACATGTAAAGGGCTTAGCAGCCCCATGAAATAGTGTAATCTTTTGGTTATGCTGTTACTGTCCATGTCAGTCTATTTATATATCTGCCTAGGGTTAAGATCAAGGGCATTTTTCAAAAACTTTCTTTAATTCCCGAATTGCAATTCAAGTAAAAATCAAAGATACCTAAGAACATCTTGTGACTTGTAAAATTTTCTCTTCTTGATGTTAAAAATGCTGTTGAAGATCTTTCTTTCTTTATCTTAAGATCAGTGCTACCCAGTGTGATCTGGATTAATCAATTCTCACTAAAAATTCTTTGGAAAAGACTATTAAAAAAATAAATTTACAATTACATATGAAATTTCAGATGCCTTGTTTAATACCTTTCTTCTAAGATCTGCTAATGAAATGTAGAGGACAGAGAAATACAAGCATTTGATTTTTAAAAAATAGAAATGAGATTTAGTTAATGAAAAGGCAATCACAGCAAAGAAGAAAACGGCTGTAAGAACGAACTAAGGAATCATGAACCATCACATGAGAATTTTATTTACTACAGTTTTCAGTGTGTTCCTCAAGTAATGATAATTTATACTCCTGATAGTCCTAATAATATGCTGAGGGTGAGGTGTGAGGTTTCCTGTGACTGTGTGGCTGTGGGATCAGGATCTCTCACCCATGTGTAGGAAAAGTGAATGTGTGTGCATACTCCTGTTGCGCTCCTGAAAAATGGTCAGCTTCTGCCTACCGGAATGGCACCAGCTGGCTGCTTTGATTTTTTTTTTTTCATTTTTTTTACAAGTAAATTAAAGCAAATTGTACAGTGCCCTTCTCTGTTAGGGGAGTTATTTCCACGTCTTCAAGTTAGATGTGAAATGAAACCTGGAGTCAGTACACACCAAAAAAATTCCTTCCATTGGAAAAATCTGGGGGAGATCCCTAATGATGACTGTGAAAAGGTTTCACTGCAAACCCTGGACACTTCTTCTCAGCTGTCATCTCAGTTTTCTTCTGAGTTAGAACAGCAACTTCGTTATGGTTCTCGTATCGCACACACATGGAAGACGTTCCAGACCCTACAGAGGCTTTGTTGTAATATGTAGAAACAGTGGCAAAAATACAACAGCAGCTTGAGTGGGGGATTCAAACCATGGTTTTATATTAATCCATGACAATTGACTAATGAAGTCATCCAGACTGGGCAAGGTTACAGGAGACTGGGGTGGAAAGCCAAGAGCTGTGTCGTGCTTTTAGAATGTGCAGATGTGCTTAAGGCAATGGGCCTGCAACACTCAGGAGCATGTGCAAGCCCAATTGTGCCTCCAAGATTCCCCAGGCAGAGCCCCAGTGCATGTGCCTGCCTGTTAAAGGATAATTTGTCATTTGTACAACATGAAACAATCAACCAGTTTATTTGGACAGCCCTTTGGCCGAATTCTGGGCTCAATTCAGTCCCTGCAACCTGTGACCTTCGTGCTGCTGAATGGGTGTCAGGGAGCAGAGGATTTATCTTTGTGTGTTTCTTTTTAAACAATGGGAAGCTGGAGCTATTTGCCATGTTTCACGAAACACATCTCAATCAAGTTATAAAGTCATGGTTTTACTCAATTAGGCTTCCTGATGGAACAGTGAGAAATGTAGGTGAAGGAATGTCACTGTTGGACCCATGGCAGAGATGAACAGGAAGTGAACAGATCGGGGTTTCAGGAAGAAGAGAGGGTTTATTAAATTATTAACCTATTTAGATACATGTGAAAAGGCTATTCTGATTGTCCCAACCATTGTCCACCCCCCAGGACGACTGGTCAGGCGTCTCAGCGCCTGCTTTAACTTCGTTTTGATAAGTTCTAAAAAACAAGGGAGAAGAGATTATTTTTCCCATGGGGGAAGACTTTCTCTGCCACAAAGGAAGAGTTCTAAAAAGGAACATGCCTCTTCTGCTCTCTTTCTAGTTTGAGGTTTTTGTCCTAAATTAATGAGTGATGCAAAAATCAAACAGTTCTGCTGTATTTTATGGAAATGAAGAATCTATACCATGTAAATGATACTTTAGGAGAAGTGGGCAGCAAGTTGCTTCCAAATTTCTCCACACTCTTGTGTGCTACTCCAATATATACTACTATAGACCACTGAGTATGGCAACTTAAAATGCGATAGTAAGTATACCCTTCTCATGCTCCAATAGGTTTTGGTGGCCTCTGAAGCAAGGGAATCTTCTACATCTAGAAAATGTGGTTCAACATTTTTGGTTCTGTCAGGCAGAAGTGCACCTGCAGCTGTCCTGCAGGGTTATGCTGAAGGCCAGCACAGCTCCTTCATGACAATTGTTGCTACAGATCTTTTTTTTTTTCCTAATTTTCAATAGTTTAAGTGTATATTTGACAGAGAGAATATGTTTTCAAAAATAACACAGTCTTGGAAACTTTTAATGTTGACACAGGCCTTTCTGATATATTTTCTTCCTGCCTCTGCTGCTTCTGATTTCCAACAATGCCTTAGGGGAAAAAAAAAAAAAGCCTGAGCCAGGAGAGTGGGAGCAGCTCTGCACTTCTGCCCACATCTCTACTATTTAACCTACAGCAGTTTGGGGTGGGTGGTTGGAGCGGGCAGAGCAACACACAGACACACAAAATCCCCCCAAAATGGAAACCAAAGTATCCAAGAGCTTGGGTTTTGGTGGCTGGGAGAAGGCATTTCAAAACAGACCATGTTACACAGCTGACTTTTGGATGGAGAAGCTGCAGGGTAAAGAGGGACACAGGGACATGGAGGAGGTGTGGAGATTTGAGTTTCTTCACAGAGGTTAGTTTGGAAGTTTAAAGTAGGAGCATTCCTTGAATATCTTGTGCTGATGTCAGCACAATCTCTGTGCCAATGATTTGGAATTTCCTGGGGAAAAATTGTTGTGTCAAAAGAAAATGTCTGAGCAGCTCTAGAGCTTAGTCAGTGTAACATCACCACACATGGGACCACTCACAACACACCGTGGAGCCACACACCTCACCGTGCCATTTCACTGCCTGGAATTTAAGATCTCTTAGCAACCAAAGGAAGATGGTTGGTGTGTTTGCCCATATTATTTCAAGTCATAAAGCTGACAGGAAAAGAATTCCTCTTTTGCAATTAGTTCTTCCCTTGGGAGGGACCATCTGCAATGTTCCCATGAACCGTTCTGAATCCTGCACAAAGAAAGGGGTTAGAAAGCTGATAAGCAGAGTATTTTAGGCTGAGGGACCTTGCACATAGGGTTTTCTGCGAGGCTTCAAGGACTTACCGTGGTTCTCATTCACACAGGTGTTATCTAGCAAGCCTGTTCTAAGGCCTGAACTGAGGCCGAGAGTAAAAATCTGATAAAAGAACAATGGTTCTCTTAATGTGGTAAGGATGTTTGTAACTCTGCATAATTAGGTGAGAATTACAGGACAGCTATTTTCTACCCACAAATCACCTCCCTATGGCATTTTACTGGCATGGCACGGCCATGCTGATGTTCTTGCTAAAAAACAAGGGATTCTGCTTAAAAAAAATTCTGCTTCAAAAAAGTTCTGCCTCTGTCTCTCTAGTTTTGATATATATTGTGCTGGTTTACTAATTTATATTTGTGCACGGCAATTATCTCTCACTTTTTAAGAGGACCTTGACAGAAAAAGATTTTCTTTCTTCCACAGTGTACAGTTTGGACTGCTTCCTATGTCCTGATAGAGGCTCATGGTTGATAAATTCTCTGCTTGTACTTGTACCTAAAAGAGTGGAAATTTGCTTTTTCTGCCCTCATTTCTCCCTATGCCAGCGAGTAGGTTCTGGTGGTTTGGGTTTTCTGGCTGTCATGCACTGTTCTGTGATTCACAGAGCAGCCTGGAGCAACTGTTTTTGTGAGATCCTCTGATTTAATAGTAAGCCCTGGGCTGGACTTTATGAGCTCCATGGTGCCTTGACAACTTCATCCTGTGCTGGCTCAGAAGCAAACTTATGAGCCCAATTGTGCCCTTGGGTACACACAGGTGTTTCTGCCCGGATTCAGAGGTCTGTCGGTGTCATTTGCTCCGTGGGACTGCACTGGGCTGCTGCTCCTGAGCCATCACAGAACCACAGAATCACAGAACAGTTTGGGTTGGAACAGACATTAAAGCTCCAGTTCCACCCCTGCCATGGGTGGGACAACTTCCAGTAGAACAGGTTGCTCAGACCTCCATCCAGCCTGGCCTTGGACACTTCCAGGGATCCAGGGGCAGCCACAGCTTCTCTGGGCACCATGTGCCAGGGCCTCACCACCCTCACAGGGAAGAATTTTTTTCTAATATCTGACCTAAACCTACTCTCTTCCTGTTTGAAGCCATTGCCCCTTCTCCTGTCCCTCCATCCCTTGTCCATAGTCTCCCTCCATGTTTCTTGTAGCTTCTTCAGGCACTGAAAAGCCACAGTGAAGTCCCCCCAAAGCTTCTCTTCTCCAAGCTGAATAATCCCAATTTTTTGGTGTCATTTGGGATTTATATGAGTCGCTGAGAACAGGGAGGAAATTGTGGCAAATCCAGCTAAAAGCATCAGGTTTTCCTTGTCATCAGCATTGCTTCCTAGCTGGTGTGTAAAGAATGTCTTTGCTGAAAAACTTTTGTCAGCTAGGCTTTTTTATTGGAAATAAGGCTTTCCACAACAGCCATCGTTGGCAAGCTCCATCCAGGCACACTCTCCTCTTCTTTTGTTTTGCTTTATGATCCAGTGCTAGTCAACATCTGCAAGCCTCAAATGTATACAGATGTCCCAAATTCACTTCAGTTGTTTTGTTGCTTGGGTTGGCTGATGGATGCTGTCATTTTAAGCTTGTGAACCACTAACCCCTCATAAGTAAATGCATAGTCTATTTTAAATGGTGAAACTTTCCTTTTTTTTTTTTTTTGGTCATAAGCCCACATATTCTACTTCTTCGGTGAGTATCAACACTCTCAATCTAATCAGTGTTAAAGGATTAACAACCTTACATTTCGGAAATGACTGAGCTATTTTGCATTCAATAAAGAATAAAAATCAAATCAATTAAATTCAGTCAGATAATCACCGAATAATATTATGGAATAAGTGGGTTGGGTTTGGCAAAGTTATAAACAACAAGATTTAATAAAAAAGTTTAATGGCCTGGGGTTCCACTAATTGTTCTATGGCCTGTCTACACACATGCTGTTGAACGGATATATTGGAATGGTATAGAACAATACTATATAAAAATGTCCTACTTGAACACATGTTGAAAGACAATAATGTCAAGTATTTGCTTTCTCAGCACTTTCCAGTTGTGAAGCGCCATTTGCAGCAGTCTGGTCTTCTCAGGGACCATCTTTCAGGAAATAATCTGGTAATCTGGTACAAATAACATTATGTTCTTGTGCCAAAACATCCCTTGTGCACAAGGATATTTGCATTTTGCAAAGAAATAATGGGGACTCAAGTCTGATTTTCCTTCTTCAGAACTCTTATTGCTCTCTCCTGCTGCTGTGACTGCTTTGGACTGACTCCAAACCACTGACTCTTCTTTCAAATGTACTGTTAATATGCTATTATGTTAAACAGGCTGATAGAATAAAATGGAAATAAAATGGAACATGTGCAAAAGTCATTTAGGTCAAATGAAGTAACATGCTTTCAAAATATTAGCCAAAAATTTTAGCATAAAACTTTGATGAGGCTGAGAAATCCTCTATTGAGCGGGAGCGTGGAATTAGCCCTTGTACAGACCATGTTTAGAACCTTATGATACTGTTTAATTCTACGGTTCCCCAAGGGCTACTTATAACCAAATTAAAGGGCGTCTTGTGCATGTTCTGGACACTGATTACGGGACCACAGACTGAAGCTGAAGACAGCTCTACAGCCACTAAGTATGCAAGTAGAGACACCCCTTAATTCAATTATATGTACCCTCAGGGATCTTGGTAATTATAATAAGAAGACATTTTGCAATTTATCCAAGGCCAGACTTAGTGCTGGTGTGGTTTTCTCTGGTGTTTTTTTTTTTTTTTTTTTTTTTCCCTTTTTTTTTTTTTTTTTTTTTTTTTGTTTGGGGGTTTTTTTTTTTTTTTTTTTGTTTTCTTGAGGGTTTTTTTTTTTTTTTGTGCATGGGCCTGTGAAGAAGGTATTTTTTCAGCCTCAGAAGATTCAGCAATTCACCTGTGTCTGCTTTTCCTTGAGACATTCACAGGATTGTGGTTGCCCTGCAGAAATGTCTCGGAATGCCTGTGGTTGCTGGAGTGCTGCACTTGAGAGCATTCACGAGCTCGGGCCTTGGTTCTGTCCAGTTTAAGAGAACGCATTCCTGGGAGTGCAGCCCTGCTGGACAGCCCTGTCATTTAGAGTCTGGTTTAAGTTGTCAGCAAGTCTCTGCCAGCCTGGAGATCTCGTAATGCAGCAGCTGAAATGGCATTCAAGTAACCTGAACATCTCTGAGTGGTCTGGGAGGTGGCAAAGGCCACAGCGTGGAGCTGGAGTAGGGGAAAGAGGCTTCTGACCGTATTTCTCTATTTCTCCTCAACAGATTATGTGGCTTGTGAGTATAAATCACTACAATTCCTTTGACTTTGGCAGACGTCTGCCAGCGTGCACCATCTGAAGATTTGGCTTAGTCAGTAAATCGGGTTTTTTGAAATAAATATGTACATTTTAGTGCAGAGCCTGGTCACACAGATCCCTTTTCCCTCCGATGTGAAATAGCAGATGTTCCTTTGGATGATCATCAATACCTCCAGGACCAGAGGCACTGTCATGCATTTTCAATGGTTACATCTGGTAGACTGTTGTGTAAATCGCTGTCTGCACTCTCATTTCATTGTCAGTGAAGGGTATATATTGGTGTATATGTTCAGTGTTCAGCTGAAGCTGAGTGCAAGTAATCCACTTTACACACCATAATGCAGATTTCACTAGTTTCAGACCCCTTTTTTTGGTACAACGATACTAGAGTGAGCTAAAGATTATTTTCTTCCTATTCCCCAGGCTGGTCTAGCAGCAGTGGAAATTCCCATCTCACTGTTACTTGCAACAGTGGTTTATGCCAGCTGAGGGTCTCGTCCTACTGGGCTTGTTCTCAGCTGTAGGGCTGGTACCAGAAGAGCCTGTGGCCTCTTTGTGCTGTCTCATCTCCCCTGAAATCCCCTTGCTCAGACAGCAGGCAGTGTCCAGAACAGAAAAACTGGGACAAACACATGGATGTAATAATTATCTGCAGTCTACAAAAGGGTGGCCTTGGGTGACATTGCAAAGTACACCTCATGCACACCTTGATGGGAGCCTGTCACATAATGGACCTGTTTGGCCATTAGGTCCAGGAAGTCTTGAGTGCTTGCACCTCTTAATGACATTATGAGGCATTAGGGATGGAAGTGCAAAGATCTAAGTGGGTGATAAGTTGTGACTGTCCCCGAGATTTGCTTCTGCCACCTTTGAATTTGGAGCGGTTATGCAAGCAGTGAGGTGCTACTCAACCCAAATTAAACTGGCAGACCATGTGTTGAGAGCTGTGAAAAAGTCTAAAGTACTTGTTGTATTGTGGTGCCTAAGAGGCTCTGTGGCCCACGGTGCTCTGCAGCAAGCAGCAGAAATTAAAGCAGTAATATAAGCAAGCAGGCTGCTTACCAGCACTGCAAACTTAAAAGACGTTTTTAAACAACTTTCTCTGCTCTAGTTCTCCCTAGACCTGAGCGACATGTTGTCTACAAGGAAACAGTCTTTTCCTGGAAGTAATGTTTGGAGAAACAACAGACTCAGATCTGTCAGAGTGAATGACAACCCCCAAGAGTGGGACAAAGGAAATTCTTGAGGGGACACAATCCATGGAGAATGACCAGAAGACGAACAGTTCAAAAGAATTCAGAAAATATCATGTGCTTGTATAAACCAAAAGCAACTCTCAGCTCTTGTTGAGAAGTTTTCCCTTTGCCTGCTGAAGGTGAAGCAGATAGCAACCATAAACAGAAGCAGGTTGGTTGCTCTGGTTCATGAGCTGCCCCTCCTTGTCTGTGCATGCAGTGAAATCCAACCCGGGAATGCTACTGAGGGACACAAAGCAGGCTTTGTGAAGGACCCAGGAAGGTGGAATGTGAGAAGTGTCACATGCTTTCCTTGCTCCTCCACCCTGCCTTAGGCAACTGGTACTGTTTCCTCTCATGGACACACTACTGAGTCAGGGGGATTTGCAGCCTAATCTAGCACGTCTGTCCTTACACCGCCAAAAAAAACCTCAGAGAGTGGCTTAATAATCTTGTCTTTTGAGTAGAACAAATCAGGAGGTTTTTTG
This sequence comes from Daphoenositta chrysoptera, assembly GCA_013397915.1. Lineage (NCBI taxonomy): Eukaryota > Metazoa > Chordata > Aves > Passeriformes > Daphoenositta > Daphoenositta chrysoptera. Next base: position 702,933 of record VZRO01005372.1, on the reverse strand, counting down.
TGGGGGAAAAAAAAAATTGGATGGAAAGCATTAGAGCTGTAGCCTGGAGAAATGAAAAGGCCAACATGAAGAGCAGGTCCCACCAAAATGCTTTGCAAGCCCTCAGGCAGATCATGGCTTTTTCTGGCATTCAGTCCAAAAATGCATTCCACCCACCAGGAGTTTATTGTGCCATATGTTCCCCTTGGCATGTCTCTCCTCCTCTGAATAAAATTAACTCCTGTAACTGGCAACTGATAAATTCTGGTGAACAGTCCAGGCCTCCTCTAAGTAAAGCTCACCTGGAAAACATCAGGTTGCCATCTTCAAGCCCATAGATTTCCTGCTTGCTACTGTTAACCAAAGCAGACCTTTCCCTCCCTTTTTAAGCCCCCGTCTAACTCCCTGCTGGTCACAGGCGTCCTTCCTCCCAGGGATGTGGAGCTTGATCAAATACACAGCATATGAAAGATGCATTGGGTGCATGGTCTTCTAGTAAAAACAAGCCAAGGCTCATGACAAGTGAACATCTTACAACATTTCTGCAAGAGCCTTTTTATATTCAGGAGGATGAAAATAAAATCCAACCCCAGCATCAGGGTTCCCCTGCAATGGTGTTGTGTTTCCTTGGCAAGAAATCGGAACGGGTTTCTTTGTGCCATTATCATTCTTTCGAAAAGAGAGGAAGTTTCCAGTCCTTCTGGAAGGCTCTCTGCAAAGCCTGCTGACAAGGAGGTGTCTTCCAATGATATTTCAGGGGCTGGTTATCATGTAAACAATGAAGCAAAGTTTAGCATTTCAAATTCAAAGATTTAGTTATTGGAGACAGGATTGTCTCTGATTCCAATGGAAAGGAAAAAGAAAAGTCTGTTTCTAGTCCTAGTGATTGTAAAAATTCAAAACTTTGACCTCTTCAGGCCTTCACACCAGAAAGCAAATGAAGAATGAAAAAATGTACTTAAAATTATTCAGGCCTTCAGGTGGGTTTGCTCATGAATTTTGGATACCTCAAAGATGATGACATATTTTAGTTTTCTAGTTCCCCACTGAGTAAGCATAGCTCAACTCAGTTGCAGGCTGATTATTTGGCAGTTTTCATAGTACTCAGTTTGGCAACCAGTGAGGGGTTAGAGACAAGTCACAACTGATAAAACAGGATTTTCTCTGTCAGGATGGCAATTACTTTGGCAGGGTTTGTCTCACAGTGGACCGTGCTAAGCTGAACTAGCTTCTCCTGGTGTGGACTAAGAGACATTTACCTTAGCTCAGCAGATGGGAAGCCACCTGCTGAAGCATGGTAACTTGAGGGCAGACCAGCACTTCTGGGAAAAATAGATCTTGTGTGAGACATCTTTCACTGAGAACATTGTACAGGAATAAATAACAGTGGAGATAATTTTTCATAGGGGATGGGATGGAGAGAAGAGAAAGGAGAAAGGAGAAAGAAGAAAGGAGAAAGGAGAAAGGAGAGAGGAGAGAGGAGAAAGGAGAAAGGAGAAAGGAGAAAGGAAAGAGGAGAGAGGAGAAAGGAGAAAGGAGAAAGGAGAGGGCAGAAAAATCCCCATTACTTTGTTTTACAGAATCTAAAGGGCAATCCAGATTTGATATAGTTCAAATTTCAGGATTTTTTTTTCTCCCGTGGCACAGTAAGACTGTTTGGCCTCCCTGTTGATTAGAGGTCATCCATTTCAGCTTTCTTCTCAGGGGAAACCTATAATATTGGTAATATGACATCCACACAGTTATGCTGTAATCATAACAGTATGTTAATCCTTATAATTACCATGAGAAGCAATGCAGATTTGACCATAATTATCTGTATCTCACGTAATCATGGAAAATTCATGTTATTTTGATTCTGCTGATTGATGTATCATTTTGGAGCCAGCATCTGGACATTATCTCTTGATGGCTACCTAGGAGGTTTTGGATTAGGTACCTTCAGGGTGAAAATATGAAGCCAGGTCCTAAGGTGACAGATAGCAACATAGTTTCACCTAAGTTAGGGCAGCTGCCAAGCCATAGCTGGGTGTCAGTTGGTGGCATGTGTTTGCTCCTGCTTCTTCCCAAAAACACAGGAGAAAATTGCAAAGTTCAGAGAAGGACAGACAAAGTGATCTGTGAAAAGACATCTTGTGACAGGAGGAACAGACAGGCTGTGGGAGAGTGTGAGGGTTGTGCATTTCCCCGTTTGCGCACTTCTGATGGATTTTGAGAGGAGAAAAGAGCATGGGCTTAACGGAAAGAGGTTTCACCAAGATGCATCTGAGATAATCTCTGTTATTTCTCTCTGTACATATTAATGGTGATTTTCCACTGTTACTGAGGGTAATGCAAGAAAAATGATGTGTAAAACCACAAAAATCCAGATTCCCCTCAAAGTAGAAGCAAGAAGTGACCAATGAACCTGAGATGCAACAAACACAAAACGAATGACTGAACATGAATGACCTTAAATGTGAAGATTTGCAGAGTGTCAGGGTGACAGGAAGTGAAATGAAGCGGATTTTGGCCATCTCAGTGTATTACACTGGATACTCCTTGTACTTATGTCATAGGAGGAGATCAGAAATTTACAGGCTCCCCCATTGTCTTCCTGCCTCCCATTTATGTCAAAACTGCTCCTGTCCCTTTCAGAAGTACAATTAATCCTCGAAAGTCATTGGAGCAGAAAATTATGCAAATTAATTTTCAAGTTTAAAAAAAGGATTAAGAATTGAGAGGAGCCAAACTAAAGGACTATATTTTGGTCTTGCACACCATGCTTTCTTCTCACTGTGTGTCAGACAAACACATGACTCTGACTTGTGAAGATTATGCCTCTGTAAGGGATCTTTACAGATGAATCTGGGTCTCCTGCACAACAGCAACACCAGATATTCACAGACCTCATACCAGCAGTTTTTGTGGAACTATTCCTTCATGCTATGGATTGCTGGGACTTTCCTTAATGAACTTGGTAGCTGAGATCATTTGCAAGCTGGTTTAAAAATCAGAGTGTCACAGTGGTGAAGCAAAGCTGTTTCTGCTTCCTTGGAACTGGAGTCTGCTGTGACCATTTTCCCTGTACTGCCAAGGTTAAAATCACAACAACATTAGAAATTAGTCATGGGCAGGCTCAAAGGCATTTTATTCGTGGGAAAGGTCATTTACTATGAATGTAAGTGATGTAAACAGTGCATGGTGACATGTTATGCTTCTTCTCCTTTTTTTTTCTTTTTCTTTTTTTTTTTCCCTGTGACTACCCATTGATATCACAGGCCAAGGGCTTAAATGTACATACCATTTTTTCTTTCTCCTTTTTCCTTCCTCCTGGCCTAGTAGTTTCTGTGCTTCTGCTTGTCTTTGGATCTTAAGAACAAAACAGTACTTGCTTTATTTGTGGATTCCAAGCCTGTTCACAGATTGCTCCATTCTCCTGCCTTGGCAGTCATCATACCATGTTTGTGCTGGTTTTTCACAGAGCTAAACCTCACCTGTCACTTTCATCTGCTAACAAGGTTTCCATAACAAGCGATGGAGTGCTGTGGAAGATGCATATATTACCTCCTTTCACTGTCATTCCTGCTCCTAACTGCTCATATCAGGTAGAACACTCATCCTGGCTACTTATATCCTTCTCCCTTCTAAATTTTCATCTACCAAACTAGAGCACTTTCACCCACGGAGCAGGAGCAGGAGCTTGCTCTGATGGGTGGTAATGGGATTCATCTGCTTTCAATAGATGTGGTTATGCATCACCCTGCTGCTCCCAAACAGTCCTTTTAACCCTTTCACGTACTCTGTCAGATCCCTAAGTGCCATCCTGTGTGTCTGAGTGACTGGGAGGAGAATCAGGAAATAAACAAGAAAGAGTTAAGCGTGGTTGAACTTGCTGCCCAGGTGACTTCTTTCCCCACTGACGTCATTCAGAAGGGGCATAGCAACATTCACTGGCTCTCCTTCAAAGAAACTGGATCTCTTTCTTCAGATCTCTAAACGTCCTCCCAGATTATCTCAGACCACCTTTCTAGAAGAGGCAGCCTTTCCTGAAGCTATCAGGCCAAGCTGTTCAGAAAGTTTGTTGTAGCATATCTATCACACGGCTCCTTTCACCAAGAGATTATCTCTACTTCCATCTACATTTGCACTAAGCTGAAATCCTCAATGTCATTTTTCATCATTGAGTGATACCATAAACGCCACAAAGTCATGGGTTTGAATTCAGAAGTTGGTGAAGGTCCCCTGTATCATTTTTGGGGTTCTCATTGGGGTGTATAATTTTCAATAGTACTGGTGAATGGAAATTCTGTTCATTGTTTAAATGAGAACACCAAGTTGAGAATGAGGGAATAATTTCAAGAAAGTGAATTGCCAGTGAAGCAAAAAGTAAATGATAAATATGTAATTTTTGTATTTCTATTTCTCTTATTATGATCTATTTGCAAAAACTTTTACTAGAAGTGAGATTATGCAAAAAGCAGTTTAATGTCTGTGTTACTTGGTAGTGTTTAAGCTAAGATATATGTGCATCAGTCATTTTTACATTCATCATTTATATTCATCATTTCATATTTAGATATCACCTCTGCTGAAATTATAGGCAAAATGTTGCTGCAACAAAATATTGTACTCTGCTCTGCCAGGTCAATATAGTATTTCCCAATCTGCCAAGCAGATATTGCAATAACATTTCCTTGTGGTACCATACTGATCAGAGAGATTTCTGCTTTATCATGCTTCTCCAAGCCCAAAACAATAACCAATTTTGCTATGAGAAATATCTACCTACTTGTGAACAGGAAACCAGCTAGTGATATAAAAATGCCTCTTTCACTTGAGATGAAGAAGTGGTAAACCAGACCAATGAAATCTATGTTTTCTTCTCAAATAGTGCTGAAAAGTAAGATTCCAGCCGGTCTGATGCTCGTTAGTGCCTCTGTGCACTCACAGGTTGGTCTCCTTCAGTCGGGCCAGGTTAGTACGGCTGAGCTGAGGAGTGCAAAGCATTCACTGCCTTTGGAAACCTTTTAAAAAAGCTTAGGAGATAACTGATTAAAAGCCTGGACTTGCTGAGTTTCTTTCAACACCAGCCATCTTGCTGCCTGTGATTGTATTTTATATCCAACATTTAGTGGAGGGTGGAGGTTTTGGTTGTGGGGGAATTGGGAGGGGGGAGCCAAAGTTGCACATTTTAGAAGTTCCTTCAATTTTTGGGGCTGAAATCTCAAAAACCTAATAGCTCTCCAATGACATTTGGCGAGAAAGCATGCTTGCACAGCGTGTTTGAACTCAGGAAACTGAATAAATTTTCTTCCTCCTAGCCTAAAATATTTGACTGAAATACATTTTTTCTTCTTCCTTTTGTTTTTTTGTTTTTTTTTTTTTTTCCAAATGGTTTCTCTGCTCAAAGCATGGCTTTGTTTTGTACTTTCTTACTTAATTTCCACTATTACAGTGGATTTGTTTTCAGCTGGTGCCTTGTTGTTCTGGTTGGGAAGGCAGTATCCAGCCACAGCTTGAAAAGAGGAAGATTCTAGATTGCTTTCTAAGGGTGGGCTGAAGAATGCCAGTCTGGAATTTCTCATGTCCATCACTCAGGAGGCAAAGATTTGTCTTCACAGCTTAGAGTTGTGATTCAGGTCACATAATTTGAATTTAGATCTACTGACATTATGATTATGTAAGATGATGTTCTCCGGAGCAAGGCACTTGCCTCTCTTCAGCCTGCCTCTGGTTATGAGGTGTTCACTTGAAACAGGAAAACAATTTCAGGAAGCTTCCTTTGCATGTGCACTGGCAAGATAGCAAGAAAGCAATCTTGTGGATCAGGAAGGAAAAAAAGGTGTTTTATAAGAAAGAGTCATTACAGCTGGGTTTGTCTCAGAAAGGGTGGTAGTCATTACACGAACACAAAATGAGAATGGGTGGTAATATTCTTCCAAATAATATCTACTTTCTGTTTCTCTGCTTCTGCCCTTTACTTCATCTTCTGTTTCACCCAGTTGAAAAGTCTCAGTTGTTTCCATCTCTCCCTGTATCGCCACTGATTGAGTTTTCCCTTACTCCTTTTCCATTCTCTTTATTCCCCTTTTGTCTCCTTGGATTGCCTTTGGCATTTTTAGCTGTCACTCTAATTTTTCATTTGTGAGCTCCAGCACACAAACACGGGTTCCTGTACCCATGACCAGCCACAAACTCACTGCCTTGCTCCCTCTCTCTCTGGTAGCACCTCCTCTGAGGACAAGGATTCCTCTCTCAGTTGCTTCCCGCTTACACAAGTGGTTCCCACAAAGTCTGGGGGTCAGTTTGACACCACTGTTTTTCATTTTGTCCCATTTGACTGTAATCGTGACCTCGGAGAGGTTTTGGTTCTGCTCTTGTTTTAGCAAGATGATGCTGATCTTTTTTTGCCTCACTTTTTCTCTCTGGCTTTCTACTTGTTATTTTATTAAATTGCTAAGAATGAGAGGCTTTTTAATGTGCCACTGAAGAATGTAAATGCTGTAAAGGTTTGAGGGAACATTGTTGCTCTGAAATCGCAGGTCAGTGCCTACTCTCTCACCCTCCTTTTGACTGAGGGTGAACAGAAAAGACATTCTGAAATATACAGGTACCTGCTCAGCCACACTCTCTTTTTCTCTCAGAATATATAGCTCACTATTATCTCTATGCCACTGGAAAGAGGAGGGGGTAATATCTGTAAATTGCCAGAAGTGTGATTACTTCTAAATAACTATGACTATGGCTCAAATAATCCTGGTACTTGGTTTTCCTCATCGCTTTGTAACTCTGGGTAGTATCTTGAATTAAGCCTTGAAGGAACATGGGCATGTCACACAGGTCGGTCAGGATACTTTTCTTCCCAGAAAGACTGGGATTAGGTTTGATTTTTAAGTGCATAAATACACAGAGCGTGGGGAGGCCCTGGCACAGGGTGACCCAAGGAGTTGTGGATGCCCCATCCCTGGAGGTGTTGAAGTTTGGATGGGGCTTTGAGCAACCTGGGATAGTGGGAATGTGTCCCTGACACCATCAGGGAGGTGTTCTCTAAGGTTCCTTTCAATCCAAACCATCCTGTGATTCTATGATTATACACATATATGCTGGATCTTTTTTTGTGACCAGTGCTGTTTTTCAGCAGGTTAAAAGGTGCCTGGCCCAAAAGCTGCTCCAAAAGCCCACCTGCAATATTATTTCTCCAAGCTTCATCCTCACCGAATGTTCTGTCCCCTCAAAAGATTAGAAAACCTCCTCTGCTTTGAACTGTTCTCTCCCAGTACCCCCTTTCCTAAAGAACTTCCCTGCATTATTGCGCTTTCTGGCTGGGTGATCTCAGTAATAGAAGATGTGCTTAGGAAATGGTTTAGATAGTATATTTGTGTGAAATTCTTATGCAAAACTCTGTAGGGCTGGCTGACCTGGTTCACCAGGCTGCTTCTGCTCCTGCACTGAAGGCAGAATGGAAAGGCTGTGTGTTTCCTTGCTGCTCCAGCAAAGTGTATTTTATTGCTCTGTGTTATCTACTTATTATGCAGTTATAAAGCTCTTTGGGTGACTAAGTTGTTTGCATAACAGGTTATATTTCTGGCAGTAACTCTCCCCTGCAGGAGGGATGTGTGTGAACGCCTGCTCATGGCTACCGGCGGGCTACAGCACACGGGCAGGTTTGAGGCACAGGAGGAGGACGAGCGTGTGGCCAGGTGAACATTTCTGCTGCGTTGCTCTCTCCTGGCAGTTGTGGACTGCCAGAGGGCTCCTGTGAGCTCCGGGTGCCAAAGGCTGACGGAGCACAGCCCCCAGTATCCAAGGGCTTTTGCAAACAGTGCTCAAAGCAGCACAAATTCCTCATCAAACGAAGCAAAATCCCAACTCCTCCCTGAACCATAGTCGCTGCTGGATCAGGACTCTTGTTAGGTCTGTAGCTTTTGGATTAGCGAGACCCTTTATTAACTGGGACCAAAAACCTTCTCTGAATGGCTAAATCCTGAATTACTGAGCCTTATTCTCCTGGTCTCCAGGAAAGGTCATTGGTGTAGGCCTCCTTGCATCTTCAGTGTAAAAATGTGTCACCGTGGGTGGTCACTCTCTCAGCTACTGTGCACCAGCTTTGTGGAAGTCATGGCCTATTGACACTGAGAACATCTCTACCTTCCCTTTGTAGGAATCTGAATTTAAGCCATGCGGTATTTGTGTAGCCAGTTAAGGGTTTAACCAGTTATTCGCCCTGTAGGATGAATAAAATTAGAAATTACAAGTTTGCAGGGAGTAATTTGATTACTTTAACTTGAGAAAGGACTGTCAGGGTTAGGATGTCTATGCTGTACTACACTGCTGAATTTGTTAATAAGCACACATAACTTAATAGATCTAAACCCCAAACACTTTGATCATGATAATAGTATTTCCTGATATACACAGTGTGATGATGGCTTGGGACTAAATTAAAACATTATCAGTTGTTTCCAACTTAGTTAAATCAAAGTGTTTAATCCCACAGATATTTTGCAATTAATTTTCCAAGACAGCTAAACTTCCAGCAGTTTGTTTTGTATTAGTGGACACAACACAATTCTTTTATACTTCAGCAAGGAAAGTAGATAAGCATCAACAAGCAGACATGAACAGCTATGAATTTAATATGGTAAAAAAACTTAAGTTTCAGGTCACACTCTGTCCTATAAACTTTGTATCTTTACTGAATTGTGCAGGTAGCAGGTCTCTTTTTATTTATCCCATCAAGAAACCATGTTCTGTGCAAATATTGGTGAAAGCAAAATTTGGATTTTAAAAATGGCCACGTTTGCATTTTTCTGTTTTTTCTTGACTGTTGGAGAAGACAATTCAGGGTGTGTGGAATAAAAGCAAACTTGGGGTGAACATAAGCAATTTAGATCAGCATTCTTCCTGCAGCTGTGTATGCCAGCCATGTACTCCATGCTGCTGCTTTAATGCACAAGGCACAGAGGAGTCCTGTGTTCTGAATAACTTTATCCAGGAATCTCTGGCTGGAGCTAATGCGGCACACTGAAAGGAGCATTAATAAGGTAAAGGAGTAGTCTCCATGACCTTGTTTAGACAGTGGCAGAAGAACCACAGCGTTTCACTGGCGAACTACTCCTCCTTTATCACCAGGACCTGAAGCGCTTTCATTATTTTGGGAAGAGTTGGTTGCATCCAGTTTTATGCACAGGGGCTGTGCTGTGCAGCACAGTCTGCTCTCCCTGGTGAAGCATACAGCTCTTTTGAAACTTAAACCTGTGAAGAACCACTGAAGGTGCTCACAGAGTCGTGGGAGGCTGGCAGGGTGTCGGCAGATCATAAAGGGATTAAAAGCTGCAGCAGGACAGCCGGCTGCCCACATTCCTACAGACACACGCTGACACAGCACACATATGCAAATCGCTGGGGATACTGCTTAACTTCAGAGTTCAGGGAGAGGGTTGGTGTTGGGAGCTCGGGGCTGAAGTGGCACGCAACTGGTGGCATTGGTCAACTGTCTTGATGGAGGCAAAGGTCTGCAGGGAGAGTGGGTGGATCGAGGGGAGGTGATGTGCCAAGTGGAGGAGTTGCCTCTTGTGCTCGCTGTGGTATCTGCTGCCTGTTTCTTCCAAATATGAGTTTCTTTACTGTTTTCCTCTTTGTCCCCTTCAGATGCACTTCTTCCTTCTTCATCTTGCTTCTTTTCTCCCTTTGAGGCACAATGTTCCTTCCCCCTCCTACCCTCCCTCTTTGTTAGTTGCCTTTCCTATTATTCTGCAAATACATGCAAACACCTAGGGACTTAGAGCAGATTCAAACTGGTACCTCTGTCTAGCCACAGAACCAAGCTGAGTTTCGTGTATTCTCTTCCATTTTGTTCTGGTTTATTGTATCTCTTCCTTCTGCACTGCTTTAAGTTGTTCACTGAGGAATTCCAAGTCTTTATTTAATGATTTAGCAGAGCTTCTCTCTGAACTTACAGTAAATTTCACTGAGCGTCTGTTTGTGAGTTTGAATTTTGTCTTACTCTGAATTCTTTCACTTGTAGTGCATGGTTTTATAGCACTCTTAGATCCATTTAATCTTGTGTAACACATGAATGATCCCACTCATTCTAAAGGCCACATGCTTGATTTGGTAATTACTATGGGTCTGTCTCTGACTAGTTTGGTTTTGTCTCTGTTTCTTGTCTGTTAATTATTTCATGAGATCTTGTTGTATCTTATCTCTCATCTCCAGTTCATACTGTTATTTATTGTTCTTCTTTTTAATCCTTAAGTTTGAATTCTGTAGAAGTAGTTCTGCCTTTTTTTTTTTTTTCTTTTAATGCCAAGGCCGTGTTTAGTTTATCAGTTTTGATCCCTAAGAGGCTATCAGACACATTATCCTTTCACACACCAGGTCTGTGCTCTTCCAAGACCATCTCTCAGATCTGGTAGCCTGGTGATTTTTTGTAAGTCAAAATGTGAAGGCAATGACCAGGTAGGTCTTAGACAAGCTTATGAGAAAGCATGAACTTTACTAGCTCTAATTGTTCAAAAATCCTCTCTTCAAGCTCTCTCTCCTCCACAAAAATATATAAAAAAAGATCCCTCCCCACCCCCCAGCCCCCCCCAGCCTGTGCTTGCCTTCAGAATCATTTGACCTGGTTTTGTGGGTGCGTGTGTGTGTGTGCATGTGCGGAAATAAGTCAGGACGTTCCCTCTACAGCCATTTAGCAGGTCTACAGGTCTAAAAGACAGGGCCATCTCCAAGTGTCCTGAATTCCCTTCTGTGTCCCAGCCCCTGGCAACAGAGAAAGCTAAACATTTCTGAAAAGTTATTCAGAAGGTATAAGCAGAGCCTGCTTTGGGACGTGCATGCAGCTGGAATTGTAGACTGCTTGCAAAGGGCTCTTCCTTCAACTTCTTTTCATTTGTTTGTTCCTTCCTCTCTCTCTTTCTCTCTCTTTTACTTTCTTTCTTTCTGTCTTTCTCTTTCTCTCTTTCTCTTTCTTTGTCTCTTTCTCTCTCTTTCTTTCTCTGTTTCTTTCTCTGTTCCTTTCTCTGTTCCTTTCTTTTTTCTTTCTCTCTTTCTTTTTTTCTTTCTTTCTTTCTTTCTTTCTTTCTTTCTTTCTTTCTTTCTTTCTTTCTTTCTTTCTTTCTTTTTGTCCCTTACTCTCTCCCTCTTTTTCTTTCTTTCTCTTCCTCTCTTTTTCTCTTTCTTTTTCTCTCTCTTTCTCTCCCACTCTCTCCCCCCACTCCTTCCTTTCCAAATGAAACCCGAGACTCAAAAGTGCCCTTGTTATGTCAGAAGCCAGAGCTTTCAGAAGAGCTCTGTATATGGCCAGAAAGACAATAAATTTGTTGAGTTGACAGCAGTGTAACGGTGGAAAGACAGATCAGATTTTGTGCCTTAACAAAGCCCTCAGAGCTAACCAAGGTTGTTGGGATGGTGTAATATTCCTGAGGAGCTCCTTCTGATCCTGCCCCACCTCTCAGGCGATGCTTCCTGGAATTCTGGGTTATTCTGCTTTGTGCCTCTAACGTGTGCATCAAGATGTGTGATATTCAGGGCAGCGAAATAGACTATCATTTCTAAGAAATGAAGTGTCTGCTGTGGCAGAATGAGTGTTGAAGTCCTGAGCATGTAATTTTGTCTCGAGCAAAGTGATCTCTGAAATATACAAGGGTAGCACGAACTACGTGGCAACTAGGACTAAAAGACCTTATTCGTGAATTGGAAAAGTTTTTCATCCAGAGGCTGTGAGGGAGAATTAAGTTTGTAACATGATGATTCAGGTGTGAGTGAAAAACTGGACCATCTCTAACAAAGGTCTTAATTTGAGATATACTAACTCTCCAAAATTAAGATTAGGAGAACATACAAATAATAGAAAATCTTGCCTGTCAAAACTTTTGAACAAACTGGCAGCCTTTCATTTTGCTGAGAATACTTCATGTAGTTTTCTGGTACTTAGTGAAATGATTTGCATTTAAAAACTATTTCTTGATTCAAAATAAAATGTAGCTGCAGAGAAAATAGTTAACTTCTGTTGTTTTTTTTCCTCCTTTCTTCCCCCTCCTTGACTGAGGAGATAAACAAGGAAACCAAATGATATTTATTTTAATTTCTTCTGATTTGAAAGGAAGTGAATATTGTTTCCAATTGATGAGAAATACTTTTTAGCATGAATCATTTAATTGAAAAAATCAGTACATTAAAAGATTAATATATTAGCATATTTTCAGATGCAGATTTTCCCACTGAACATCTTTCAACAGTCCTGCTTGGATTACAACTTTTCCAATGCCTTCAGAATTTTGGGAAGTCTTAGGACAGCTGCTCACACTGACCAATTCCAGCATCAAAAATTGTGCAGTCAGTTCGAGATGTCCAAGCCCACAACTTCCCATGACCCACCTGAAAAAAGAACTCATGCTGAGGGCTTGGCTGCTTGCTGGGTTGGGGTATAATTGATAAGGCACAAAACTAAATAACATGTAGAGGCAAAAACTCTTCTATCTGGAAGACTCTTGACAAGGCTGCATTCAGGGCTATTAAGAGTCGTAATTATCTGAAATAAATTATCTGAAGTAACAGGCACATAAACAGAGAGGCAGAGGAAAAGAGGCCCTTCTGAGAAAAAGCCCTGATACCCCACTCCCACACTTTTACCTCACTTCAGGTCAAGTGAGACACTTCCCTGCAGCAGCACATCATGTCCTCAGAGAAAACAAGTCCTCAGCTTCTCAAGGTCACTGGTGTTGTTTTGTGTTTTGCACAGGGAGCTTGAATGGGAGTGTGGTGGGGGGGTGTGTTTAACTTGCAATGGTCTCCTTAAGTAATATCTCAGGGCTGCAGTGTGTTCTGTGGTCTACATCAGAATATGGAAAGTCCTTCAAGGACTTTCCTGGTCATCTGGAAAGACTGTCAGGATGCAGTTTTCAAGGCTCTTGTCAGACTCAAGTTATGGCTGGTCTGAGTGTTTTTGCCTGTCTGCCCAAAGCAGTGCCCTACTAAAATAGATTTTATGTATCTCTTAGGTATTTGTCTCCAGAAATAGTTACCAAGGAAGTCTGAAATGTCTCTTGCCGTGGCTTCACACCATGGTGGGGGTTCCTAGGGTAGGCAGGAAAAAAATTTTAGGGGGTCAGGATTCATCTCCTTCTTTTAATGTTTGCTTCAGCACCTTTGCTCACTTTTGAATGTGACCAAATTCTCAGAAGAAGGACAAAACCCATACACTCTCTCTTCTCCTCGCTGCTTGTGGAAACTCCCCTAAGAGTATTTTCCCAAAGAAGCAGTCTGGCAGCCTGTGAGAAGAGCACAAGCCCTGCTCCCCCCCTCCTGCACTCTTACCTCACTTCATGTCACGTGAGACACTTCCCTCCAGCAGCACATCATGTTCTAGGAGAAAACAAGTCCTCAGCTTCTCAAGGTCACTGGTATTGTTTTGTGTCTTTGCACAGGGAGCTGGTTCCTGCAATCAGACTTCCTTGATGTCCTTCTCTCATGGAGGGAATCAAAGGACTCCATTCGCGAAAGGCTGACAAGCCCTGGCATACTTGGAGAGACCAAACAAAGGTTAGTGTGGGTGGATATCATGAGTCATTTCTATGACTAAGACGCTGGTATAAACTACCCCTTCCTGGTAATTTAAATTTATTAAGGTCATGGGCCGTCTAATGAATCAGTGTGTCTAAATGAATCCAAGTGTGATGCCCATGATGTTAAACACACCAAAAAAAAAAAAAAAAAAAAAATCAGGTGAAGGTAAAGATTTAGTTCTCTGTGATCTAATTCAGCATGAGGCCTTTATTCCTGCATGTGCTATCAAAATGTGGTTAGCTGGTAGTGCTGACGTGGTGCTTCTGTTTCCTGCTATTTCCTGTTATTGATGCTGGACTTGGACAGTCAGCACTTACTAGAAGCCACTAAAATGCCTTCTATGGTCTTTGAAAGGACTTTTCTGGCCAGAGTCAGAATGGAGGAGATTCCTCCGTTTTCATGGTTCAGGAGAGCCTGGACTTTCTAACCCCAAACTGCTCGAGCTATTTCTGTCCTTATTAGCAGAATTTTAATTAACAGCAGGGAATTTAGAAAGAGGCTTGACTTCGAATGTCGTGCGTTAGTTGTGGGCAATGAAAGCGGTATCTGTATGCAAAAGAAAGCTTCACACATGAAATACCAGCAAATATCAAGCACTGCTGCAGAGGACACAGCTTTCATCAAGGACATTGCAGATCCTGGATCCTTAGTAGTGGACAACTGTGGTCCTTAAGAGCTGATGACTGTTGGTAACTGATGGAGCAAGGACAGGGGACACTTACAAAGTATGTCCTGACAGACCCTTTTCTGTGCTGTTGCCAAAGTCACAGCTCATTCGTGACCTCTGCCAGCCCTCCTAAAATGACAGCTGTGGGTTCATCCCCACCCTGTGTGGTTGCATCCAGGATTTCAAGCACATTTTCCCCCTGGTTGCCTGCCTCACTCTCCCTTGCTGACAACCAGAAGATGATGCAACATGTTCTTTGCTTATGTGTGGCCACCAAATGAAATCAACAGGTCATTTATGGAGGTGGAGGTGGCTGCCTCTGAGTGGCAGCAGAGCCTACAGAAGCAGCCCATAACCTTCCAGTTATCAAGCAGGAGTGGTGGGGCTGGCCTTTGGGGAGTCACCTGAGAGCCCTTAAGTAGAAGATGAAAAACATCTTGTTCTGAGTGTCTGGCATCCAGGAGAGGAAATGAACTTGGGTTTATGACATGGGTAGCAAAACAACAGGAGGTCAGATTATGGAAATGCCTTTTAAGTGATGTTTGTTCTCTTGCAGCTTTCAAAGCAGCTGATGGATATTTCAGTAGGAAGGACTCAGCCGACAGACTTGGCAGAGGACCCCGTTGCTTCTCACCTACCTCCCACCAATAGTGAGGAGTAAGTGTTGGGTGTCAGGCTGTAGACTTCACTTTTAAAATGCAGGAAGTATTGACTGCTCTCCAGGATCCAGCTGCAGGCTCCCAGACCTGCTGATATTTTCAGATACGTGGGAACTATGAATTCTTTGTGGAAAAGAGCTCCCTGTGAAGGACTTGAAAGGATGTAATAAAAATCCCCCATGTAAACAGCAATGTGTTACCTAACAACCTGTCTCTTGTGCTCATGACAACCTTTTCTTTCTTTGCATGTGTGAGGAACATATGGGTTCACGTTTCTGCAGGTATGCTTTGATTAATGCCTATATTGTTAGTCCATAGAATGCAGCCCTCGTTTAAATTTCCATTTTGTTTGGTACAATTTTGCTCATTGTGTACATTATTGGGCAGAATATCTTTGTTGATTCACTTACAATGGTAAGTGCTCTTCTCTCTGGGGTCACCACCAATGCTTTCACATTCTGATAGGTTCAGTCTTGCTGCTGGCACAGATCACTGTGACTTCATGTCCAAAAATGTATGCCCTGTTAGGCACGCTGAAAAGATGTTTCATTACTGCTGTGGAATAGAGCACACTCAACTTATCTCTTATTGAAACAAGAAGGTGGGTCTGAAATGAATTTCTCCCCCCCTTTTCCTATCAGCACCTCTCTCTTTCTGTATGTGAACGTGTGTGTGTGAGTATATACACTCATATCAGCCACTTAGGAACTGTACACAGCTTTCAATGTATAAAACTACTGTGAAAAACTGCTGTCCATGGAGATTTGCAGCTTAGAGATGAGAAACTGAGGCACAGAAAAGCTGGTAACAAGATTTTCTCCATTTTGAGATGTAAATTCTGGATGGGAACTGAGATGAGATATCTGAAGGAGATACTCAGAGAGCTATTGCAAAGCAGGTTTTTACAGGATCTCTTGAACCAGGCACAGCAAACAGTGAAGGAGCAGGGGCTGGATCAAGCTGTCCTGTTTGGTGGCACCCCATTCCTGAGGTGACGTGTACTATATTTGTATCCACCCGACTGCAAGGTTGGGCAGGGCTAATTCCATCCATGGATCCAGCCTGAAACGGCTTTTCCCCAGTTTCAGGCTCTTAACATTTTCTTATAACATCCTAAAAACTCTTCTCAACCTTCAGGTACTCAAACTATTCAGGCTTCTAAATTAGCGTCTTATCGTTTCCTACCCTGACATGGGGACACCCCATTGGGCAGGGCTGGATGTCCATTTGCTACTCAAATGCTCACCTGAGCTTGCAGGCTGAGTCTGGGTGGTGGCTGAATGTTACACAAAGTGACTGAAAATGGTGCTGGCCCAGGGAGTTTGGGTCTTTGATCTGCATTTGACAATTTGATCATTCCTAACCTTGAAACTTGTACCTGCAGAGTGAAAGGACAGGGTTTGTGCCACCCTTTCCCATCCAGAAGTCCAATCTGTATTCGTGGAAGAAATTTTGTTGACCTTAGCCAGGTGAGAAAACACAAACCCAGGAAAGATGCTCCAAAGTAACCACGCTCCAGTTGTGCTTTCACCCAATAATTTGTTGTGGGGCAGTCCAAATCACACCCTCAGCAGTGAGTTAATGTCTCCTTAGTGGCAGCCTGCCTTCACAGATAAGACAGTGCAGTGACAGAACTGCCAGGTATTTTTTTAAAGGAACCTCAATTAATGAGCACCTACTTCAACAATGCTGACTGAACTTAGGCTTCAGACTGGCTGCAGAACAAACAGAAAGCAGCTAGAAGAGAAACAAAAATACTGTTGAGCAACATCAAAATTTTGACCACAGGGTCCCTCCAGTGCAAAATATTCTGGGACACTAATAAAAATAAATTAATCCTTCCAGCCAACTTAAATATCCCCTGACATAAAGAATTTAGATTCACTATTTTTAAGCACTGAAGAAAAAAAAAATTATCACTTGTGCAATGTTGTTACAAGATTTCTCCCATAGACCTTAACTCAGGCATATTTTATAGTGTGTATTAATACATAAGCAATCACACAGAGCAGTTCTTATTTAATAAGAAAACAGGAATAAAAAATTATAATATGTACAGAATAAGACAGGACTGAACTTTTTCTGGGCCACTGGATGTTAAAACCTTCTATCTCCATGGGGGTTTGCCAGAATTCCTCTGTGCTCCAGCAGCGGACAATGAACTAGATTGTGACTCCATGGAGCTGAATTCCTCCAAGCAAATAGCTGGGATGGATAACATGCCATGCCCCAGCATCTGGTGCAGTACTTGCTAAATCAGAATTTTCTAGCCTGTAGACAAGGCGTCCATGACAGGGAAGGATGGGATGGCTGGAGGGGCAGGGCTAGGGACCAGTTCCTCTCTAGTTTTGGGGATCTCACTGGCCAGCACCTCTGCAGAAGGTCACCAGTGTCTCCTCCTGCCCTGGTGGTGTATGGCAAAAACCTGAGCTAAGACTATCACAGCTGAGGCCGCCTCTGCAAAGAATGGGAGATCTTCTCAGGGTCTGGTGAAAACCGTGCTTGCCTGACAAAGGCATTTTTGAGAGGTGAAAGAAGCAAACTGCCCTGCTGGACACATCATAAAATCTGTTGGTTGTCATGTGAATCCGACTTGTGCTGAGGAAATAGAGTTGAGGAGCAAGAAGAAGCACTGAAAGACTGATCTCAGACCACTGGCAAGGTGGCCACACGTAGTGCACTGCCACATACAAGGCCACCTGTCTTCTTCTTGCTGTGTCACAAAGTGCATGGATGTTAGAGGTCATGTGTACCCTCCTGATTTTATTTGCTGGAGACCCAGGAGAACTTGTTAACAAAACTGAGGACTGATTACCAAAAATGAGGCCTTTCACCAAAAATGTTCATCATCTGCCTGAGAAAACCACTCAAAATATACAACTAATTTTTCTTTTGTGCAGTTCTTTTCAGCATAGCCATAGTGCTTTACAATAATTCTCAGGGTGTGGAAAGCTTACTTGCTTTCAAGAAATCCATCAGAAGAGCAATAAAACTGATGAAAATTCTCTTTATGGCTGGTGGCTGACTCCATACTAATTTGAAAAAAGTCTGCATGTCCAAAGATTACTCAGACACCCAATCAGACTCTGACATCCATGTCAGGGACAGCTGCTGCTTTGTGTTTCAGCTGTGCAAGTCATCCCATGGAGAAGTGGCACAGATGTTGCCTGTGCCGCTGGTACCTGATAGAGACACACTTTGGGAAGGTTTCATCTTTCTGTGGCCACAACTTACAACAGCATCTTAAATGGATTGAACTAGTCAGCGACCAAACCTGATGTTTTCCCCAGAATCTAACATTCAGGGTGCTCTGCCTCTCAGAGTGGAGATACCTGAAAATCCAGCTGCTGCATGGGCCCAGGCCTCCTCTAATGCCTGGTTCCACATCCCTGAATGGTTGTGACTGTATGAGCTGCATATTTAACTGCTGGCTCACACAGGCTGAACTCTGCAATTGTTCTTTTTGGGAACAATACTATTGAGCAGACCTGTTGTCTGAAGCATTTTACCATGCTCAGAAGCAGCTGAGTTTGGGGTGGCTCCTGACATGGTTCTGTCAGCCCCCTCCTCTGACCTTGCTCCTTCAAGCCATGGGCTGGTGGCTTTGGGGCTGTGTTTGGGTGGCAAAGCAGCTGCTGCATCCAGACTGACCTCCAGCTGTGGCTCAGCCCATGGCAGCCTGGAAACACCTCGGGCAGGATGTGCACCCGGAGAGCTCAAAGAGCCCAGCTCTATCTGTTGTGATGGATAGTCTGGGTTTCCAGAGGGGTCCTGGCCTTTAAATAAGAGTTGTGCTCTTGTTTTCTCAAAACTGTAAGGTGAAAAGCTTTGCTGAAGGACTGGGTTCCCCTGTTTTCAGCAGAGGAATATTCATGCCAAAACTTCTGCTATGAGCTCCCGTTTTGCTCTGGTGTAAAGCAGGAGGAGGCCACTAAAAGCACAAGAGTTGAGACTGAAAAACCCAGACTTTTTTTGTGTGTTGGTTAATCTGGTATGCGTACCCTCCACTGGTCTCCTTTAACACCCTAGGCTGAGTCCGTGAGCTGGGCTTCAGGCAGAAGCCTGTGTTCAGGCAGCCGCTGTTGTGGCTGGGCACTGAAGGCTGGCAGTCCCCAAAAAAGCCACACAAACCACAGAGGCAAGCCCGAGATGGCTGGAGACCAAGGAAGGCTGCCAGGTGACTGTTCACTGCAGCAGGAGGCTCAGCCCAGCGCCTTAGGGCTGACCCGGTCCTGCTGGGTTGAATGCAAGGTTGCCCATTGATTTAGCGAGGGCTGGGCGGAGGAAGAGCCTCAGACAAAGGAGGCGTTAATTAGGACAGGGATGTGTGAGAGAGGCTGCAGATTTCAGCGCACGGGAGGGGACAATGGTTCCTACAAAGCACTAGGCAAGTAAACGTGGGGAATGACGGAGAGGCCAAAGCTCGGTCTCAAAGCAGCTCCATCCCGCAGGAGACATGGGAAGCTTGGATCTCCGTGGAGAAGAAAAGTTGTGCATCAATAGCAGGGAGATGGGTTTTGAAGGGCCCCACCATGGTCAGCAGGCAGAGCTGCAGGCAGGGGTGGGGTGCACTTACATACCTGTTGCTTTTTGGCTCCGTGCTCCTCTTGAACCCAAAAGAGCAGGCTCAGGACCCAGGACTTGGGCGCCTGGTCTGTTCCAGCCTTGCGTACATCAGCTTCCAGGAAGACTTTGCTGCTGGTGCCAGGACAAACCAGTGGGCATGACTTCCATCTTGGTGGACTCTCGTTATTCAGAGTCTTGGTGTTTCCTCTGGCTGTGGGCCGTCCTTGAGCCTAGCAAGTGGACAGGGCACAGGAGACAAAGCTGTGGCCAAGTCAGAGGCTTTGCAATGTAAAAGTGGCATACTATCATATTTTCTCAGGTTTTATTTATGTATTTTGCAATGCACCTGCTGGGTTTGTGGTGTCACGCTAATTCCTGCTGCTCCAGGAAAATATTTAAAGGTTGAGAGTTCGGTTAACTTTACCTGTCCATTGACTTCAGTGAGTGTTGCCAATTCCCAACAGATGTTAGCATAATCCAGACCTCTGCTACGCCATCTCAGGCTCCCAAGAAGACTGAAGAATTCCAGCTGCACTCAGGGCAGTCTGAATGGAGAGGGTCATTGAGCTTCAAAACTCACATGGCCACTTACTTGAAAATGTAGTGTTTCTCAGCTCAGCAGCTTCACTTTTCTGAAGTACCAAATAGCAGAAGGAAGGTTTGCCAGTGAGAAATCCGAGTTTAGGCAAAATTTCATTCAATTAGCATCAATCTGAGTGCGAAAAACCTCCTGGAAAATGTGAAATGGAGCTAATATAATATAAAAAACCCCCACTGAACACATAAAGCAAGTGAACTTTTCAGTGTATCTTGGAACTAGGTTCACCATTAATATTTATGTCATTAAATGGATGGGTATTTTCCTGGCAACATTTTGATCTCAGTGCTTCCTAGGATATTAGAGAGTTTGGCTCAAGCTCATTGTCAGATTTTAGCCAGTTCTTGCTTTCACGTCTGGAGCATGATTTTATACATCTCTGTTGAGAAAGAGAGCTTCATGGTAGCCTGCAGGCATCAGAAAAGCTCCTTAATTGCTCTCCACAGAATCTGCTGACCAGAGAGAGTTCTTGTTATCTTTAAGCAGTCCTGTTTGTGTTGAAGGATCAAAATCACTCACAAAGAAAACAAAACCATCTCCTTTCTCCCCATCCCCACGATGTTTCCAATTATCCTAGATTACTGTGTCTCTCATTGACTAGTAGGTCATCCAAAAGCTAGGACATGTTATGGAAACAGACTGTTAGCCCCTTCCCTGTAGTGTCTCAGAGAATTTAGACTCCTCACTCATGAGGAGTGAAAAGTAGACCACAATAAGGGCTGGCTGTACACATAGCAGGGAAATGCTGTATGTGAACCCAGTCCTGAGGCCACTCCTGAGGAGGCTCTGGCCACAGGAAACTGGCAGCAGACCAGGATTAGGACAAGGAACTATCTCCACAGAGAGCAGAGGGGCTGGTGATTCTCCATGGGTGCTTCACAGGAGAGCACGGGTCCTGCTCCAAACCCTGCAGGAGGAGTGGTAAATTCCCTCTGGATGAGGGCTGAGAGCTGTGACTTGCAGGAGAAACCCCATGTCTCTATCTCCTAATGTATGAGAAACCAGCTGAAGTTCAGAGATAAAGCATTTGAACCCAACATTCATTGAAGTTTCTGTGGCTGTTCCTGAGGCCACAAAACAAACAAAACAAAAAACCCCCCAAAAAACAACAACAAAAAAAACCCAAAACAAAACAAAAACCCCAAAACAAAAAAAAAAAACCACCCAAAAAAAAAACCTCTGGGGCTTTCCCCAGCAGAACACAGCAAGGAGCAAGTGGTTTATCACAGATTAGAATCAGAGCCCTCCCTCTAACCATAAGCCTTCACCACATCCTCTTATTTGCTGCTGTTGGGCTGCACACTGACAAGCACTGAAAGGAAACAGTGGAAAGGGACGTGGTTATGCCACACCTGGCAAATGTCTGCAGGGGCAGAAACCCCTACAAATGTCCCACAGACTTATAAATGCCTCTGAATGCACCATCATCCTGCTTGTGCTCATGTTTGGAAGGTCATGTGGCTCCTTCAAGCACCCACTATTTTGGGTGTTTAAATGACACGTCGTTGTAAATAAAATGCTACTTAAGTGCCTGTAAAAATGCAGAAGTCTTTCAGAACAAGCAAATTACCCCAGCTTGTAATTTCATCGAAAACACTGTAAAAATAGCGATACCTTTCATATCCCAAGGAGGAAAAGGTGATTGAGATTTATGCTTTTCGTTGAACACACAGATTTATAACAGCGTGTAATGTACATTCATTTCATCCATATTTATAACTGCATTGATGCAGAGTCTGGTATCCATTACTTTAATCTATGTAACTTGATCATCAGAAATTTAAACCATAATTTTTAACACATATCACCAAGAATTTCAGTTTGATTCAAAAAAGAAGAGTATATTAAAATCCCAGCTGCAATTAGTTACTAAAACTGAACTTTTTTGCTCAAATACATCTGTATATTCACATAGACTCTGTTCCATTCTGCCTTGTGCTGGGTATTTTACTTCAGGTTAATCCTACAACAACTCACTACAAAATACCTTGAGGGTAGAAGAAAAAAAAATAAAAAACACAGTTAAAGATCATATTTGGAAGAATTCCTGTAAATAAATCTTTTACATCTTGGCAAAGTGAAATCAGGAATTGAAGAGTCAGTGACAGCAGTAGCCTCTAGTCACTTAGAATGAAGTGGAAAAAATAATTCCAGGCCAAGATCAAAGGCTCCAATTGACAGACAGCAGAAATTAAACCCAGATACCATTTCATAAACATGGAGCGATTGACGTTCACCACATGGTTATTGTCCAGCAATGGAAAGTAAAACATCTGTACTCCTCAAGACACTGAATGGATGACCCAGAACTGAAATTACTTGGTTGCCTGGTGCTAAGAAGGTGTTCCATTGTTTTCTTTTCCCACTTTGATTTCATTCTTTCATCACCATTAAAAGGTGGAATACCTGGATTGTTAGCAAACAGTACATTAACATGAATATACTTCCATTTTTTGACAGGAAATTACCTTATTTTTCCTCATCTTTGGGTCCATATTTTACTATTCATGCTGCAGGTAAACATCAATAATTCCACAAATTTCAATGGGTTTAGTTTGAATATAGCAAGTAATACAATCTTACATGAAATTAATGGGAAGAGGATGCTGTCTGGGATGTTGGAGGAGCAATGTTTAAGTATATGCTTTCTAAGGGAGGTAAATGACATTTTTCTGAATAATTTTTCACATCATCTTTTTTTTTTCCTCTGCCTTCCTCATTGTTTTTCTCATTTCAGAACCATTAATCTGTACGAAATACAAACAATGGAAATGAGGTGACCACGTGGGTGCTTGCTGCTGAAACCTTTGCGTTACTGGGACCAGCAAGGTGATGTTTTTCAGTGAAAGCTACAAATTATGAAAATGATCACTGAAAAGGACAAATCATTTGCCATTTAGAATGAACTTTTAATTGAGAATATTGATTAGTTTTGTGTTACTATTCTTAGTCCTCACTCCACTGAGGAGTTATCCTTTGAATAATGTCTACAAAATTTGTCTGAACTGTTAGCTGTTAAATTATTTTCCTTAGGTAGGAAATTGTAGGAGAAAGACAAAGAACTTTGAATTTGTGACACATAGACTTCCAAAAAAACCGAGTACTGTTACATAACAGTGGTTTTGTTTGAATAATTCTATTGCTTTCTTTACAATAACCTGTATATTAAACTGGAAATATCTTATTAAACCAAGGAGCATGAATTAAAGTTTTTCTAAGAGTTTTTTAGAGTTTGTTGCTGTAAGAGAAAGATCTTGTCCACCATAATCAGAGCTAAAAAGTGAGTTTCACAACCATGTTAGGCCTATTGTATGAGGGCTAAACTCGATCTGAAACACTGAAGAGGCACTGAAAATTAGAAGATAGAAAAAAAAAAATCAGACCTCCTCTATTCAAACTTCAAAGCGTTTCCTCCACAGTTCATTAAATGTAGTTGCTGGCTGGATTCAGAGGTAGAGATGCTCAAAATAAGGTTTTACAAAAGTAATTTGTTCTGTTTCAGATTTCTCTTCAGCTGCAATGCAGTTGCCCTCCTCGACTGCAAATACAGAATAAAACATCAGCAAGGAAGAAAAAGACATGTCTCGTCACTTTGAGAAATGTGGGAGGTATGCTGGGCCTCTAAAAAGCTCTCATTTTCTGTTTGATTTGGACAAGTTCCAAGAAATTCAGCTACTCACCAGAAACCTATCTAAAGCTCAAACTCAACAATATTTAGCAGAACATCTCAAAACCACAGTGACACCCATGAGTTCCCTCTATTGTTTCTCCTGGAAAGATCATGAAAACAGTCTCTTTTCCAGAGACAGACAAATCCCTTCAACAACAACAGTGAAAAATGCAGATAGAAAAATGCCATGTTATTTTTTTTTTCTCTTACTGTATCTTCCACAGTAGAAGAGAAGCAGCCCAGCTTCCAGAGAGCACCAAATGTTTTCTCTCTCAAGCTACCTTCTGTTGTATCCTATGGTATCGTGGCAGCCCACACAAACTAGATGTAGCAGAGGAACAAATAAATCACTTGCACATTTTGGTACCTACAGAGACTTCATCTCAGGCGTTGTTCTAGCAGTGGGCAGAGGTCCACAGTTTCATTATGCTGTGAGGCAGTTCAGCCCTCCTGAGCCAGCACCCTTCAAGACTTGTTACCATAACAGCCGAATTTCTCCCTGTTGAGCAGCTCCCACCACCAAAAACATGCAAACTGACAGCACTGCATCTCCACTGTGCTGTCTGCTCAAGAGGCTGATCCCTGTATTGTCTGCACCTACATGGTGAAGTTAAGATGCAGCTGCTGGGCTTTTTTAAAAGACATCCACATTTTTCTGCTGGTGAGACGAGCAGCAATTTTCTGTCAGTCATCATGTTTCCCACAGCTGCCATCACACCACTTGAAAACAGACCCCAGGTGACCTGAATCCCAGATCCCCTCAGCCCAGGCAATATGTGAGTTGCCATATGTCGCTGTGGGTAATAGCTGACGCTGAACAGGTGTATGTCATCACAGCAGACCATCTGGAGGGCAGAAGATATTAAAAAAAAAAAAAAAAAAAAATAAAGGTACATTTCCAATGTACAAATCTTTTGGGTGACTTTTTCAAGCAAACCTGGGCAGGTAATGTCTGCGTGTTTTGTTTGCTTTCAGTGACATTACTTAAAATGAAAGAAGCCACAACACATGTTTTACTCAACATGATTCTGCTTTTGTCTAGCAGTGATCCACCTTGAAACTTGATTAATAGCCATTCCAAAAAACCCACAAAGATTGCATTAGGATTCATTGCTTTAGACTCTTTCCATTAACCTCAGCAGGGGAGAGCAGGGTGCCACGAAACTGTTGTACATAAAGCAGGAGTTGACCAGGCAGTAGCCAAGCTGAAGAGACTTTCTGAAACTCCACCCAACCACTCCTATTTAAGTTTGATTAGTGGGAATGGGCTGAGAAAGCTGTTGAAAATATTCTGGTCATCCCACTTGCCTCTGTGAGCTGAGCCAAAGCAATGGCATCTGTTGTCTGATAAAAAGTGCGGAATTTTGAATGGTTCTTCAATGTCACATCAGGAAATCTGAATCCAAATGCTCAAAATTGTGTACAAGTTGTATGGTTCAGCTTGGTTTTGTATAGTTTTGGTTTGTATTGGGTTTTTAGGACTTTTTTTTTCCCTTATAGACAGAAACCTAGCATCACAGAGATGGGGGTACTTCATAGAACGTGCCCTTTTTACAAGATTTCTGAAGTAAAATATAAGTCCTCTCTGAGTTTGGCAAATGATGTAAAAGGAAAATGGGTTGTGACAGGCTTTGATTTGACAACACAAACCTAAACATGAAATTTGTAGGACTAACCACTGCCAACATCTTAGGGTTCTGTGACATAAACCTGCAGTACGCCCAAAGCCTTGGACGTTCAGGTTTAGCGTCCTGGCTGAGGCTGTGCTATGAAATTTGGATATATCCAGAAAATTCCCAAATACTATTTTTTATCCGGGTTTAATTTAGATTCCATGCATAGTAGCATTATAGTTTCGTAAAAATAAATCATTTGTACAAATAAAAGCTGGGTGGCACTATTTATGTATAGTTTTAAACTTCAGGATAACTGACACATTTTTTACCACCTTGGAGTAATTTAGTTGTGAGTTACAGGGTTTAAACCATTTAAGGACTTTTTTTTTTGGGGGGGGGTGGTGGTTTGGGGTTGTTTGGGGCTTTTTCTGACTTATAACCCAAACAAAAGCCATTAATTGCCTTTCATGCTTGTTTCAATCTCATTCAAATGTCTTTTTTGCAGCAGTTTACAATGTCAATGAATTTTATGTTCTAATTATTAAACCTCTGTTAATTCTTGATCCAAAGATTGCAAGAGTCAGTGGAAACCAGTCGATTTTCTTTCAGAAATTTCATTGCCCTTTAAGAGTTTTAGAAATCAATATCATTTTCTAAGTTAATACTTCATATTCATAAATGATAATAATGTGTAATATTTAAGGTAGTCTTTTGTTTTAAACAAAGGAGAACATAATACCTCTGAATCTCATAATCAAGTGATTTCACTCATTTTCTTATTACCATGGTTTCCAAATGAATGAGATATACAAAGTGTGGCTCCAGATATTACGAGCAAAAGAATGAATTCCTGGTGTAACTCCACTGAATTCAACAGAGTTTACATCAGGGAGTAATTTTGCCCAGCAGGATTAGGCAAGTCATTTACATAAAATTGGTACTGTACATCATGTGTCGAGTTGATGAATTTGCTGAGAGATTGACTTTATAACAGTGGGCTTGTATCACATGTTATAATTATTTGTATCATCTTTGGCTTCTTATTGTGATGTACATTACACATCCCAAAGGAGCTGGATAAAGGACATGCAATTCGACAACATGCTGCTGAAACACACAGCAGCTGGAGAAACAACACATAGACTTTCCTCTTTGGAGATTGCAAATATATCCAGAAGTATTAATTTCACAAGAGAAGAAATTAGGTGAGTGAGTGGCTTGACTGAAAAGCACACTTAATCTCTTGTCCTCTTGGTTTGTGTCGCTTGATATTTTTTAATGTAATTTAAATTAATTGGATATTTGACAATAGCACGGGGCATCTTGAACTCTAGGTCAAGTAATGCTTTCATGTTTCTCAGAACCTTAAATAAAATTAAGTTTACTTTTACAAGGGACTGTTTTAGATGATTTTATCACAGATCTACAGATCCACGTGTTTGTCCTAAAATGCAAAAAGAATCAAAAGAAACTGAAATGTGAAATTAGTACCACCTGAAGGGAGAAAGTAGTTGGAGAAAAGAGCAGTTACCATAACTCCACCCACAGAAGAGTCTCAGAAGACGGTGGATGGCATGTAGAGGAAAGCAGCCTGGATAAATGAGCAGCTGAGAAAAACAGGTCCCACTCTCTGGAAGAGCAACTCTGCCAGTTTGACCTTCCTGCATTTCTAGATTGGTCTTTACACAGCATTAGGAGGAGATTGATGAGTAAAATCTGGAAGGTGGGAAAGGAATGCATGGAAGGATGGAATGCGAGGAAGGATGAAATGAAGGAAGGAAGAAAGGAAGACAGGAAGGAAGGAAGGAAGCAAGGAAGCAAGGAGGGAAGGAATAGACAGGAGGACCTGAGCTTGACTTACATCAAATAACCGAGGAGGTGCAATGGGTCTCTAACCACCATCCACTTGAATGCTCAAGTTCACTGAGAAGTTTCCAGCTTTTTTTCTTCCCACTGACTTCCAAACCAGTGTGGTTCAAGCCATTTCTTTGTCCAGAACATTGTACCATCAGTTCACATGCACAGCTCTGAGATCAGAGGGGTCAAAGTTCATTATAAACCTCCAGGGTCATTTGGCTCTGAACTCCAAGGAGACAACTCATCAGCTAAGCAGCTGCCTCAGGTGCTCCAAGAAAGATGTGTTATTCTACCTACAAGGAGAGACTTCCCTACCAGGGAGAATCCTGTCTTGAAGGTCCCCAGGGAGTTACCTTCTGTTTTTTCCCATATGCCTGTTGTTTTGACACATGACTCTTCTGTCAAAGCATTCCCATGTTAGACTTTGCACCAGCTTGGGATGTTACCCTTGCTGATTTTACTGTTCCAACTCAAAATAACTAAATGTATACGCACATATATAGGTGGTACAGCCTATGTTTCATCCAGTCTGTTTCCAGAGTAACCTTCCAAAGCGTAGGACAAGAGAGTGCAGAGCTACTGATGAAAAACACTGATTTCTCAACCTCAAGATTACAATTATAGCAACAAATTCAACCAAGAATAATCAATTTCATTCCCACTACAATCTATTCCATGTAGTAGCACTTCAGGGTTGTAATAGGTGATCTGGGTGCTCCATTTCTGTGTGAAGCATGCTTCCCATACAGTGCTTTGTAGCTATTCAGGGCAAGCAGGCATTGATGCACTGTGCCACTGAATACTTCCAAAAATAGACTGTAGATACTGCAAAGTAACTGCTTTTCTTTTGAAAAATGCTCTGACCTCCACGTGGTCACAACACATCCAAAGCAAGATGAATCTGAGTATTTAACTGTTTAAACCGCAGGCAGCACTTATGGGAGGGTTGCTGGATAATTCAAATCAGTATTTTTAGGCTCTGACTTTTTTCATTGTCTCTAAATCCAGAAGAAAACAACAGCTACCTAAAGACCAGTGAGCTTTTTTCATATCTGCATGTGCGATGCTGCCTTGTAGCTAATCAATATATGGAAGCAGCTTCAGATGTACTGCGAAATAAATGGGCTTCAGCTGGAAGAATAATGGTAGATGAGCTCAATAAATCTTCAGCAATCTGGATGTCCATATATGAAGGCAAAAGAAACATTTAAATGGAACAAAAACAAACACAAAAAAGGAGCAATCGCAGACAGTGTAATATGAAGTCACATGGAGATTTTTGAACAGCTGTTGCATGGCCAGTTTTACATTTTATTTCACCTGTAAAGATTTAAAAAAAAAAAAGTGTATATTCCCCATCATGAACACCCTCCAGATATTGCTGAAGTTAACAAGGCCCACATGAGCATGTAAAACGGTAAAGGGACCTGTTTGTCAGCCACTGAATATTCAAGAATCAGGCATCTTAATGTCAAAAAGACAGGCCCATATTGCTTAAATATCACCAGCATTGATAACTTTGGAAAAGTTTTACCGACAGATGTGAATACAGAGAACGGCCTTTGACTCATTGACTCTTTGTCAGTGTTTGACTTATGAGAGGTCCCACCTCTCATTCTCAGGTGAGCTGGGGGTGTAGGAATGAGAGTTTCCTCTCAGGAGTCTCCTTTGGGCTGTGACAGAACCATTTGAGAAGACTCAAATGCACAAATGCCTTTTTATGATAACCTGGCTGCACAGTGGGCAAGCATTTGAGTCTTGGGCAGACATCTCAGACTAGGGGGGGATGGTGGCTATGACACACACTGGAAAAGCTTTGGAACCTGTGGTGGTGACTGCAGATGATAATTTCACGTTGGCATTCTTCAGAAATTCATAAGGAGACACTCAAAGCTGAACTGCATTGGAATGGATTCACAGCACTGAGCATTTTGCAGAATAGAACAGCTGCTGGTATCCAGCATCCATCATGTTTATGGTAACATTTAATTGTGTGGTAAGATGCATGAAACAATATATCCTAAAAGCGCACTCCTCCTTTCCCACTTTCTCCGTCTTAATGCTGAGCCTTTGAGACCTTTGACAATACATCTAATTTCCTTTTGTTGCATAATCAAGCCCTGGAAAGAATGAGATCAAACTTTGGCAAGTGGTGTGAAACCCTTCATGCTGTCACCTACCCAACTGGAAAACCAGGTAGGGAAGAAAAGTCTAGCAAAGAGTCAGAACCACAGGATCACAGGGTGGTTGGATTTGAAGGCATCTGTGGACACTGTTCAGCCAACCCCCTTCTCAAAGCAGGGCTGAGCAGAGAAGGTTTCTTAGGACTTCTCCACTTCAGTTTGGCATGTTTCCAGGGAAGAAGACTCTCTGGGCAACCTGCTCCAGTGTTCCACCGCTCTTCCAGTAAAAAAGTTTTTTATGACATCTGAATGGAATTTCCTGTGCTTCAATTTGTGTCTGCTGCCCCTTGCCCTTTCATGAGGCGCCATGAGAATGGGCTGGCTCTGTCTTCTTTACAGACTCTGGCCAGTGATTTATGCATGTTTATAATACCCCCACTGACCTTCTCTTCTCCAGGCTGTGCAGTTCCAGCACTCTCAGTCTCTCTCCACACTGACAGATGCTCCAGTGTTGTAACCTCCAGTAATTTCCAGTGCATGACTCCCTTCAGCACGTGTGTGTTTTTCTGGCAGGTGGAACCCACCACCAGACTTGCTCCACTAAACCAATATCTTGCACTGAGGAGCCCAGCACTCCAGATGTGTGTCCCTTGGGTTGAGTAGAGTGAAAGGATCCCCTTGCTCGACCTGCTGGCTAAAGCAGCTCAGGATCCCACTGGCCATCTTTGCTGCACAAGCACATTCCTGGCCCACAGTCAGCTTGGCATCCACCAGGACTTCCAGATCCTTCTCTGCCAAGCTGCTTTTCAGCCAGCTGGCCCCTGGCATGCAAAGAGACCATTCCTGCCCAAGAGGAGGAATTTCTTCTTCCATTTCCTGAATGTGGTGGTTTCCCTGACAGCCCTTTTCTCCAGCCTGTTGAGGTTCCCCTGAGTATCAGCTCACCCACCTGGTCTGTCATCCACTCCCCTCAGTTTAGTATCCTTTGTGAGCAGGATGAGAGTCCCCTCAGCCCCACCATCCAGGTTATTAATGAAGATGTTACACAGTATTGGCTGCAGCGTAAACTACTGGTGGCTGGTCTCCAGCTGGATTTTGTGCCATTGACCAAAGCCCTCTCAGCCAGCATTCAGTCCACCTCACTGGCCACTTTTCTAGCCCCTACTTCATGAGTTTGTCCATGAAGATGCTATGGAAGGCAGTGCTAGAAGTCTTGTAAAAGATAAAAAAACATCCGCTGCTCTCCCTTCATGTGCTGAGCCAGTAATTTCTTTGCATTTGGCGTTACAAATCCTTGCTGCCTGCTCATGATCTTCTTATGCTTCGTGTGTTTGGAAGCAGTTTCCAGGAGGAGTTTCTCCATTGCTTTCCCAGGGTTTGAGCTGAGGCTGTTTCATCTGCCATTCCAGGTATCCTTCTTGAAGACAGGAGTGATGAGACACTGGCTTCCTTGCAATCCTCAGGAAATTGTCTTGATCTCCACAAGCATTCAGAGATGATCATGGGTGGCCGCACAATGACATTGGTCTAACTCCCTCAGCAGTTCTCACATCAGGCCCCTCATTTTCTGTCTGTTTAAATGTTCTCCAACCAGATCCTCTTCCCTTAAGGATAAGAGTTTACTGCTCCAGAGTTTCTCATTGGAAAGGCGTGGTAGTTAGAGTGAGCTTTCTTCAGCAAAGACATTACAGGTGAAAGGGAGGAGCAGATACTTTTTTTCATAGAAATTGAAAGATTTCCTCCAATGCCTTCCTTTAAGACACTTGTATAGTGGTTTAGGGCTTTCCAGACTTCAATGGCAATGAATACCTGCTCTGGTCACACTTGTGGCCTAGTGTGGGCTAAAAAATAGCTCCCCAAAAGAGCAATAGCCAAAGCAGCAGAAGGAGATTAAGAAGGCTTTGATGCTTAGCTACTGATGGACAGAAGTTCTGCAAATCACTCTAACTGAATGTCCTCCCACTCGTAATACAAGAAGCCTAATGTTAACTCCTAGTTATTAGTTACCTTTCTTTTTCAAGCTTGACTATGCAAATCAATGTCTTAAAAACGTGGCGTAAAATAACCGGCTAGACATTCCACATCTAAGCTGTAAGTAATACAGCAATAAAATAAGAGGCTATTTTATGATTATAAAATCTGTATGCTAAGCTGCCTGACTGAAACAACGTAATGATTCAGGCTGGAGGAGTTCTGTTCCCTTGATCATGTTGATATATAGAAAGCTGGTGTCCACAGGTTGAAGCTTTCCTTTGCTGATTCTTTTTAAAGGCATTTTCCAGAATTCATCTTAATTCTGAACTTGTGATTGAGAGACCTGTGTCAACATTTCACCAATTGTTAGCCACTACAAAGAGTAAGAAGTCTGTGGCTAACAATTTTTCACTGCAAAGCTGTTAGGGGCTGCTAAAAATACAAAATCTTGAGAATATGATGAAAAGAAATAATGTATCACTTGAGACTGCTTAAGCACTTGCGAATGCTGCATATTCCAGTGTCCAAGAGAGTTGGACATGGCTAATGCAATGTAACAGTAGAGTTATGTCATGTGCTCAGTAGCTGTGCACTGAAGAAAACAGCTTGCTGCATCATCAGAAGCACCCTTGATGGGATGTCCTAGACATGTTACTTGTTAGGTTGATTTATTGATGAAAGTTGTTGGTTTTGCAATTATAATGGAGCTGTTGCCAAGCCCAGGAATTTCACTAGGCTTATTGATCCTGAGGAGTGGAGAACGTGTTGGCACAAGCAACTTAACTTGAATGCCTGAGCTCCAGAAAATACTCCAGTCATTATCCCTGTTCTGTCAAAATCCAAACAAGCCCTCTCTTAGTCCCATTGGGGGAGATATATCTTAGGTTCCCAACGTCACAGCAACAACACTCTGAAATGCACAACATCCTGCTTTTTGCAGTGAGAAGCAGCTCCCTGCTCTAACGAGACAGCAGGGCCAGGACAGGTCAGAGAGCACAGGACACCAGGGATCCTGACTTGTATTTCCTTCCCACATCTAATGGTCCATCCTGCCTCACCCACTTTCTTGGGATTTCTCAGGTTATTTCCATGCACAGCCTCTGGTTTCTTTCAGACTCTCTTGGTGAATGTCAGATGCTCTGTTAAGCCCTGCTGGGTTTGAACCCATCACGGGGGACATGGTGCATTTGCAAATCTTCCCTCAGCCTCTGCCTGTCCTGAAACCACAAGGAGCCAACAGGGTAAGCTATATCCCATTGTTCTTTTGAAGTTGCTGATGATGGGCATTCTTTCTTAGTGATTCCTTTATCATTTTGGATAGAGCCTACTGTGATGCAGCTGTGCCCTGAAATCCACGTGTTAACGAAAAAGCATATTCTTCATTATCAGTTCGGTGCACACTCAAGACATTGCTGATACAGACAGTGATAGGGTAGGGTTATTTGGCAGTGTTAATGCATCTGCTGGAGCAGGAATGCCATGCAAGAAGAAAAGAGTTCAGTTGTTCAGAGTGGGAAGAAAATGTTGGAGCAGATAAATGATGAGATGGCATCTGTGTGGAAGCAGATGAAGATGGGAGAACCCAAGAGGATAATTAATGTGCTGAAACAGGAGCCAGATGTCAATAGATTCAGCTTTCCTGGTCATTTGAATGCTGATTCTGTAGTCTGTGTTGATGGGAAAGACTTGTTAGGCAGGCTGTTTGTGGAGTTCAGGATTGCCCATCTTAATCGCTTGTTAGGGGTATTTGACACTTTCCACTGAAGGTACTGTCAGCCAAAGGAAAAATAAAATTTGAGGAACTGGTTTGAACAAGCCAAAGTCTCAGTTTTATTCCCAGAAAGCCCTTCTGCTGCTATTCCTACCTGAAGTGAAACAATCTGCCCAAAACATCTAGATCTCCTGTTTTGAAGCAAAAAGGCGCAGCAGGAGCCCCACAGGGATGTTTAGAGCTCTGCTCCTCACTCCTGCTGCCTGTGGCACACGAAGGAAGGAAGAAAGGAATGAAGGCAGGAAGGCAGTCATCTGGCTCGTGCTGCGCCTGATTGGTACCCACTGAAGCCAGTGGTTTTATGTCAGATGAAAGGCACAGGAGTGCATGTGAGGATTTACTCCCATGCACCCTGGGGCAAGCAGAGCCAGTCCAGCCCTGGCTGCTGAAAATGGCTGTGTCCAGCTACTGCATTTTCTCATGGGAAAACCAACACTCAGCTGCCCAGAAAGCCAGCCTGGGGGGCAGGAAAGGGTGTTTGCTCTCTGTGGTGCTCAGAAGCTCTGTCGTGGCCATGCAGGGTGGTAGATCAACATCAAAGTGAAGCAGGTCCTTCACAGGCGGCAACTCTCAAGGCTGCCTGTGAAGTGGCTTCTTGTTTGCCATTCCTACAGCATCCTTGTGCTTCTCTAACAGTAACATTGGCAATTATTAAATATCCCATTTTTAAATAGGGTGACCCCCAACCCCCTGATAGGACAGAGCAGATGCAAGGACTGCAGTTCCAGACTCTGCGCCTCACTTTTGGGCCTACAGGACATCCAGCAGTTTTGTAAAAATAAGTAGTTTTTGTGTGTATTAAAGGGCATGTATTTTAGGACAAGTGGCTTTTTAAAAAGCATAAAAACACATGGAAGGTACTTCTGCTTGTTTGTGCTCTGCCGTGAGTTGTTTTATTCGCCTCTCTCCCTCTTCACTCTGCAGAAGGTGCCTGTTCCAAATATTTTGCCCCTGAACCTGGAAGTCAAACCATGCAGGGGCAAGATCCTTTATCATTTACATTTCTTTCAGAAGAACTAGGGGACAAACTCTTTTTTCAAATGTATGGATTTGGACCACCAGAGATCCTGGCGATCCTGCTTTAATCTGAATTTGGACCTGGCATTAATAGAATTAATAATATGTACCTAGCAGGAGGGGTTTTATGGCTCATGCCCTCAACTGATGTAAATCAGAATAGTTCCACAGAAGCTGCTTGAGGGTTTTTACATTTGCTGAAGGTCTGGCCATGCAAGCTAGCAGCTTGTTGTCCAGTTTACACTGATGTTTGCCTTTGGCCTTGCTGTGGGACAAGGATGCCCCCACCTGCTGCTTCCTTGTGCAAGATGAAGCAGGGGACAGTCCTGTGACTCACCCACCTTCCACCGCAGCCTGGACCACAGCAGTACAGTGCACATGAGGGACAAGTCACTGGAAAACAGACAAGGATCTCAACCAGCCTTTACTGGAGCAGCGCTGACTTCAGGGCAGCTGGGGGAGGATTTATGCCCTTCAAGAATCAGACTTGATGTTGGCTGAGTGCTCCTATGTCAACGCAGAATGACTCCCAGCCCTTCATGTATTTCAAATATATGCCCTTCATATATTTCTGCCCAGTCAGGCCAGGGGCCATGACTTTTCTGGTGGAGTTGCTCAAGATGCATGCTTGGGAACAAGGAGAGATTTTAATTTCTGCTGTTGGACTGGAAGTGCACAGCTAGGGATCCATAGCACAAATAAGCAGCCAGGCCAACAGAGGTGAGCTGTAGGCAGAAGACAGCTTTGCAAAGACTTGAAAAAACTGAAAGGGGCGATTCCCAACAGTTCCTTAGAAATCTGTCAGAATTATGTAGGAGTGATTTGTCCCATACAATTTTTTTCAAAACTTTGAGCGGGAGTGAATGTTAATGAAGTGCAGAACAGTGTTTTCAAATATGCCAAAATTTATCTTCTCTTAGGAAAAGGGAGGGACTGTGTTATCAGCCCTGCTAAAAAGGTGTAGCTCTGTCTGAATGTGAGACCACATGCTGTTTAAACATTCAGAGGTATATATATTTAAAATGTATGTGTGGCATCATCTGTTGACATATTATTCAACTATTCCTTGATTAGCATCATCTGCACAGCCTTCACCCACTCTCATGCAGGTCACAGGCAGGACTACAAAAGGGGGATTACATCTGTGTGAAATAAGAGAAGGATCTGAAGCACTGCTACTTGGGCCTGTTAGCCAAGCACAGCTCACATCTTGCTACAGCAGAGAGATCTTGCACCACACAGCTTCCCACTGGCATTTTGAC
This sequence comes from Daphoenositta chrysoptera, assembly GCA_013397915.1. Taxonomy (NCBI): domain Eukaryota; kingdom Metazoa; phylum Chordata; class Aves; order Passeriformes; genus Daphoenositta; species Daphoenositta chrysoptera. Next base: position 667,623 of record VZRO01005372.1, on the reverse strand, counting down.
ATCTTTATGGAGTGCCAAGGGATAGACAATACCCCCTTGTTGCGGCCTGCAGCAGCTCTTGGTGCTTCAGAAGAAGGTGTGGCCCTCCTGCAACAAGTCAAGCCTGCAGTTTATGAGGACTTCCAAGAAAGCGCCCGGAGTTGTACAATTAACAAGAAATTAATCCCGAGGGAATTCTGTTCCTCATCTCAGCTGGTGTTCAACTTATCCGCAAAGAATATACACCCTCAGCCTATATTCCTTTTATCTTAGCTTAGTTTTACAGTAATTAAAATCCTCAGCCAGCCTGAAGAGCTGTATGTATTTATTTTTGGTCTCCGTGAGACTGGAATACAGACCTGCTGTGTGAGCCCTGGGAAGGAGTTCAACTCTGTGTGTGCCTTGGTTTCCCTCCTGACTCCTGGTCTGCCTCGTTTGTGGTGAGCCAGTCTGATGTCCCCACTGTGTGCACACCCTGCCCCAGAATGGCAGGACCTCAATGCTGCCTGGCTCCTACAAGCCCCACCAGAACACAGATTGCTAATTATTACTGAGAAGATTAATGTGCTGAGAGTGTTCTTCAGTCTCAGTGTGCATAGCTTTGGGACCATTTGTTAATCCCCGAGGTAATATTAATTTTAAAAAATCTTAACGTGCAGCTTTGTTGGCACTAGTGATTTTATTGTGAGTCTCCTGATATTTGGTGTTTCTTGTCAAGGTCCACTTCCTGGAAACTTGAGCATCTTGGCTTGCATTTTGAAACAGGCAAGTTTTTAGCGCCTTCTGTAACAGTGAGGCTGGGAAACATTCCCCAAGAATGCTCTGGAGACAGAGAAAGGCAAATAAAAAGACTCAAAATGTGTTAATTAAAAAGAAAAACAAGGATTCTGCAAGAACCCTTTCTCCCCCCATGATTTGTGTGTCTTGCATTGCTTGCATTGTGCAAAACTGTATGTCTTGGAGTGGGATGGGAACCTCCCATTGGTTCTGAGGGAAAAAAATATATAAGTAAACTGATTTTAATATCATAGCTATGGCTAGGTTGGCACTGTCTCTCTAATTGTATCCATTTTGTTAAATTTTTTTGTCTTGGTTTGTTTTTAACAAACACAGATTTCATGTCTTCCCCCTTGGAGTCCTCTTTCTTACTATCCTTGGGGTTTATTTTTTCTTCACTGTGTCTGCTCTCCCTTGCTTTCATTTGTTCTTCAGTTCTGATGAGTTGGTACAGGTTGAATTTACATCAAGGAGAAGCATGAAAGGCATGAAATAGACACTAGAGGTAGAGAGAGAGAGAGAAGATTTCTGTTACTGTTCTCCACTGTGATCTGAAAAGAGCCTGGAACAGTGAAGAAAGTGTCCTGGGCTCATTTATGCTTGGCTCTGAGTGTCACTGGTTGAAGTTTTCCCATTAGTGGAAGGAAGATGTTCCCCAGGCCACCGTGCAGTTTTAGCAACTAATCTATTTCAATGCTTCTTACGTAGACAGGCCAACAAATTTCCAAACAACCAGAGAGCTTTGGCAAATAATGCTGAAAGCAGAGCACTGGACTCACACAAAGCAGCCTGTGTTACTCCAGTACCTTCTTTCAGGGCTGGACTCTAATAATCAGGTCAACTGACTTAATAAGACAGCTGCTTGCCAAAGAGCAAAATCCTTTCTGGGGGGAGAGGAGAGCCTTGATGGGGACCTGAGGAGGGCAAAGCTCTCCAGGGGGGCTGGAGATGATGCTTGGGTGCTGAGTGGCCTCTTTCACCAGAAGACTTTGATGTGCTTTAAGGAGGCAGTGAGTATGACTTGTGTTTTTCAGGGAGGAAACTGAGGCATGGAGAAGTTCCTCACTTCTCTCAGGGTCACTGCAGTCCCACCCTGCTGCTCTTCACTCCACCAGCAGTGCAGAGGGGTGGGATTGTTGGGTGGGCTGCCAGCGCTGTGTGATCAGGGATGTGGTGGAGAGCAGAGGGAAGGAAGGGAAAGGGAAAGAGGGGAAAGGGAACAAAGGGTGAAGCCAGAAGAAGGGGGTGGCACGTTGAGATTTATCTGGGTGGCCTCACAAGCCAAGTGGGCAGTAGCTGAGGTAGGAGAGAGAGGTGGGAGCAGTGTCATGGAGAGAGCATGCAGTCTTTGTCCTCATCCAGTTGAGCAAGTTTCACTGGTGGTTGCAAATGTTTCAACAAGCACTGATGTTCTGTGGAAACCCTTCAATCTGTTAAAACGAGGGTCTGTGTTTGGTATTTTTGGTAGGATGTGATTTATTTCCCCTTAACTTTGCTAACATTTTTCTTGTTTCTTTTCTTTTCTCGATTTTTTTTTTTTTATTTTTTTTTACTGTTTTCCCTGTCTCCTGCCAGATCTTTCAAAGGGAAAGCAAACTTGCATTTAGCTTCTCGTTCCTCTGCTCTAGATAACTTATCATTTCAGCCTGTCTGGAAATTTGGAATCCCTTATGCTTGGAACCTTATCATAGACATTTCCGCTGCAGGAAGAGTGATCAGACCAACAATAGCATCTTGAATTCAAGGCAGAGGAAATGGATGACTGCATAGCTTGGTTTTGATGTTGTACTCGGCACTCAGTGTGCCGATCCTCATCTGATTCTGCACTTCTGTCATGTCCTTGGACGAGAACCACAAACTGCACTGAGAAATTTGCATCACGTGTTGTGCTGCCTGACCTGTGTGCTGCCTGCTCCTCCCTCGGACCTCTGGGAAAGGTGCATGTTCTAGGTTCCTTCCTGCAGGCAAGAGGCAGGGCTTTCATTCGGAAATGCACTTTCCACGACTGTCAATCCTTGCTTGAGACAGAACAGCCATCAGAGCAGTTTTCCTTCTGGCTTGCAAGTGATTTTGAGTTTGATGTGATCAAGCCAATCCTTAGCAAGTGCAGGGTCATCAGCAGTCACAAATGTACGGCGTGACTGAGTGGGAGATGTTTGCTTGTGTTATGAAATGTGTTGGAGTGAGAGTACACACCGGGGATTTGTTCATTTTAGCAAACCTGGCAGAACCTTCCTGTGACCTAAATAGAATACCTTGCTCTACATAAAGCATGCATCAGGGTATTTCCTGATTTATTCATGAAAGGTTTGCTTTACAAAGGCATTTGGAACTGTGTAATCTCAGAATACATGATACATGTAGCTGGCTGCTCAGCTGGCATTTGCACAAATTGCTTTGATATATGGCTGTAACGTGTGAAGGCACAGTGAGGCCAATTTAAATACTTGATACTGGAGTAAACTGGTTAAAAGAGTAAATTAGATCTAACCTAGAGATTTTCTTGCTACTGCATGGAGAAGGTTGCTGTCCAGAATGAATAATTGATAAAGGGACAGGAGACTACACTCTAGTAAGCAATAAAATCCTCCAATATTAAGTGGGCAGGGTTAAGAGCAGATCCATGAGCGGTGTGCATTGGTTTTGCATCTTTCACATTAAGAGCCCTTTTCTGATTTACATCAGATCGAGCTCCAACACGTTGTGTTAACCAGATCATTAACTGAAAATCTCTGCTGCCTTTCACTTGGGGCACTTTATGCCTTCCGTTGCCCTTTCCCACTTGTAGAAAATAAAGTCTAAGGTAACACTTCATCAAGTCTGTGAATTCATTAGGGAATTTCCAATATGTATTTTTAATGATTTGTATAGATATTATTTGTACGTGTTTCCTGCTGTAATATAGTCAGTAGCAAGGTAGATGGGGATGGTTGCTTGCAAGCAAGCCTTATTTTGGAGCTTTGGAAGAAATTTGGGTTAATTTACAATAGAATGAAAGTGACATTTGTAAAGATGGTAAGAGGGGAATGCCAGAATCCATTACACTGATGATCCTACGAATGCACTGGCATTGTCCATTGGTGAGTTAATGTTCAAATCCTATCAGTGTTACTTGCTAAACTTATTGCAACTTAATGGCAGACTTCCAGATTTTTATCATACCAAACATTTGATAATAGATGGGTCTGCACAAATTTTTTGGGAAATATTTTCTCTTTTTATGGATCGCTGCCATAAAAAAGGTAAAAATGTGATTCATTCGAGTCCCGTGGAATGAACTTTCTCAGTTCTCAGTCTCGTGATCTTTTGTGTGAGAAAAGACTTTCTCTTGTGTGGCTTTGGAATAAGCTGAAAAAAGACTTTTCTGATTACTGTGTTTCTTAAAAAAAAAACCCCAAACTCTTTCCTAGGAGGTTTTGTGGTTGAGCAGTGATTTAAAATTAATACAAGTCAACTGCATTTGTCAGTGTTCACTCAGTAAACACAAGGGGCAGCACAAACCTCGGTTGTCCATCCTCCAGACAGCAGAAAAATAATTTTTTAAACTTGCTACTGACACCACTGGCTGCCCAGACCAATAGGGAACTGGCAGACTGATTCTGTACTTCATATCTTTTCATATGAAATATTTTATAATATCATGGGCAAGTGATGTTTCATCTGTACGCACAGAGGACATCAAATAAAGCACAATTCTTTCCATATTTTTGCTTTTAATTTTATCAGTTCCAAGCAGTAAGCAATTTGAGGTATTTCTTTCTCTCTGTTTCTCTTCCCCCTCTCCACTCCCCTTCTACATTCCTGACTGGAAGAGATCTGTTTCTCCACTGGCTCTGTAAATCTGGGCATTTTAGAGTTAATCAGGACCTGAAAAGAGCAGGATGACATGAGGTTTGCATTAAAGAGTGGTATGTGGACAAGTGGCAAAGGCATGGATTTTGTGGTAATAAAAACACACTGGGTGATATTTTTGTCAGAGGGCCTCACTTCACTGCCTCCAAAATGCAAAAGCATCAGGAAATCAGATTGCTGTCTCTGAACCATGATTGCAGAAGCAGATCAGTGAGCACCTTACTCCCAACACACTGAATCGAGTTTAGCTTTCTTCTGGCACACCAAAACTGTCCACGTGCAATGCTGGTGGTGAAAAACTGGGGTTCAGCATTGCTTCTGGATTAGTAGGACACCCCTAAATGCAAGCCAAACTTGCCACCAGAGGAAGTCATCTGTCTTGCCAATGGTTTGACTTGCCAAAACAAAATTATGATACTGCGTCAGTGTGGCATCATGGGAAGATTTTGTTTTCCGCAAGTGTAAAAACTGTCGTTGTTGTTGTTGTTGATTTGGATTCCATTATTTCAAATTCACTGGAATCTTGAAAAACTCTGCAGACTGAAGCATCTGTCAGTACAAACCTGTGCATCTGCTGACTCTAGTGGTGGCTGGACAAGCGTATGAAGATCCTGGAGTTCTGGCTGCACCTTTTCAAAGTCAGAAGATCTTGCTGCAACTCTCTCAGCTGACCTCCCTTGTAACACGTGGTACATGTACAGCATTTCTTGTTCATGGCAGGGGTAGGGACTGCCTGACTTCCCTTGTGTTCCTTTGCCCCATGTCCCAGCCTTCTGCAATGGGAAAAGACTGTCTCTTTGACCCATCCATCCAATTAAAGCCAGTTGTTGACAGTAGCCTTTATCTTCTTTTTTTTTTAGAGACAATGTGATTTTATCACGCTGCCACTGAACTACGCTCCCCTTGTCTGGAGCTGGAACTGGATGCAGAAGAGTCAAAGACTGAGAGATGAGTAGAAGAGAGACAGTGTAATGACAGAATGTTTCACATGCCTTTGAATTTCTAAGGGGATTAGGTGCTCCCCTGGTGCTTTGACATGGAGCCTATGGCAGCTGCTTTGGCAAAGCCTGCTAGCAGTTACACAAATATGTTATTTTCCCCTCATTTTCCCAAGGTGCAGAGGACACAACAACTTCTGTTAGAGAGCAGCAACAAAGAGCATTTGGAGCTGTCAGAGTCTGTGTGCTCATGTTCCTCTGCATGCGGGACCACCTCTGAGAACTTGTGCACCCATTTATGTTGTAGTCAGATACCAACACTTATGTTGTTGAAGTGTAATCCTGCAATGCACACTGAAAATAAGTGCCAGAGCCATACAAGTCAGCCTTCACCCCCAGCCTCCACACCTTCTGAAAGAGCTTCTCTGGGTCAAACCTTTTCCCAAGCATCAGCTGAAACAAAATCCTCTAGCTGCTGTAATTCTATCTGCCCCACATACTCCAGAGAGTTCTTTGCACAGCAGAAGTCCTTTTCCTGCAAGCAGGACAGGGACAGCAGGTGTTGTGCTGGTGTCCCTTCAGTGGAATCTGATTACCATTTTGGTTGCTTTTCTCTGTCTATTTGATATGGTTGTTTAGGAAGCTGTGGCTGATGGTGCATTTTTAAGCCAAGGACTGACAGAAATCAGGTGTCTTCACTTTGTAAAAGAAACATTAACCCACAGGTTGAGATCTACCTGCAGCATCATTGGCAAACATGAAACTTGAGCTTTTCACAAAATGATTGAAGTTCTTTTCTCATTTTAAAGCAGATACAAGCTTTAAACATTGACCAGTAATGCTAGTGGAGATGCAGCAAATAAAAAAAAAGCACTCCCTGAATAGGAAAGAACAAGAGATGGGAGAAAAGGAGGTGCTCCCTCCTGGTTGCAGAAATGGGCAAGGAAAATTACAACAAGAAAGAAGCATCAGTATTCATAGCTGCAGTGAGAGTTGAAATGATGGTCAGGGCCTGTCAGTCCCAATACTGCATCCTTGATTCACGTGCACTGATTCAGACATTAATTTGGACCTCAGATGTGCATATCTGACTCCCAGTGAGCCCTCCTGGAGGGCAGAGTGTGGTCTCCTGACCGCCGGGGTGAGGGCATAAAGCCCCAGAAAGAGTGGGCTTGGCAGTGGTGAATGCAAACCCTGCCTTCGTTGGCATCTGTGCCCTTGGGACGGGACTGGGGTGCTGGTTTCAGTGCAAGACGCGCGCTCACAGAGGGTGCACTCCAGCACCAGAATGCTGTGAGTGTAAATGAAGACTCTCACAGCCACAGTGGCTGGGTTTTTNACCAGCCAATTTAAGAGCACAGTTCAGAGGGAAGGGATTCTTGTTATGCTCATGAATCTCAAAGATTTCCTAAAGGAAGAACAAAGAGAGAAGCAGAAAAGACAGAGAGAGCTGGAAAACCAGGAGCAGGCAGCAGACTTGGAAAGAAATGTCCTCCTTCTCCCCAGCCCAGGAATGCAAACAGGAAGCCGCCAGCAGAATGTTTGGAGTGTGTGCAGCTGCAGTTGGGTCTGAAGACACTGAAAGCTGTGCTGAAAGTATTCAGCTTGCCTCTTACAATGGAGGGGAAACACTTGCTTTGACACTGCATTTGATAACCATTTTGTAGCAGGAGTGCAGACCCTTTCATTTGCAGGGAAAGGGAAGACAGCTGTGGCTGTCTTCAGCGAAACTTGCTATTCTATACGTGAGAGAGTGTGCTTGTTAAAGGAGGACAAAAGGGTGCTTACTGAGGTTCTGCAGGTGGCTTTTGGTTATTAACCAGAGGAGCTCAGCTAGTCCAGAATGTGTTGGGCTGCCCTAATTCCTCTCCAAAGGAATTTCAGTTGCTGCTTGGGATAACCAGTGCCATTTTGGAGACTGCACTGCCTGAAACACTAAGCTACTGCCTTGGAAGCGGAAGTTTCCTATCTGCTAGAGAGTTCTTCCACAGCACATGTTTTCCATGTGTGAGTTCTGATTTGGGGAGTTTTGGGGAGAAATCATCTGTAGCAGTATCTTCTAATTCATATGTAGATGAACCTTTTTGAGGTACCAGGGTAAAACACACTTGAATTATGTAAATTGAGATAATTTCTTATAAATTACCTTTCAAACAGGTTGGATCTGTGTCTTAATTCAAACGTCTTTAAAATTATCTCACCTAGTTTTCCTGCATTGTTCTTGATCAGCAATTGACCTTGAGCTGGCTTGGTGCTTAAAATAGATCAAATAATTGTATCACTTCTTTTGATTATAATACAGGTTCTGTTTTAAAAAATGCTTGCTGAAATGAGTCTTGCGGGTTCTTTAGTTGCTAACATTTTATTACTATACTTTGAAGCTGCCTGAGTGTACATGAGACAGAAAATCCATTTCCTAATTAGTTGATTGTTTTAACATGCATGTCTGAGAGCTGTGCATTGGTAGTTGGGTAGTGGTTGTATGTATTAATTTGTCTTCTTGTGGAGCTGATAATCTGGATTATCTCTTCAGGCTCCTGCCTTCTGATGGGTCAAACACAGAAGTTTGCACCTGCAACACCATTGGAAACTTTACTAAAGGCAAGACTTGGGTTGTGAGATGCTTCTGCAAAAGAACCCTGGGAGACAGCATTGCTTTTACAAGGACTAATTGCATTATGTGTTTCCTTGTGTCTAACATGCCTAAATTTCAATAAATGAGGAATTATTTTTCCTTGTTAAGTAAGTAGGTAGGGTAGCTAAATATAGAGGAAGTCAGACTGCGGGGAGGTGGGGGGAAGCTCCAGTTTCAATGACTGCGGAGGAGGAACATGCAACAGCAGCACTTCAGAAAGCGTTACCCAAGCCATTCCTCACGTGTCACTCCTTAGGCTCCACCCAGAGCTTCACACGTGTCCCCAGGTGCTACCCTTGCTCTGGTGCTGCCCCAGTATTTGTGGTACCACCTTGAGCTCCTCCCTGTGCTCTGCTGGGAGTGGAAACCAGTTTTTTGTGATTCCCAACCTGGAGCTGCCGAGTGTGAGGTCGTCGTTTCCACCAGGAAGGACACCAAAGTCAGGGGCAGCCCTGCAGTGAAAATTATTAAGAGGCATAAGAAATCCCAGACTGTACGAGGAGAGAAGGATTGGAGTCAGAAAAGGAGACACAGGAGGAGTGAAACAAGGTTGCATTTTAATCAGCCTTTAGGGGAGTTAAGTAGGGAAGGCTACTGGACACACAGAATGAGACAAAACTACAAAACACCTTGATAAGAGAAGAAAGCCCTGTGTCAGCACAGTTGCCCACAAGGCAAGAGCTGTCAGATCACTGTTTTCTGACACCTTCTGTCTCTTCAACACCTTTTGTGCTGTTTTTCTCTTCTCGTCAAGGTTTGGCTGACAGAGTGAAAAAAAAGGTTTTTCAGAGCAAATCACAGCCTGAGGAGCTTCCCCAGTTGCAGATTGTTACCCAAGGGAACTCCAGACCTAGATCTCAACCCATTCCTCAGTAAACAGCAAGGGTCTCGTGAGATAGAGATTGCCATTGCCACATCTTATGCAACAGCACAGATGTTGATTCATAGCTCCTATTTGTGCTCCAGTGCAAAGCTCACCCGTCAGCAGTGAGATGTTTGGAGAAGGGGATTTGTCTGGGGCTCTCAGTAACCACAGCCATAAGCTATCATCGTTGCAATACAGGTTAAGGAAAAAAAGTGCTCGCAATTACCGTACGAAAAAGAGCAAACCTTGCCAGTTTTGACAGTGAGCTGGGAAAGATGACTAAGACGGGCTCAAAGAAGGTGGGTTTAACACCTGAGTTATTTTTTCAGACCCTTTGGTGGGAATCTGATTTTTAAAAACAAATAGTGCTGCACTCTGCAAAACTGATGAAGACTGCTTTCCTATTTTTCTCATCCATGTGGATTGTCTTAGGATCAACCTGCAATTTTGCCTCGTAGGGGCATGCATCTGGGTATGTCTTTTGCCTTGTGACCTATTTTCTTTAAACGTGAGAGAATGTAATATCTGCAAAACCTTTACCCCTCCCCCTGACAATGTGATTGAAATCGATTGACTGATTCAAAAGCAATTAGGTGGGGCTGACAGACAGACAGCACACAAGTTTTCTTCTGTAAGAAATTAGGTAAAAAATTCCATGGCCCTTCGAGATATCCTAAGGCCAGTATCAATAAAATTATATTTCAGATGTGAAGAAGGGCTTGCATGTCTGATACCTTGCACTTTTTATCCCCCGGATCTGTCAGGTGGTCTAATAAAAGATATTGCCTCTTCCTACAAACCTTTCCTCTCACTATAAAATGGGGTGTACAAAATCTCTTGTCCCCTGGGAGTACTTACAGTGTGTATCCCTATTTTCTGTAACAGAGGTTTTATTTTCCTCTGGTTTGCTCTGGTCTCAGTGCAGTGCTGGAACTAGCAGGGTTATACCAAACTGGCCAAGTGCTATTTGTTATTCTCATCAACAGCACTATATTCCCCACAAGGTGGTGGGCAACATCGGATTTTCTCTGGGGGGAACATTTCCTTTCTTCCTTCTCCTTATAAACAAATATAATCTGAGCCTGGCTCGCTGTCTTGGAAGGCTTCCAGAACAAGGTGATGTGCTCTGTTTGGGATAAGCATGTTTCACTGGTTGACAGCCACTGCAACAGCAGCATCTGAAAAAGAGGGCCACAGCAATTCCCTTTGCAGAAGGTGATGTTCTCTGACCTGTGTTATACAGGAAGTCAGACTGGATGATCAGAGCAGTCCCTTCTGGCCTCAAAATCTATGAATCTGTGTTCTGATTACACATCTTAGAATGTGCAACCCAAGTTGAAAGTGGTGATTTATTGGATGCTAGCTACAGGCAGCTTCTTGTTTCTGAGTAAGCAACTGCTTTTAAAAGGGTCCCTGTAGCTTGATGGGGTACAGACAGCTGTCAGCTCTTTTGGGGAAGAGAACTTGCCAGTCTATTTCCGTAAAACGCATTTTAAATTTACAGCTCTGTGCAAGTGCTGTTTTACAATAAGGATTGACCCTTTCTGGAGATGGCTTTGTGGTTGATTTATAGGTACATCCCCAGTAGGGCTGCTTTGGGAGGAGGCCAAGGTGGGTGAGATCCATCTTTTCTCTCCCGGCTTCTGGATCAACTCATATATGAAAGCATCCTGGTTTGGCAGGGTGAGTTTTGTTGTTGCTGAGGACTGTTTGAATCTCAGTGAAACAGATGATGTGTCAACAGCCCTTAAGAGGCTTGTCTTCAGCCTGTTGTTTCATTTGCTTCCAAAGATGTCACATGCAGAGCAGAAGATCCCTGCAACAGCTGGGAGTCGCTTTAAAGACACCAAGCTCCCACATCTTGGAACAAGGGAGCCCCAGTAGTACCCTCAGATGGCTAGAAGGAGCTCGATGCACCTCAGATGTTCTCTGAGAGCTGTGATCCTTTAAAACACTGGGGAGGGAAGAGCAGAAAAAATGCCTTGGTGTGTTTATGAACCATAGCGAGGGCTGAGGGACTGGGAGAGGTGGCTCCATGGACAGACAGAATTTTAACTCCAGAGCACTGTTAGGATATCAAAAATCATCTGCTGGTTGTGTTACTGACTTCAAAGTAGTGGAAGGCACATTGGTCAGATTTGGAGCAACAAAGACTATCAGAAGTCTCTGTAAAACCAATAATAGAATGAGGAACCACTATTCATAAAACATTTCTCTCTTGAATGTGGAGTCGCTGGTAAGATACTGCTTTTAATGGTGGAAATCTAGGACTGCATTATTATTATTATTATTATTATTATTATTATTATTATTATTGTTGTTGTTACATAAAATACATGATGACAGCAGATAAACATCAATGACTAAAGTGCTCTGCATATTCAAGAGTGTTAGGTTTTAGTTCTGGAAACCTCTCTTAAATCAGTTATGGCGATACTGCACTTTATTAAAACAGTTAAATCTACCCTAACAATGAAACTGTCACTTTGAATTAGAAGAGCAACCTACTAACTTGTAAAATATGTAAATATCAAGGCAACCATATTTCTAGGTATATACATTATTTTTATTTACAGTACTTCCTTAACTGCGAGGATTAACTGAGTAGCAATTGCACTCTAAATGGTCCCACAATTAATAAAATGCATGTTTACATTTGCTTAAATTGTGCAAAAGTAATTTAGAAGATGAATTTCAAGAAATATTGAGGAAATCTGCATACAGAGAATGTAATTATTATTGATATTTGCATAACTTCCCTTTCCACTTTCATGCACTATTACAAACCACACAGAACATGACTAAAGAAATTATTAGAGAGACTGCTGTAGTACAAATATGGAGTCATCAATAAATGTTCAGGCTTCTAGGCAAAAAACAAACTACATGGCTGCGGAGAAGAAATATTACATTTTATTTAGATAGTTATTTGGAATTGGATCTGCACAGATAAATCTATACTCAGAATATAGCAGTCTGTTATGACAGAGATGAATGTTGTTGAAAAGAACAAGTAAAATACAGGAAAAAAATTCAAATGCCAATGGAATTGTACAAAGGCTAGGAGATATGTGAGGCAGATGTGCTCCAGGTGTGGGGGTCAGAACTGGCAAAAAGCAAGCTAAGCTTTCACTCCAGCAGTGTTGAAAAGGTCCTGATTCAGAGGTGCTTGTGTTCCAGTGCTAAACAAAGCAGAAGCAGACTCCAAGTGCAACAGCAAAAATCCACATCAGGACTTGCTTGGAAACAAGAAGGTCCTGGTGATATCTGGGATTGCAAATACTGATGCACAACTCTGTCTCCTGCAGCCAAGCAACTGCTCTGTGTTCAGTGAAAAACAGACTCCATCTGCCACCCAAGGGCACATGGAACATGGAGTTTTGTGCATTTCTGAAAAAAAAAAAAAAAAGAAAAAGGTGAACTGGGAGTAAAACGAACCAAGAATGAGATGACAAAAATGATTAGTGGAGCACTCTCTGGAAGCAGCAGCTATGCCCTATATTAGGTTTCCAAAAGAGGCCAGTGATTACTGACTAATTGTCCTTCAGCTTCTGCAAATCAGGACACTTTGAAAGATGCATGGAGAGGTGGTTTTGGGGACCTTGGTGGACACATTCCTAGCTGAGCTGCAAGAAAGAGCTGAGAATCCCACAAGACCTTGCAGTGCAGCTGGTAAGGGCCCATGCACAGAGCAGGACCGTGTGTGTGTGTGTGTGTGTGTGTGTGTTTGTGTTTATGTGCTGTATCTAGTGAGACAAGCAATAGAAAAGAGGAGCCTTGTCAAGATTATCTGTCATGAGATAGGAGAAACCCATGTATCACTCATCCTGAAGGCTGTGCACCAAGGAGCAGAAGAACCTCACATTCCCCTGACAATGAAAATAATGAAGTCAGATTATCCAAGGAAACTGTGAGTTTGCCTTACCCACAAACCTCAGCCCCAGGGAGGGAAGAAGAATTATCAGAAAGGTCACTCTGAGCAGTCAGAGTCAAGGACAGAGCTGAACAGCCCCTGAAACCCACAAGGAGCAAACACAGAGCTCACGAGGAGGGAGAGCGCAGAATGAGTTCAAGGGAAATAAATAATAACCCAAAAAAAAATTTAACGCTGCTGAGGAAGCAGAGGAGACATTTCTCTCCATGTTGTGAAGACCTACAATGGCATGCTGATAGGATCCCCAGAGAGAGCACATCATCTATAACTATGCAGCACTGCACATGCTGGTACTACTAATAAAAGAGAATGGTTCAGATCACAGAAATTAATTAGTTTAGAACTGCAACCACCAGGAAGAGAGCATGCACACAGCAGCATCCCAAAGTGTGTTCTTATTAACGATTCTCTGTCTGGTGTGCTGTTGACAGAATTCTGTCTGTCTCAACAAAACTCTGGAAGCAGCTTTAAACTTCAGGCCCCCATCAAACAGCAAGCGGTCTCCCGGCAGCATGCCTGCATGGAAGCCAGTAAATCCAGCAAATAAGGACTCGACAGCATCTCCTGCTGTCACAAGGAAAACTTCAGCTTCTGTGCTGGAAATGTCCCTTCTCCTTGAGGGGCCATCACTTTGCAAGCACTTACCATGCCTGAAAAGCAGAGCTGTGCTGCTAGTTCTCAAGGCAGCAAGAGTGCTGCCCTCCTAATCAAACCCAGGTGTGCAGGGGAAGGGGCAGAGCGCTTGGGAGCCTCCAGCACCCTGCAGGGTGGAGCCATGCTCCTCACAGACTGTGGAGAGCATGTTTTCCCTGTGACGAGAGGCAGAACAAAGGCTTGCATGCATTTTCCTTGCCTACCCTTCATGCAAGAGGGGGCTCGGCTCTCTGAGGTCCGGAGCTCATTTAGAGGCACCTCGGTAGTTCAGAGTTCCCATGTCCGATACTTCATCAGCCACAATTTACTGCAGTGAGATGTGATATACAGCAGGGCCATTTCATCTCCCAGAACTTTAGAGAGGGGGTCTGTGTTTTAGCATCTACCAGTTTTATCTCTGCCATCTGAATCTCATTTCCAGGATAACCAAGGGTCCTTCTAATTACTGCTCTGGTGAATGTATATTGCTCCAAGCCCTTGTGATTTGGCTGAAAACTGGGGAAATGCAGACTGATGTTATTAGTCATTTCTTCAGGGGAAACCCACTGACACACAGTGAAAAGTCATAATAAAGTTGTATCAATGTGACTACCTATCTGGCTACCTTGTAGAAGCGTAAAGTTTGAAGAGTGTGCCTGAATTTCTTAGAAATTTTAGGACAGCAAGGTCTTATACTGGTGCTTGCTGTCCTAAAATTTCTAAGAGCATAAGATGATGGCTGGCAGCATGTTCTTATTCAGACACCAGAGAGGACAACAGTATTTTGTACAGCTAACCATGGCTTGTCTCTGTGCCAGAACACACATTATGGGTCATGATGCAGGGCCTCTGATGCTCCAGGCATTTGCTGCTGTGGTTCAGTGACCACAAAATACATGGGGTCTGCTCCAGCTCTGCCAGTGATTTGCCACATGACTTTGGGCACGCTGTGTCCCCTGCCTCAGTTTCCACATATAACATGCAACATTTTCAAATCAATTACCCATGACAGTGAAACTAGAAAGAACATAGCATTGATTGCTCTTTTCCCCCACTCTCCCTGTTGGACATGAGGATTGTGATTTATCTATTACATTGGAGTATGTATCTGTGCAGCACTCAGTGTCTTGTAAATACTCATTAATATCCTAGGAAAGCCCCCATGAGGTTGGTAGAGCAATATGGCTCTCATTCTGCATTTGAATCACAGTGACATGAAAGACCAAAGGAGACATTTTAAAAGCAATCTTTTATCTTTGTATCTACCTTTATTTGCATCAATCTGCTTTTTAAAAGCTGGCAAGATGGAGATTCCACAACCTCCACGGACAATCCTCCCCCGTCCTTAACTATTCTTACTATCGGAAAGCTTCCCTTGATGTCTGCCTGATCTAAATCTTCTTTGCTGCATTTTAAGTCTTTGGGTGTGGAGAAGCATTTGAATCTTTCTTTTCTGCAGCAACTCAACTGTATGAAAGGATTACCTTCATGACTCACCACAGTTTTCTCTCTTCAGAACAATCCTAACTCATTTGGTCTTTCTGTCTTAGACATGTTTTTAAGATTTTCAATCATGCTGCCATTTCTCTAGGGGGATTTTTGTCTCTCTTCAAGTGTCATGTCCAAAGCCAGACACAAAATTTCTGATACAGCCCAGGATGCCACAGGCCTCTTTGGCCACCTGGGCACCCCTGGGCTCGTGTCCAGCTGCTGTCACAGCACACCCAGGGCCTTTCCAGCTTTCCAGCCACTTTTCCCCCAGGCTGGAGCTGCAGGGGTCTGTTGTGACCCAAGGGCAGGACCCAGCACTGCCCCTGGTTGTACCTCACCCCATTGGCCTCATCCCATGGATCCAGACCCCTCTGCAGAGCCCTCCTGTCCCCCAGCAGATCCACACTCCCACCCAGCTTGGTGCTGTCAGACACTGACTGAGGGGCCCTCGACCCCCTCATCCAGGCCTTTGATGAAGATGTTGAACAGGCCTGGCCCAGCACTGATCCCACAGGAACCCCACTGGTGCCCAGCCCCAGCTGGATGTCCCTCCATTCCCCGCCGCTCCCCGGCCCTGCCATCAGCCAGTTCCTCCCCCAGAGAACAGGGCCCTGTCCGTGAGCAGCCAGTTTCTCCAGGAGATGCTGTGGGAGAAGGTGTCAAAGGCTTTGTAAAGTCCAGGTAGACACATCCACAGCCTTTCCCTCACTCCTGAGCAGGTCACCTTGTGACAGGAGGGATCAGGTCGGTCAGGCAGGATGTGCCTCTCCTAAACCCAGGCTAAACCCAGGGCCTGATCCCCTGCTTGTCCTGTACCTGTTGCTGATGGCACTCAAGGTGATCTGCTCCATGGCCTCCCTGGCACTGAGGGCAGGTGACAGGCCTGTAGTTCTGCAGTTCCCCATTTCCTTCTTTTGATCCATCTTGTAGAAGAGTGTCACATTTGGCAACCTCCAGTTAACTGGGACCTCCCTGTGTAGCCAGAACTGTTGGTAAATGACTGAAAGTATCTCAGTGAGCTCTTCCACCAGATCTCTCAGTGGAATTCCTTCAGAGGATCCTATCTTGCCCCATGGACTTGTGTGTGTCTCGCAGGTGTAGAGGTCATTAACCACTTCTTGGATTATGGAGGCTTCATTCCACTCTGTATTCCAGCTCAGGGTTCTTGGAGAACAACTGCTTTTACTATTAAAGACAGACCCGAAGAAAGCATTACGTGCCTCAGCTATCTCCTCACCCCTGGTCACTGTTTCCACCAATGATAATTGTTGTTTAGGTATGATTTCCAACCACTTTGCACCTACGTTAATTCAGTTTTATTTAGATGCTTTTAGATTATTTATCAGGACATCTTCCTAGATAAAGTCAAAAGCCTTACTAAATTTGATAAAATGAGGCCTACTATCTCAATCCACATGAGGTCTGTTTCTCTGTCAGAAATAGAAATAAGGTTGTTTTGACATGATTTGCTCTTCATGTTGATGACATTTTGCCACCTGGTTGCAGAGGACCTCTTTACTAAAGAGTGAAGCAAAAACACATCAAATAGTGCCATCTGCCAGAATCCTTCTCTCCCCATGGAGTAGCAGACCAAGACTTCCCTTTGTAAGGGTTTGAAGGGTTTTTGTTAGGGTCTTTTCTTTATGGAGGAGCTGTGTCATTTTAGTTATTCTTCTTTCCTATTGGCATCACCCTTTTTGGTTTTATATTTTTTGTTCCTGTGTGTTCATGATGTTCTTTTGTGTTTGTCTTTGCAACTAGATCTCCTTTTTACCTCCTGTGTGATTTTTCCCTGTGTTCTTCATTAAAATGCAGCAGTTGTGGTGCAAACAGATTTGTCTCTCCTGCATTTTCTCTTCCTCCTTGAGTTTGGAGTAAGGATTTGTTGTGTTGTTAGTACTGCCTGGTCTCCCTTTTTTCTGTCAGCTTGTCACCCATGGGATATCACCCACCTGCTGCGTTTACTGATGATTCTCTTCTTGAATTCCTCTGGGGGTTTTTTTGGTGTTCTCTGTCCTCTTTCTCTGGGATACAATTACAATTCTTCCCTGTCAGCAAAGAATGAAGTTCATTGGTTTTAATAGTGAGACCAATTCATCATCAAAGAGTTCAACTCCTGTCATGATCAGAATTTTCCCTCTTTTTCAAAACAATGTTTTACTGGGGAGATGGAGGCCAAATTCAGAAAGTATGGTGCCTCCTCACCTTTAAAAATTTGTATGTGTGAAAAGTTCACACAGATATTTTCTGGTCATTTCACAAGAGAAAAGCAGCAGAGCCAGCAGTAGAACCAAATCTCTGTGGTCTGCTGCAGTGTCAAAACCCTGGATTCATCCATCATTACTCTCTAAGTTACATCTTTGTCCCTTAAGAGAATGTAGGCTTCCCTGCACTTGAAGGAAATTGCCAATTCCCTGAACAATCATCCAAAAGTAAGCAGTCCACTGACTGATAGGGAAGTCTGATGGTCTGATATGTAAAGAGTCTCCTTTGGAACCTGATGCAGCAAAATCCATCAAAGGTAATTCAGAAGTCGCTTTAAAATTTGCAGGTAAAGTGTGGATTCTGGGGTGAGATGAATTTCCAAATCCCTTTTAAAATCTTCACAAAGAACACAAATGATAGTTTGTTAAATCTGTACTGTATGTTTAATACATCTGTTCTGTTGTTTGAGCAGAGAAAAGCCATGTGCTTCATTATGAGGGGTTGTATGGATCCATGCCTCTGTTTTTCCTTTCTTATCTTTATTAAAATCAAACCAGACAGCACTAATCCTTCAAACAAATTCTAATTTATTTCTTCATGTTCAAAGTATGAGGATTCCTTGGTTTCCCTTATACTGATAAATTCAATGATTTTAATTAAAAAGGGAATGGTTTAAACATAAGACATAATTAAATAGATGCCTGCTATAGTTACCACATTGGCATGCTCCCTTTCGCTGGTTTGAGCACACATTTCCTCCACTGAAGTCAGTTGCTGCCCATACAATCTGATTTCTATACCTCTTCCTATATTCTGTGAGTGTCTGCAGAATTTGGGCCTATGTCCCCTTTCTGACCTCATGCTGATGTAATTCTGCTGATTTTCAATGGAATTACATCGGTGTTAAATCGCCAGCTTTATTTGGGTTGTTCACTGGGATCCATGTAGAACGGGTCATTTAAAAGGTCATGCATTCTTCTTGTATGAAAACAGTGAGTGCTTTTGGGGGGGAAAAAAGTCTTTTTTCTTCCACATTTTATTGGTCTAACACCTACTTTTTAGGTATTACAACAATATAAATAAATATTATTACTCTTGAGGATAGCTACTAGGCAAACTAAATTTCTTCTCTGAATTTTTGAAACCCTTCATTGCTTCCAAATAGGGGAGAGGATTGGAGATGTGGAAGAGAGAGCTCGTCATTCCAAAATGCTCATCACCGGCCTGCATTTCCCTTCTGTGGAGCAAAAATTAAATTCTCGTGAGCTTCAGCAGGACCCAGTGGACTGTGCTTCCTCTTGTAATCACTGTGGCTGAAGGAACACTGATCCGTGGTGAAGGGGTTGATATACAGGAGCTTGCACACCTGCATGAGAGAAACTTGGACCATTGCACCCACCTAAGTGTTGCTACCACAATTTCTGAGGATGCAATGGTTATTTGAAGCTGTAACTTGGCACTGATTTTTCTTTGGGGGAGCCACACCATGCTAAACATGTTGCACATCAGTGGAGCTGTACTTTTGCAGCAGGTTTTGCTGCTGTGGTTGTACCTGGTGCCAGAAGATACAGGACTTTTGCTGTGTCTCAGCCATCTGGCCGTGAAACCGTGTGACAAAATCTGAAAACCACAATTTCTGATGTTGCTGCTGAGAATTAATGCTCCATCTCCAGTATTATTTTAAAACTATGCCAGTTTGTTAGTTCTTCCAAGTTTGGGAATGGGCAGAGCAGACTGATGTGATTCCTAATGCCTCATTACAGAAGCACATTGAGTAACAGAAACCTTCTTTCCTCTACTTGTGTTGCTGCTGTTGATTTAACTGCTCTTACCACACAGCTTCAGTTTTTGCTTCATTTTCTTCTTCCTTGTGCTAGTTTTGGGCCAAACTTAAACCAATTCACTGATTTAGTGTGAAAAAAACCCAAAACAAACCAGAAAACAAACAATAAATTCAGGCTAAGAAGAAGAATGCCCCCAAAGCAATAATAATTGAATAGTATTATAATAACAGAATAATTTCTGCATCACCTCAATGCCAAGGATTGAAATATGCCCACAAGAGAATGTCACTGGAACCTGGGAACTCTAGAATTGTTGAACACAGTTGAGCTGTGTTCACTGAAGTGACCAGAATGAGGACAAATGGTGTGAAATGTAGCTAAATGATAATTTACTGAGTCCATTTTGCTTGGTTGTAGGTGGGTGCAGTTAGCTGAGATATACACTGAAGATGTCAGCAGAACACCTACAGGGCCTTTCCTACTCATGCTCATAGATTTTTATTTGTTTATTTGATCACAGTGCTGCCGATCTCCAGTGCTGAGAGAAGACCAGCAAGAAATTAACAGGAGATTTACCCTTTCATCGGGAAACAAACCCAGATGAGGAAAGTGAAAGCTGGCCAGACTTAGAGTGAATCACTTCACAGTCTGCCTCCCAGGATGACTCCTCTCAGGAACACAGCAGGCCCCTACAAGCATGGATTGCTGCCCCCAGGAAGGGCATTTTCCTGACCTAACTCTCAGACCTGTGGAGCACCTCCAGCTGCCTGGCTTTTAAAAGATGAGGGGAAGACTCTGACTCTCAGAGGAGAATCTCTGGCTGACCAGAGGTGAGGCTCATCTGAAGATCTTTGCCATTGACTGGATCAAGGAAGGGCTCGAGGGAGCAGTGGGAACAGCCTGGCAGGTCTGCTGGTGTCTGATGCAGGTCTCACAGAGAACATCTGCCTCGTGGTTTTGCTGCTCAGTGAATGATTGCTTCCTCTTGTACGGGCTTTGGGCTCTTTGTGATCAAAGGCTGGAAGGGATCTCACAAGGTCATCCAGTGCAATCTCCTGCTCTGATGTCCCAGAAACCTGATCACAGAGTTTAAGCCCTCTTTTTTAAGTACAAGAAGACAATTTGGTGCTCTTCAGACAAATTTAAAGTTCATAGAATTAGCTAGTTTAAAGGATTTTCCAGTGCACCTATTGTCATGGTACTTGACCAGTCATCATATATATCTATATCATCTATATCTATATCTATCTTATCTATTATCTATAATATCATATAATATCATATCATATGTATTATATTTATTACATTCTTATTATATTTATATATGTATATAAAAATCATTGTTAAAATACCCTGTACTTGGGCATTTTATTTCGTGGTGCCTTCTGGAAAGAAATTTTGCTGTTAAAGTTCTTTGCTATTCAAAATCAAATTAACTTAATGTGGAGCTGCCCTGCCACTCACTGCATGATTTAGAGCTTTTAGAAGCTCATGTTATCACTGTGTACTGAGTCAATTGTGGTCTGCCCCAGCTAGACTCCATAAAGGAATGTAGGTGACTTCTCCACATTACTTCAACTGTTCTACCAAAATATTTAGATTGAGAAATAACAACCGTTTTTCCTTACAAATGCCTCCCTCAAGGAAACCACGATGAAACTTCTTTGGTTAAGACAGCAAGGAATTTCCCTGGCATATGTACATAATTTGGATTTTACTCTTGGATGGTTTTTTTGCTTCTGCTGAAGCTTGAAAGATCATTAGAGCGAGGATTGTCTCTTTCAAGTATATTAGCACGGTGAAGCCATGCTTTATGAATGCAGAAAGACATCCTGTCTTACATGGCATGGCCCAGTGTGGTGCTCA
The DNA here is from genome assembly GCA_013397915.1 of Daphoenositta chrysoptera. Lineage (NCBI taxonomy): Eukaryota > Metazoa > Chordata > Aves > Passeriformes > Daphoenositta > Daphoenositta chrysoptera. The sequence goes on along the minus strand of VZRO01005372.1, from coordinate 646,664 downwards.
TTGGTCCATCTGATTGCCAGGTGATTGCTTGCTGGATTGATAATCTGACCGTGAGGACATGACAAAACATGAGGTTTGTGTTGTTGAGGTCTATGAGGAGTTTTTTGTTGTTATAAATTTCTTCTTAAGTATCTCTGGGCTACTCAGAAAGGTTTAGGTAGCAATGTAAACCTCAGTCAGTTCCCACCCTGCCTCTTCTAGGATCTGCCATAAAGCTCCTAACAATCACTGTGTTCTCTATTTTAAACAAAAGCCGTGTCCGGTAGTTCCTTACACTTGGCTGTCCTGATTCTTTGATATTAAAGAATGTGCCACAACTACTTCTTCTCCTTCTTCTTCTTCTTTTTTTTTTTTTTTTTTTTTGCCTTGGGTTGCACTTTCTCTCTTGATTAAACATGATGTTTTCTGCTTATGTTCATTTTCTGACCTCTCCTAGCTTCTGATCATGTCCCTGCTGAGTCTATGCCTCTATTATCATACTGTCTGTAATGCTGTGGACACCTGCTAAGACTGAAAAAAAGCACAATTTTTCAGCTGAAACAATTCCCTAGCAGACTGTGATTCCAAGAGTTAAGCCGTGGAATTTGAATTTTTCCCACTGGGTTTAAAGTGCTCAGCACAAGTAACTTGCTGTCTAAGCTAACCTGTCAATACTGAGGCATGTCAGCTGACATTTGAGCAGCTTTATCTCCAACTGGTTTGTTAGGTTTAAAATAATGCTGTCTTTCTTCAGAACTGCAGGATCCAGGCAGACCCAGATTTGATCATATTCCTTACAGAATCATAGCACGGTTTGGTTTGAAAGGGACCACGGAGATCATCTGATTCCAACCCCCCTGCCATGGGCAGGGACATCTTCCACTAGACCAGGTGTCAACTTCGAGTGAGAGACAACCCAGAAACACATTTTTAGAAGTTGAATGGACATTTCTTGGAAATTGGACATTATCTTATTTAGGTATAGTTAAAATACTGATTTAGGTTAGGCAGGAGGATTAAAAAGCCTCTCAGGATTCTGCCCAGCCCTGTTTTCTCTTCTAGCCATGGGAAAGGTACACCCCCTTTCATATTATTTGAATTTTTTTATTTTCTTCAGTGCCTGTTTATCAAAGGACTTGCATCTGTGTCTATATAAAATGTGTTTCCCCCCTTTCATTTATGCTCATTTGATCTTTGAATGTCATATAATCACATTCTTACTGTCTCATATGTGACTGCTTACATTCAGCTGTCCCAAAATCAGTTCTCTCAAAAATTAGTCCTATGGGTAAAGTACTCAGCCCAGTTTTCTTTTTTTTTTTTTTTTTTCTGATTAATTATTAGTAGTTTTCTATTGCAAAAACTTCACTTCTACAAATCATTTAGCTGAACTACATAGGGTAAAATGTTCTAAGGACTTGTGCACAGCACTTTGATATGGAAGGCACAGCTGTAACTGCAAGATTTGCTCAAGTAAAAGAATTGTGACATCAAATTTCAGTATTTATTTCACCAGGTTATCTAAATCAGATGAGGAGGAGTGCATTAGAAATGTGCCTGCAACTCAACGGCAAGTTCATCTCCAGTATAGAAAAAGATGACCTATTTATTCATGCCTTATACACCAAATAGTCTATATCATGAGTCAAAAAACCAAACCAAACCTAACCAAACCAAACCAAACCAAGCAACAAAACAACAAAGAAAAACAACAAAAAAAACCCCCAAAACCAAACCAACCAACCAACCAACCAACCAACCAAAAAAACAACTATATTAGTTTACATTTAAGACTAATGATCAAAATATTAGGCTTTCCAGGCTCTACACATTCTGTCCAGTGTTCCAGCCCCTGAAGGAGTTTTGAATGCAGTGAAATTAGACCTTCTAAAGCAGAACAGAAGATTTCCTCAATTTAATTTCCTATGAAGTTCAGCGATATCTTACTGATATTGGTGCTGTATAATGATTTCATTGAATTTTGATTTCAAAAGACGGAATTATTTCCTAGAAACTTGAAGTACCTAGAATATCATGTGCAGCTGCAAGGCTAGCTCTCCTTTCCTTCACCCCTAAACCAAACCTATTTTCCTCTTGATTGTCAGTTTCAGAGCAATTTTGTTCAGCATTTTTTGTTTATAATTTCTTTGCATTCATTATCCTAATACCTTTGGGAAAATAATTATGTAGTGGAAAATGTGATATAGAGATTGGACTAAACAGAGAAAAATCATCAATGAAATGACAAAATATGGAATAAAACCATAACTATAAAGCATTGTAGCATCATTGTCTGAAAGCTGGGCAACTTTGGACTTAAAAGCAGTGCCCCTCTGCTAATGTGACTTTATTCCTGCTTTGCATTTTTCCTGAAAAAATAGTGATAATGAGACCCAAAGAAAAAACAATTAGCTGCAGACCTGTAAGTAGTGATACCTTAGAAAATCATTACTGATTAGGAAAATTTTACTCTTGATATGCGCTATAGAGTTTCACAGAGGAATTAAACCATGAAACTGAACAACATGTCCATGGTGAGCTCCTTGCTGAAGACAGTCTATCTTTTTTTTTTTTTTTTTTTTTTTTTNTTTTTTTTTTTTAATATTGTTATCGCTGAAAATTTCCATATGTCTTATCTACACAGAGTTCTTGAAAGTATGTTTATAGGCATCCTCTGGGAGAGGGGACATGTCAGATTGACATTAAATACCCTGTTGTAAAAGCTCAGTGGCTAAAACATATTGAAGCAGGTGGCAGAGCTCTTGCTACACCAAACAGAAAAGATGATATTTTTTCTCTCTGCTTTAAAAGGAGTAGAGAAGATCCTGCTCTCCTCACTGATGCTCTTGCTCAGGCTGAAGCCCTGTTCAATTCCTCCATCCCTCGGAAGCCTGAATTGCATCATTCCTTGTTGGATATTATCATCACTAATTTGAGATCATAATTGAGCAATGTGCTTTCAGAGCTGACATAAAACATTTGGAGCCCATATGGGAGAACTTGTCTTGCCTCACGGTGCTCTATAAAAACCAACACGAGCTTCCTTAAGCAGAACAACTGAAGCCTGGGGATGTAACACAACATTTTCATCCTTCAGAGCTAGTCAATTTGCCATAAAGATGCTGCCCACTTCTCATCTGTGCTATCCTGCCCTTTGCTGAGCTTGTGGATCATCTCTGTCTGTGTTAAGTGTTACTGGCCCCCAAAGGTGTATTTGCCAAGAATAACAGTGCGGACAGTTGACTGGAGAAAATTGAGTGTTCTACATATTGACCTGTCCTCTAGATCTCCTTTTGTGTTTCTGTGACTAACATTATTTGGTATTTTTGTTCACAAATAGGAGGTTCCGGCAAAATAAAGATTACTTACCACTTTGACTTGCTTTGGTTTTTTCCTGGGGTAAATATTTCTTTTTTTTCCTTTTTTTTTGACAGCGTTTTTAAAAAGTGCAATAATAATAAAAAAAGATGTAAACCTTTTTTCTATCCTTCAAAAAAAAAAATAGAGAATGGTATTGCAGTTACCATACCTTTGGGGTAAACATTCAGATGAAATTTAAACATGCAATTTTACGTGAAATTTGTCTTTACATAGCCAGCTATACGTTCCCTACTAAACAAAATTTTGACTTCACCTCCACAATTAGCTTGATTTTCCAACAGAGTTAGTCAATAGCATAAAAATAAACAAGACATCTGCATATTTATAATATGAGATAAAGCAAGCTGGTGAACAAAACCCAGTAGTCTTAAGTGCTGCAGCCTGCATTGCTTTTGGTTCTTTCTTCAGCTGTCTTTAGAAATTAGAGTGGAAAACTCTGCCATCCTGACACCCTGGCATTTTTGCATTCACTTTGCAAAGGTGTAGATAACAGTGGGTGCACAGCAAATGGGAATTGTTGGTTGCATGGTTTCCTCATGTACATGTGTTTTACCGGAGTATCAGGCTGGGTGGACGCATGAAAATAAAACACAACGCACGTTTAGATTAAATTTGCCTCTATCACGAGTCCCAGTCCTGCCGTTATCACCTCCCAGAAGGATGCTGCTTTATCAGTCTCTCATTAAATGTGAGCAGTTATTTCGTGTCTCCCCCTTACTGCTTACATTTTAATTTTCCATATTCCCCTTGCACTGCAGACAACTTGAGGGCTCTGTGTGTGTTTGTGGTGGAATTTTCTTACTGAGCAGCCTGATCTGCTGGCCCACAGAGCATCACTTGATTTGTGGCTGCACATTATCTCCAGCCTCACTCCTTCTTTCAACTTGGAGAGGAGAACGATGATTTCATACAACTTAAAGGTGTTTCACCAGGGATGCATTCTCTCCAACAAGCTGTGGGTGTAATGACAGCCAACCCCTCCATGTTGCAGGAGGCCTCCCCCTGGATGAATCCCGTTCTCTGGATTGGCAATTTTGCTCCTTTGGCATGAAGTGCTGGCATACGGTGTTCACTATCACGCTGATAATTCAGTAAACAGTGAAATTAAATCTTCCAACAGTCTCCTACAGGAATTTTATTAACTGTAGGCTTGATTATAGAACTTCATTGCAACTACAGCACAGGGATGCTATTTAGCTGCCTTATGGGAAACATGCTCTCCACTTCCTTCGCTACTAGGATGATCTGTTCTCCATAGGTTTACATGTGCTTCCCATCTCTTGGCAGGGAATGTTTTTCCCAGGACTTTGAACTCCTAAGTGCTTTTGAACATATAACAAGAATTGGGTATTTATCCTCCATATGTGTTGTAGAAGGACACCGTTCGCCATCAAGGTGCACTGAAATGTGTGCAGGAAATTCAGGTATGTTTGGTTATCTAATAGCAAGTCATGTTTTGTGAACCATGACTAGCTTGGTACAAGTAAAACAGTTTCAGAAGCTTTAGATCTACCAAAAGGAAAAGTCCAACTACAAAGGATCACTTGAAAACTTAACCGATAAAAGGAAAAAAAAGGAAAAGAAAGAGAGGAAAGCCAGGAATGAGTTCCACAGCACTGCTAAAATGCTTATGGCTGGTGGGGAGAAAACTATGAAACAATAAGGAAATTGGTAGGTTTGTAAGGCAGAGCTAGAATCAAAGGATGGATAATTGTCATGGCCTGAAAAGGCAGGGTATTGTCAATGGTGGTTTGGGAGAGGCTACACTGTACGTGATGGCAGAATATTCAGGAAATGTTCCGAGACACATTTCAAGATTGGAGAGAGGAGAGCAATCAGTGTGGTTAATCTAGGAATAATCCACATGGAGGCTGTGGTTTAAAATATGAAGACTGCCAAGAATAAGATCTGCAATCTGCAGCAGTGGAGAAAGTAGGCTTACCTCTGAGAGGGAACTGCATAGTGTAGAGTGTGTCCTTAAGAAGCTGGGAAGAAAGAGGTAAGAGCAAACAATGTAATAACCCGTTATGATACCACCAATTACTGCATGGGAAGAGTCAGGGAAACAGTAAATGAGATCCTCACTAGCCTGAGGTGTAAGAGGAATAATGGCTGTATTGGGAAAAGAACCAGCTTTGTTGAGGAGTGAACATATAACAAGGAAAATAAAAATTTAGGGAAGCTTCTTAGGAGAGAGAAAAATTACAAATTAATAATAAAAAATATGTAATTTCTCCTTTCAAATGCACTTGCAAAAAGCAGCAATGATTTAAACCTATATCTTGACCTATGGATGAGTGTTTTTGCAGCACCTCATCAGTGGATCTTCAGCCTGGTGCTGCTTTGATCACACTGGTTGGGGTGAACAGTGTTTTTCCCCCTGCAGCCCCTGTTTTCAAAGAGCAGAAAGGTCTAAGAAGCTAGAGTAGAGCAGAGGCAAGCTGCCCTGCTTATAGGGCAACACCTCGAGTGTCCCACGAAATGAGACCTCTGACCCTTCCCTGCTGTGGGATCTCACCAAGCAGCCCTTCGGTGAAGCACAGACTGGCCTTGTATTTTCATCTCTTCTGGCAGAGGAGACGGCAGCCAGGCATGGGAGTTGGTAAGTCAGCTTGATGTTTTTTGAGGGGAAAGATCTTCAGCTCCCTTCTGACTTCCAGGCTGCAAAGATGCCAAGGAAGAACCTAAACGCTTAAAATGAGCAAGTGATTTTGCTGCGCAAGACATGAGCCTGGCCTAAAGCGTGTTTGTGTGGGTCCAGAGGCACAAAACTGAGCCTTTGCTACAGATTCCTGCTGAGACCTTTCCTGAGCTGATTCAGCTGCAAATGCCAACACACTAATTCCACCGGTGGAGTCAAAACCAGCCAAACATGACTGTGATCATATCAGTCCCATGGGCTGTGGGACTTGAAAACCTTCTTCTGCCATGTGGTTGAGTGAGCCAAGGACGTTCCAGGCTGCCTTTGGCACCTTTTTTCTCCCGCAACCTCCTCCAGATGCAATGCCATCAAGGAATAAGGAAAATATTTCATGCATTGTTCAGTCACTGTTCATGGCTACACCCCGAAGCTACTGAATTGTGCTGGACTTGTTTCGGTGCCAGGGCTCGTTTGTTGACCTGGATTCACGAGGTGCTTTGAGATCGAGACTACCAGCCTGTGCCAAAGCCACAAAGTGAACAGGCATTTTGTCCCCAACTTATCAGGGTCAATCCACACAGGTAAAATCAGGGAGGCTGACCAAATTCTTTGTCATCTTTTCTCCATCAAGGCTGACTGGTCCCTTTCAGACCTAGACGAAAGCCAGATTTCCTGCATGAATTGGCCTGAAATCCTCAGTCAAAGAAAGTTCATACTTCAAGGGACAAATCAAATGAGATATATTAAAATACAAACAACAGGTAAATATATTTTTTAAACCCTTTGAGAAGTTTGTACAAGTTCAAAACGGTACACCTGGAACTGGAATTTGACGTTTGTACCAAACTCTTTACTCAACATGTCTTATCCAGCTTCTTTCTCTGTGGGCATTGGGAAAATCTCAGCTGTGTGTGGTCTCCAGTACATATGGGAGACAGAGCTGGAGCTTAAACTGTCTGTGTTTGTAGCTGCATTTAGTGTCTTTAGCAGAGATTTGCATCACATTACCAATACCATCAGTCTCTCCCCAGTCCTGCTGCTCCTTGCTGTACTTCCACAGAAGTTCTCATAGAAACTGCTAGAGCTCAACTTGTGGATCTCTCCCTTTCCTTCCTAACCCCCTCAACCAATTTACCTCCTACAGAATAAAATATGGCTCACAAATGGAGCCTGGAGTTGAATCAGATGGCATAAACCATCATCTAAGATGTAATGTTACTTCTCATCAATTTCTGCTGTTTAGTTTTTGTCGGGTCAGTCCTTGCTATTACTGCCCACAGGTCCTATTGTTCATTTTTGTAAGCCTTGGATTATCAATAATGACTGAACTATTTTCAACTCTCTGAAGGATCTGATTATTTATAGACTTCTGAAGCCAATTGGAAGCATCCACTTGGGCAGTTCTTAACTATTACTTGGTCCTATATGGCATCTTCTTCAAGTAAACAACAAAAAAACCCCAGCAAAAAATGGTCATTTTTCTTGAAATAATGACACTGATAAAACTATCTCCAAAATACCTGCTAGTACTTGGAAATGAGAATTAGTGTATATCAAATACCACATGCCTAGGAAAAAACTGTCATTGCTAAATTTGCATCTCTTCCCTCACTCTACTCTCTCAGTTCCTGTGAGAATATTCCTGAGTTTCCAGGGCAATGATGTCCTGTTTCTGGGTGACCCAGTGACATGGGGGAAGGACTGATGCACTAACCTTGTACCATATGTACATATTGCTCTGGTCTCTCTGTTGCTGTCAGGAGTGTGATCATAAATTAGTAATGATAATTGTTGTGATACACTTCAGCTGCTGCTGTTTCCACGTGTACTTGAAGGAACAACACCAGGCACATGTGCAGCACGTTTTGCCTCCTCCACAACAAGGCAGGGCAGGGATTTCTGTGGTGCCCCTTTTAGTCTGACAGGTTTCTTCAAAAGTGATTAAGCTTCACTTTCCCATTTAGGATCCCTCCACTTATGAAGTGTCATCCAACATGTGTTTGATAGCAGCACAGTGAGGAACTGATGCAAAGGAGATGACCTACAGGAAAGGTTAAGGAAAAAAATGTCTTGTGTTTACCAGACAACAATTGATATTCTTCCATTCTGACATGTTTTGATGGTAGATGGCTTAAGAGGAAGGCAGGAAGCCAACAGTTGACTTGCAGTACCTAGCAACGAGTTAGGGCTTGGAGGGAATGTGTCCTGCCTTTGGAACAGCTGACTTAGTTGGGAGCTTTAAAAAGTGTGTCTGCCCTATAGCTAGGCCTTGGGCAGTGACAGTGTGATGAAATTGTTGGCATTCTTTGTGATTTGCACATGTATTATAAGTAGAATTTTTAAACTTCACTCTATGAGGGGTCTGTAAAGATAAAAAGGGGGAATCAATAATTATGGAAGGGGATACATGAGGGTATGAAGATACTTGCTGTGGAAGAAGTGCTTCACTCTTGTAGGAAGATCATTAGCCTCTGAAAATCTGGGTTTGGTCCCTCTTGCTGCTCTTCCTGATTTTATCCAGAAGTTTGGGTTTCCTCTGTAGTCAGGGACCAAGAAAGCACTTTGGCAGCTGCTGTTTGGTAAGGCAACCTCTCTGGCTTTCCACAAATTTGACCAAAAGTTATGGCATCAGGTTGTTTGTGATGGTCAGCACATGTTTCTACCCTTTATGCGTTTGGGAGATGCCAAAATTCTTTCTTGCTGCCATCTTACTCTTATTCCTCTCAGCTGTGACAGTGGCAAGGAACTTGACAGCTCCTTCTCAAGAAAAAACTGCCAGTGAACAGGACAGAATTACCTATGAATTGAGGAGACTTAGAATCCTAGAATTATAGAGCAGTCTGAGCTGGAAGTGGCACACAAGGATAATCAAGTACAACTCCTGGCCCTGCACAGGACAACCCCAAAAATCACACCATGTTCCTGAGAGTATTGTCCAAATGCTTCTTGTACTCAAGACAGGCTTAATGCTGTGACCACTTTCCTGGGGAGCCTGTTCCAGTGCCCAACCACCCTCTGGGGGAAAAAATTTTTCCTAATATCCAGCCTAACCCCCATGACACAACTTTGGGCCATTCTCTCAGGTCCTGTCCCTGGTCACCACAGAGTAGAGATCAGTGCATATCCTTCCTCCCCTCATGAGGAACTTGCAGAACTGCAGTGAGGTCTCCCCTCAGTCTCCTCTTCTCCAGCTGAACTGACCAAGTGCCCTCAGTCGCTCCTCATACGGCTTCCCCTCAAGGGCCTTCACCATCTTTGCACACTCTGTAACACTTTAATGTCATTTTTACATTGTGGCACCCAGAACTGCACACAATATTCCAGGTGAGGCCGCCCCAGCCGAGAGCAAAGCTGGACAATCCATCCCTGGCCCGGCCAGCCATGCTGGGCCTGGTGCCCCCAGGACAGGGATGTCCCTCCTGGCTCCAAGGCACTGCTGGCTCATGTCCAACTGGCCATTGACCAGGACCCTCAAGGTCCCTTTGCACGTCACTGTTGTCCAGTGTATCATTCCCCAGTCTGTCCATATATCCAGGGTTGCCCCATCCCAGGTGCAGCACACAATACTGTTTTTCTTGATCACTCACTTCCACGCCATTTTGGATATGTCTTTTACTCAGAGTTTACTGAGGCTCTTGAGAGATTACTCAGGATTGTCAAAATGCTGAATGGCCCTTCAGCCATGCCCACATGAACTATGTCTGGACCTGAGCATATCCAAGGAGCCCACGGGTTGTAACTTGGAGAAAATAATGAAAACAGAACCTATTAGACACTGGACAAAAAGGCACAAAAGCATGGCCTCTGTCCAGGTTCAAACCCCACATACTAAGGTGAAGAAAGGATTAGAGCCAAAGCCAGGCAAAAACCTCATTCAGACCTTAACTGGAGTTGTATTAGTGCTCCTTAGGGTTGGTATCACACAGCACTGGGAGTTTCTTTAGCATGCTCCACCAGGGACTTAAAAACAGTTAGTCCCTAGACTTGATAAGCGCTCACCTCAGCCCTGCTCTAAGTAAGCTCTTCCATGACTTTCACGAGGCACTGAGGCTCCTGTGACAATGTGATTGATGCCCAAGGGGCCTTTCCAAAATGAGGGTGGGGTGGGAAGCCTCCTGGATGTGAAACCCCAGGCCACTCCATGGTTTGGAAAGAGGCACTGAAAGCTGCCAGCACCTGCCAGGTGGTGGGAAAGGGTGGCAGAAGGAGACAGGGGGAAGAATGCTGTGCGGGCAAGAAGCCTACTGCTCCAAAACAACACATATGATGGTCAGCAAGCACCTCCACAGCCACTGGGATATTTCAGCAGTTTCCTCAGATGGCAAAGAGGTTTTTTTGGGGTCTGCTGAGTGTTTTGCGGTCTTGCTGTTACTACCATTTCTTCTTTCCTCAGCATTACAGCTAGTCCTGTCAGTCCTTGTGATGCCTTAAATCTCCGAATGTTTCATGACCAGCCCTTGAAATCAGCTCCACTCAGACATTTACAGGAACATTTGCAAGTTCATTTATTTGTCAAATTGCAGTTTCAAATTATTAGCAGATTTGTGTCTTCATACCACTGCCGTTCCAAAGACAAAACAAACAAACAAAAAAAAGGAGTTGAGAACTGAGAAAAAGTCCAAATATTTTCATTCAACTTTTTTTATAATGAAGCATTTTGAGGTAATGTTCTGCTTCAGCATGTAATTAAATGTGAGTTCTCTGAAGCAGAAATTCCACCTTACCCCTAACTTAAAACATCTGATCATGAATGAAATTCTGCAGGAAACCAAGGTTGGTGTGTGTGCAGAAAAGTGGAGGAAGCAGGTTTATAGAAAAAGCAAAGCATCTATGCATGGTTATTAAATGGAAAGATAAGAAAAAGAATGCTAGTTATTGCCAGGCTCTAGGTGTACCTCTGCTGATGGCTGCTTTGCTTTGTTGAGCGGATTTTGCACAGGACCTTCTGAGTACAGCTTCTGAATTTTCCATGCATCTGCATTTGGAGGGGAACTGGCGTCACTTCTGTTCATCCCGTGGCTGAAAATGGGACAGAAAAGCCCTATTTCGCACGACAGGACAGCTGCAATCAGATACAGAACCAGGTCACTGAGGCATCACTTTCCTCTCTCACCACTGGCCACATTTCATCACTGAGTCTGAAAGAATTTGGCTGCATGGCCCTTGTGGCATCCACTTGAGGCAGGACATTCCAGTCCTGCACAGCGTGCCCATGCCTTTGTAAACCTGATGAGCCCCTCAGACTCCTACAACAGAAATTGTTAAAAAGTCTGAAATGTAAAGTGCTTTATTGTGAAATCTCTGCTGCAGTCTCTGTAATTTGGAGAGTTATTCTATTTGGTATTGCTAGAGCTCTCACTGCAATATACTTTAAAATAATGAGACATCAATTCTCAGTCAAGAGGCTATTTAAAAACACTCCTAATTTGGTGGGTTGTGCAGATGCATTAGTTCATTCAACACAACTTCTGCCATTTATGCTGGTGGTGGGACAGGTGTTGTGCCTCCTGTCCTTGAGACTCTCCCTTTCTTTCTAGGAATAACTGGTGTATTATGCATTCTTTTTTATCAACTGAGCTTTAGTGTTGAGAATCAGACTGCATAGGTAAACATCCAAAGGAGACAGGGGATTGTTTGGAAATCAGATGGATCAAAAAAAACCTGTTGAACACTGGATGTTTCAAAAATATCAGGTCCTTTTGGCTTCACCCAGAGTGATGGAGGGCCAAGCCCCACAGTATTCAGTGATGCCTGCAGGACCACAGCTTTGTCAGCAACACTTCTGCTCTTGTTTCATTGCTGCATGGAAAACACTACAGGGAAGAAAGCTTTTCCCCTTTCGCCTCACTCCTAACCCATCCAGTCGTGTAGTGAGAGAGGGTCTGACCATTTCTTTAGTGTTAAATGGATGCTACCAGGATCCTGGTCAGTGGCCAGGAAAACACAAAACAACAGAGGCTTTGTACAGACAAGAGACTGAGTTCCTCCAGGAACAGAAAAGCAGATGCTGATGGGACAGCAGGAATTTTTGTTCCTGCATAAGGCTGTCCAGCTAACTGTGAAAAATATAATTTTGATGGCCAGATATGGATCAAACAAAACCCACAGCAGAATCCCACTTTGTAGCAGCATCCCAAAAGACACCAGTGTCTGAATGGGTAAGGAGAGCAGCCATGTCTTGAGCTGCAGGGTGATGAGAAGTGCTCATGGTTGCTGCCAAGCTGCATCTGCTCTGCTGTGAAAGGAGGCTTTCATCTCTATGCCTAATGGTCAGAAAAAAAACAAAAAAAAAAAGCTTCATTGCTTTTGCCAGAAAGATCACCTCCGGTCCCCTGTGTGAAACAGGTGGTGGATGTGGTAGCTTTTATTGTTTATGGTGAAAAACTAAATTCCTGTAACTGAGTTATTTTGGTGTGTTTTAGTTTTGTAAACAGTTTTCTACACCAGTGTCCCAAGAGCATGAGCAGCCACTGATGAACAAGTAAAAGTGTCTCAATTATGTGCATGATGAATTGAATTCCAGTATGTTTTACAAAAATTTCCCTTCTGCAAGGGTTGTGTGGTAGTGTTCAAACGGATGGGGGTTTTAAGAAAAGCTGGAGATTATAAAAAGCAAATGAGATCTGTTAGGCCTTGGAGAATTGTTGAGCTACAAGAACTAAGAATTGAGGTGGAGGGGAAATGTATTTAGGTGCTTTTAGATGAACCAATGTGTCTTTGCAGTGGACCCCAAGAATTGAGGGGTGGAGAATGGAGAAGGGCCCAAACATTCCAGATGTACAGAGACCATCCAGTTGTAGGAGAGAGTAGGGATTCAAATTATGGAGCAAGGGGAAGAGGCTCATGCTCCTGTTTGCTCAGTCTGAGAATCCCTTGGGTGGATTTGATTGTAGAAGAGCCCCCAGAAAAATCTCCTCATGTCAGGACCAGAAGAGATGGCAACCTTGAAGAGAAGCACGGGTCTGCTCTTGAGTCAGCAAACAGAGCAGGGGAGCATCCAGGTGGAGCATTTTGTGGACAGCTGGTTCCTCTGGAGTGGTGAGATTAACTATGACCTTGCTAAGCGGTCCACCAAAAGAGATTACTGGAGTGGGTTGGGGTGTGACTGCTGGAACACAAAATTGTCATGCTCTGTCCACACTGGTGGATGTGCACATGAGCAAGAATGTCCTGTTCCTGCCATGAGTCATTCAGCTGAGGGCTCCACATCTGAAAAAATTCAGGTCCTGGTGCTTTCATATGGTGGTGTGAATTTGGAGGCATCCTAAACATCAGGTCGTTCTGCTGGGACAAAAGAACATTTTTGAACTTCTGTAGGACTCTGAGTTCTGCACAGGAAAACAGAGACGCAGAACAGAGTTCTGCTGCAAATTCATATGCTTTCGTTCCACCTAAGCCCCTGGGAACACGAGGGAGTTTACACTGTTCTGTAAGGAGCCTGTGACCCAGTGAACAACAACAGCTGGACATGTTGAGGCTGATGTCAGCTTCTGGATCATCTCCTTTGGCAGCCTGAGTCACTGCTCTCAAAATGATCCTGTGCACCATGTGGGTGGGGTATGGGACACTCAGGACTGCAAGGTAAAACTGTCCATGGATGGTCCTGGTTCTGTGTCAGAGGGGACCTTGCTGTTTTGTGAGGCCTTTCCTCCCTGCAAGCCTGGGTGGTAAGAGTGAGAAGTTTTTTCTCATCTCAGCAACCAGATTTATGTCTTCACCCTATCCATATGTCATGCCACAGCCCCTTAGATAACCCCTGTATTTACAGGTTTCAATCCACCCTCAGATTTGGCCCTTTGACCACCATAGGAAGGCAAAGAAAGAAATGCCGGGCATAGGATGGATTGAATGACATGTGAGACCCAAAAAGTCACATATAGCAGGGCTGGGGCCCAGACCAGAGTCTTGGACTCTAGCTCACAGCTTGCTGAATTACTTTTATATTCTACTGCAAAGGTGAATCATGCTAAAAAACCTCCATATACCAAGTTCTGGAGGGTTCTTCCCACTCAGGAAGGTTCTAGGCCATTGTTTATATTTCCAAGTGCCATAACCTCTCTGTCCCTCATGGGACAGCACACATTTGGGATCACAAGATGCTCTGCTCAGCTTATGGTCAGCTTTAAAGAAGAGCTGTATCGAAACTGCTTAGTGAACACATTTGGGTTTTTTTGGTTGAGATGTTCACAAGAGGCCCACAGAGCTGCTCAGGAAAATGGGATGAGCTCAGCAGAGAGGTGGATGAGCTCTGTGGCTCAGCAGAAGTTCAGAAAGCTTTGTGTAGACTGGCTGTGTGCAGCTGCAAGGCAGCCTCTGCTCTCCCTTCAAAGGTGCAATGGGGCAGTGGCTACAGCAGACAGTGCCAGCTGAGATGTGTACAGGCTGCAAAAACATCTTCAAAGCATCTCACTCCTTGCCATTACCAAAAAAAAAGAAAAAAAAAAAGAAAAAAAAATCAAGATGCAAAAAATCATGCATTTGTGAACCACCCTTACCAAGTATTTACTTACCATGTAAAATTGGTAAAAGGCTGCTTTACTTTTTTTTTTTTTTGCCCACCCCCTACCCACTCCCTGTAGCAGACATTGTGTATCAATTGGTTATTCCTCTCACCTTTTTCTTTTCCCTCATATTTTATTGTGGGCAGGGGGTTGATGAAGGAGGGGGAGTTGTTGCTATTGTTGCAAGGAAGATTCTGGAATCTGTGAACACAAAGTATTAGTATTTTAAATAATGAGAAAAAATTCCACATGGAAAGCTCATCTGGCTGTGGCAGTTTGTGACTGAATGAGAGAAAAGTGCCCTAGAAGCTATTCATTAGGAATTCACTGGAAGCTCTCAAACAAGCCTGGCAGAAGCTGAAATTGAAGTGGTCTCTGACCTAATTTTCTTCTGCATGAAACATCTGCATCAAGGCACTCTTTGATGTATTCCACTTGGCTCTGTCTACAGTATTGTATCACATGGCTTCAGCGTTGCCTCAGTTTTAAAAGACATTTCCAGCCTGTAGAAGGTAATGTGATGTTACTGTTACCCAAACTAATCACTCAATGTGCTCCTGAAATAGAAACAATAGAGGTTCAGACAACGGTGTCTGCTTTGCAGTCGTTGTTGCTGCCTAAGCTCACGGTTTAAAAAACCCAGATCTGTGATATTCATCTCATGTAATTCATCAACACCAGGAAGGGGAGGGAGAGGGGGGAACTGTGAGCCTTCTGTGTAATAGTATGTCAGAGGACACAATGCTTTACATGTGTGAGCTGTGCATTCCTCGCTGCTCCAGCCATGCAGTTAGTTCAGCACATTGAAAACAAAAACAGGGAAATGTTGGAGGACGTTATCATAAAACCTCAACAGAAGGAGCTCCTGGTTTTCATTTTGCTGTTTGTTCTCTGCTGATTGACACCCAAAGCTCACGGTGAAAGAAATGTGAGCATGTTTGTGTAGATGCGTGGATGATGTGTGATGTATTTTGAATATATATTTTTTCCCCTCCTTTTCTTGTCTGCACCACAGTACACATTTCAGATCCTCTCTCAAGCTCTTCTCCAAGTGGTGTATAAAAACATAGCTGCACAAAGATATTTCTAAATTTGTACACACATAGATTTTACACGTATCTACACAGATAAACGATATAAGAAATTTTTAGGGTCACTTCTTCACTTTGAATGAATAGATCTTAGCCTTCTCCAGAAAGGTTTTCTGCTCAGTCTTACCTAATAGCATGCTGCTGTTTCCCCAACCTTGCTTGTATTATGTGAATAACTGTGGTGTCTTTTGTATTCCACCCCCTGAAGAAGAATCCTTTGAAATTCTAAATGACTGTGCTGCAGATTTTAATGTCTGTCTCTTAGAAATAGCCAAGCATTACCCACTCATGGAGCAAGATGCAGCAAGCCTTTTGAAAGTTATTCAGACTGCTTCCTCAGCCTCATGAGCGTGTGTGCGTATACATGTGCTATTTAATTCTCTGAATGTATGGCAGGAATACATTATTTCCCTGTGAATCACTTTCTCTCTCCTGTCCATCTACTCCACCCCCCAGATCTCTCCCACCTCTGTTGACATGGGAGAAATAAAGCCAACTGTCTGGGGAGCTTGTGCAGGTCTTGTGGGTACAGCATGAGATGAGTTGGTAGCTTCTCAGTGCGGTTCCTTGCAGAGATCAGAAAGAAAAGGCAGCCCTACTGCTACTAATTAGATGCCTCCAGGGTAATCACAGCAGAAAAGTCACGGCCCAGAAGCCTCAAAATAGCCTGCTCCCTGGGGTTATTTTCCCAAGTTTGGGCTGAAACGCATCGGGAAGGCAGCGTGGAAGGAAACAGAGCCCCACTTCTGTCTGGCTTTGCAGCTGGCACATACCTGTGTCCTCTGCCTGGTGCTTCTCCTTTAAGACCATGTTTCTTTGCCTCACTGATGTGTGGAGGACTTGTATCTGGTAGCAATGGGTATAATTAATTCCTTATACAAACAGCTGCTCCATCCTGTTGAAATAATGCGTTTTGCTGTGCTAGGAGCCGTGCACACTATGACAGCCAGATCCAGCTCTGGAGGACTTCCCCACAAGTGCTCTGTCCTGAGACAAGGGGGACAGGCAGGGAGAGGTGAAGGGATGCATCCCAAGGTCACGCAGCAGTAGCCAGCAAGCAAACTCCACCTCATCTCCTGACGGCCAAACTGCGGCACTTTGAGGTGAGAACACCCTGTCTCATCTTCTGCAGAAAAGCACCAGGCCAGTCCTCGGTGCCTGTTGCCAGCAATAAATCTCCTTGAACTAATTTTGTAAAGGACAAAACCAACACTGTACAC
>VZRO01005372.1:602119-629827 GCA_013397915.1 Daphoenositta chrysoptera | reverse complement strand
AAAAAAAAAAAAAAAGATAGTAAACGACAAAAGACCCTTTGCATGTCTGTTGTTTCTGGAAGGGCAGTGAGGAGCAGGACAGCCCTCTCCCACCACATTCTCAGATTATAGCCCCCAAAAGTGTTGTTTCAGAGACCGTATTTAAATAAGAAAAGACAAGATCTTCCAGCAAGCACTGGGGTCGATTTGCACTTCTGCATGGACGTAGTTGGCTGTGGATGGTGCCTGGCAGAAGCTTATCATGCCCACTCTAAAAATAACAATCTCCAGTGGGCAAGATCTGCTCACTCAGACCCAGCCTTGGTTCTCAAACAGTGGCATGACATTCAAAAGTGTCTGAGAGAGTCTTTGGCAGGTGTGTGATGCTGAATAATCCAGAGAGGTCATGGTGGCAGGGCTTGAAGCAAGTGGCTCCTGCCCAGGGAGAAGCCAGTTTTTTCCCCCAAGTCTGGGAGAAGTGGAGGGATGGCGTTTGCTTTCTCGTTTTACTTTTCCTTTTTATTTTTTTTTTCCTCACAGATCACTCCTTTCTACCCCTTTTTTCTGTCCCCCCAACCCTTGCCTTTTCTCTGGATTTTATGGTGCTGCCAGAGACCTGCCTGGTGTGGGGGATAATCAGACCTTCCAAATGCTCCCCACCCAGCCTCAGGTCCTTAATTAAAGCCGTTGTTGTTTCTAGCTGGTTGACCTGAGCTCTGGAGACCCCTGTTTTGCAGAAAGCTCCAGCCTCTTCACCAGCGTGATGCTTCCTCTTTATCCACCCCCTTACATCTGAACCCTGGAAGACAAGCTGGGTTTTGTCTATTCATTTGGCAGATGGTTAGATTCAGATCTTGCAGGAACATAATGCTAGAAATGGAGTGTGTGTATGTTTGTGCTTGTGTGTGGTGGGGAAAGGATCCCAGATCATTTTCTTCCTCTGTGGCCTTGTAACTGCTAGCAGTTTCACACAATCTCTGGTAGGTAGCAAAAAGAAAAGAAGCTGCCTCCCCCTTCTCTTTTTAATTTCTCCCCCAAGTCTGTGCTGTGTATACCAGCAGTGTGGTCTAGGCCAATGCTGAACATTTGTGCCTTGGACAATAGCACAGCCTGGCCTGACTATTATCAGCTGCTGTTTTCTGGTTAGCTTTCCTTTTATTCAAGTGCACAATGCAAGCCTTTATCACCCTTCAGTCATAGTGACTCTTGAGGAATACATCTGGTTTTCTCTTTCAGCAGCTCTGAAAAGGTCAGTCTGTTCATTTCTTATTCGCAGGACACCACATTTTTTTCTGAGCTGGAAAGACAGGCCTACACCTTTTCATTCCGTCTCGTACATAATTAGACATGGTGTCGCTCTAGAAACCTACCCTTGAAATCCTCCTGAGTAACTCTTTCAGAGACAGAGGAGACGCAGCAAGGGAGCGAGCGAGCGGGGTGGGGGGTGTGGGGGGGCGACCACTTCCATCCGGTCTTAAATCTCTTTGTGTGGTCACAAAAGCACTTCCCAGCATTGCCAGCCTGGCTTTTCCCTCTTCTTCTCCTTCTTCTCTCTCTCTTTTTCTTTCCCCCACCTTCCCTTTTCCCTTCCTAACCCTGGCTGGTGGTTTATGAACACAGTGGGGAAAAAAAGCCCTCAGATTATTTGAGCAAGCAAGGTTGCAATCGTTTTCCTTTCCATGACATCCCACATTCTTCAGGCAGGCTGTAACACAATAACAAGTGTGCCCAAGAGGACAGAGCGTGCAGCAGCTGGTGTCTGACAAATTATCCTGCTCCAGACAGGCAAATGGTGACTTGAGCTTCAGCCATCCAAGGGATGTGTGTTTTGGTTTCCCCCTCCATGCTGGGTAGGGTGGGCCAAATCCTCTTGGGGTGGGAATCAGTGCTGTCTCCTTGGAGCCAGAGGGTCTCATCTTTGCTGGAGGTCATTTTCCCCTTCCCACATGCTGCTTGTGCATTCCAGTGTGAGGAGCACCAGGCAAGGCTGTCATCACAGCCTCTGTGCTGAGGAGGAAAGAGTCTGAGGACTTGGACAGTTCTTCTCCCGAGCAGTGACTGCCAATATCACCTGATTTTCTTTGTGCCTGCGCTATTTTTACATGTGTTCGTGGTGACGTGGGTGCAATCCATCAGCGCAGTTTTCCCGGGGTGAAATGCTCCCTTCTCCTGTCCTTGGCAAACACCACGGGACTCGCGTACTCAGTGCGGGGCTTCTTCCCAAGCAGGGGCAATCCCTACATTTGAGATCTCTTAAAATAAGGATGAATCTAGAAATCACAATCACCAGGATATTTTTTTTTTTTTCTGTTAGGAATTTCTCCAAGCCAGATGTGAATATATCTCAAATCCAAACCATCACCAGCTTGCTGTGGTGCACTCATGGAGAGCAGGAGAAGGAATTGCACAAAGCCAGAGCAGCATCAAAGTGGCTGGTAAATGTGAGTGCAGAGACATCCCATTTCTACTCCAAAAATCTCTGGGAAATCTCTTCCTGCACACCTCAGCCCAGAGACACTGCCTTGCCCAAAGGAGTACACAGCAGAGTCAAAGGACAAAAATGAGCTTGAAAGAGGAAAATTAATTTGCTAGCACACTACTTGAGCTAGCCGTGAGACTAGGAACAGACGTTCCTCCTCCTGCATCTATTTATGGAGTTGCTGGACCATATCTTCTCTACTGGACAGCCCCTCTAGTTTACTTCACATAGAGGACTGGATCTACAGTTCCAGTCTGGCAGAGGTGTTAGAATAGCCACCTTTCTTATTTAAGTGAGTTTCGTATTTTAAAGCAAGGGACAGGCTAAAGATAGAGAGAATTTATTTTCTAGTATTAAATTTCTTGATTGGTTTATAACTATATATATTATATATATATATTTCAAATTAAAGCCTTCCAAGTCTTTTCAAGATTTACAGTCCTTTAGCAGTGAATAATGGCTTTAGGACAGAGAAGGAAAATTTGAAATCTTTATTAAATTTTCTATATGATAGGTTCTCCTACTAATTCAGGCAGACTTTGGGGTTTATCACAGTTTCTATCAAGAATCCTGATTTTCAGGGGTTTAGAACAATGTGGTCTTAAAACCTGCCCACAGCTAAAACACATTTTTGGTCTTATCACACCAGGCTTACAGTAAATTGGAATAGAAATTAGAAAAGTGCAAGAATAGTTATGTCATTTCTGGTTAGTTCTTGTAGAAAGCCATAAAAGTTCAGAGTCTTGGCCAGCTGTAAAAGATAATGTTCCTTTCATCTCAGCATTGCCTATCTGACAATTTATGTTTTCTCATGATGCTGAATTATCACTGCCTGCACATGGGAAACCGCAATGGGGAAAGAAAGAGACCTGGACCCTGGCTGGAAGCCTGGGGTGCAGTCACCCTCACCATGCTCTTCTGTCCTGAGGAAAGATGGAAAGCAGGTCTCCCTTGAAAAGACACCTCCCTCTGTAACATCCTGTGGCAGCAAGGCTCACAAGTTTTACACAGAATTTAGCCATTTAACTGTTTGCTATGTTAGTCTTTTGCTGGCAGTGATTTCTCTTTGATTTTTGTTTTTAGGATGAAGCAAGATGTGGTGATTCCCTGTAACAGAATATAAAACGACAAAAATCTTATAAATTTTGTTCTTTTTTTTTTTACAGGTTTTTTTTTTTTTAGTTTTTAAATTTTTTTAGTTTTTTAGGTTTTTGGACCAATGGCAACATCTGTCTCCAGGTGCAGCTGTAACAGAAATAACGACAAATGTAAAAAATTAAGAGACACAGCAGTAGAGGCTGATTTAACCACCCATTGCCAAAAGCAATGGATTATTAACATACCTGCCTATCAATAAAAAATTGATGTAATAGTTTAAAGCTTTATAAAAAAGACCCTCACAATATCTCTCAATGATTTTGCATTAAAATTGTTTTCAATTTGGAAAATGTTGCTGTGACCTGCTTGAAAGATGCCATTAAATTTTTTGAAAAATAACAGCTGGTTTTGTGGTGGTCAAGCATGTAAGACCAAAAAAGATGCATTTCCACAAGGAGGGGGAGCTTTGTTGAGGCTTTTCTAGTCTCAGGACATAAGCAAAAGAAAGTTTATCATTTCAAATTAACTCTTCTGTCAGAGATGGTCTAAAAAACGCATATCTGATTTGGCTCAGAGAAGTTGTTCTTAGCTTTGAAGTATTTCAAACATAAAGAAAAGTCCTAACAGTGGAAAGATTTTCTGCCTTTTTCCAACTGCACCTGGCTTGTCTATTTAAACAGATGACTACAATGGCAAATGTTGTCTACAGCGAGGTCAGTTTGATACTTCTGGAACCCTTTATTCAAAAAGACTGCTTTTCCTAAGTAATTTCCAGATTTCATTTCAGCTGGAGATGGGTGATGTCAAACCTGCCAGCATTTCTTAGCAAATGTGAAGTCCCAGTTTTCCACCAGGTCTTCTGCATACACAGACGAGTTTATTCAGATGCCGGCACTGCATTTCCCCTGGCAACCTTAAAAAGTTGAAGGCATTTCTGGCTTGGCAGGTGCCTGAGCAAGCCTCACTTGTGGGTGAGTAGCCACAGCTACGAGGCAGAGGCACTTGCCTGAAGCACTCTTTGTGTTTCAGAGAACCCTCTCTTCCTGTGAGAAGCCTTGGAGAGCTTTTGAGCATCCTTGCTCCCAATACTGCAGAAGTTAGAGCCTGGTCTCTGCCTTTCTCTCTGCGTGAATGTGCTGGGAAAACGCATGTAAAGGTAGGAAGGAATATGCATTTCCACGTGCAGTGTGTGAATATGAGAGCTATTGACTAGCTGGGCAATTTCATCTTGAAATTTAGGCTGACTTCAAGGAGGGACAATGAAATCCTCCCTTTGCTGGAGGCCACCTTTTCCTCCTGCTGTCCCTTTCGCGCATCCCTCAGTGGAAGTCCAGAGTTTCACCTTCCACCTCCTGCCTATCCCTCCCCTCAAAATAACGGATATGTGACATGAGGCTACAGGCTACGCCTAGCCCACTAGCTGTAAATTCCACAGCCTGATATGACAGCATCGAAAGGGTTTTCCATTGTTTTAACTTACTTTTCTTCCCATTCTACAAGTCCTGGTGAGACTGATGCTGAAGCATTTTATTTTCTTTTTTTTCCCTCTCCAGAATTATTCATGTGTTACCATTGTAAATGCTGCTGGATTGCTAATTAAATGCTATTTAGAGTTAGAGATGAATGAGAGTTTTGTGTAATTTTTTTTTTAAACACCAACATTTTTCAAGTATGTTCACAATCAGAAACGTATCTTCATAATTTGATTCAGAGGAAATGGCAACAAAAGAATTATCTACAGAGTAGTTCTCAATAATTCATCATTCCATAAATGTGCAGAGCCATCACCTAAGTTTAGGGACATGACTTTTTGTCCTTTTATTGGAATCATATATATATGTACCCACTGTTAAGCCTACCCGCCACTTGGGTGGCCAGGTGAAGTTCAAGGTCCACACGTGCATGGGGTTTTAGAAAACATTTTCTCTGTCCACCAAAGGCCGTAAAGTTCACAAAACCACTGACTAGTCTGTGAAAATGCAAAACATCACGTCCAGTCCTGGCATGTCTTGAAGACCCTTTTGCTGTCCCAATGAACCACTCTGGTGGTGCATCAACAGCAGAATGCTACATTTTGGGGCTGAACTCGTGCACTCCTGTGTACTCCAGAAGATCCTGGTACCAGGGACTACAGCAGTCTTTCTAGTTTTTCCTCAGTGACTATACTCAGAATATGAATAAAGAATTTCACACTGCTTGGGCCATTTTTTTTCCAGGAAACTTCCAGGTCTGCCACTGTGTGGCAAAAGATGCTGAAGTGAGCCCTCGCTGGTTGTGATCACAGGAGGAAGGGCTTGAAAACCCAGGATGCGAATCAAAAGCAGCCAGTGTGTTATTTCACTATCACTGGAGGCTTGATTCATGACACTGTACCACTTGATGACAACGGTGGTGGCCTCTTCCACTCCTCTGTGTGTATCACCCCCGCGCTGCATTTCGCTACTAGCGGGAATCCTAAAGCTTGTCAGGGCAAGAGATATCTCTTGTGTACATATGTGTGTGGTGCCTAGCAAACAGGACCCCTGCAGAGAGTTCTAGCAGCACTGTTCTACAGATGTTATTAGCAGCTCACTGTGACAAAACATAGAGGGCTGATCTCCCATCTAGGGACGGGTTCAGATCATGTTTCTGGACTCAAAACACCCCTGAAACTCCTGTGTGTTGAAAATCCGAGCTCAGCAATACACAGGATGTCCTTTACACCTGGAAAATCCCAGGCTGGTGTTGAAACATCTCTTCCCTTGCTGGTGTTTCTACGAGGTGCAGGTAACAATGCTACAGGCTGTGAAGACCTCAGCAAGAAGAGACTGGAAACTCAGGGTGTGGGGTTTTGTACTCTGAGGGTATAAATTAAACACTTCTTGTTTCTTCTTTACAGTTCCTTATGTATTAATCCAGCCATCCCCTATCAGTCTGTGAGGGGGGCTACTCACTTTCTTAGAGCTCAGCATCGTTTGTTTTCCCTATTCCTTGTTCCTATTAGAGGGCAAACACTGCTGCTGTCACTTAGAAAAATAGGATTTTGCCTGCTGTGCTTGAGAAATCTTCAGCACCAGTCTGATTGTATAGGTTCCAGGAACTCCTGTTTTAAGGCTGGGATTCAGCTGACTGATCTATAGCTGCAAAGGTTCACTGCTTTACTGCACCAGCATAAAATGGAAATGTTGTAACATTCCCATCTGTGAAGACTTGCCAAAACAGTTTAGTGTTTCAAAAGCTGCGTACTGAACGAAGACAAGATCTCACTACAAGCTGTGGGAGCTGGGAGAGTTTATGAAGCAGAAAGTATGGGCTAAGGGAGAGATCAGGCTGGTGATAGTTTACTGGCCTTGCAATTCTTTTAAGAGGCACTAATGGTAGTGGACTGCTACAGTCGAAGTAGACCCGGACTCATTTAAGGCAGTACCATGAAATTGGTTGCAATAAAATTATGCATTAAATGTGCATTATGTTTAATAAGACTGTATTGCACTCCCAATGTTTACTCTGTGCCCATTGAGGCTGATCCAATTTTCTAAAGTTCTCCAATTGGTTCGCTATCAGGTTTTCAGCCAGAAGGTCAAATTTCACTTGCTCTTAGTACATGTCTCCATTACTTTGCTAGGGCATTTACACTCCATATTCATTACCTCTTCTTCTTTTTTATCTATCTCCTGTAACTTGACTGCTCCGAAATGCTCCCTGTAGGTGGCATGTTTGACACAAATGAGATCAGTCTTTAATAGATGTCAATTCAAGAACATAACACACGTGTGAACACACACTTGCATGAAAGATGCAAAGAGAAAGAGTAGGGGGGAAGGCTATTTCCAGACCCACATTGGTGGTAATTTTATGTTGCTTCACCCAAGGTGAATGAAATGACCTCTGTGAAATCACGGGTTTTGGACATGAAACTGGGAACATAAGTAGAGAGGCTGGAATATATGTTTAGAGCAGTATGTGATCATGACTATACCAAACTGGGAGCTGGATTGTTTTAATCAGAGGCAATGATAGTTTTAGTGTTCAAAAAAACACATTATTTCCCAACATCTCAGCAAACTCTGTCAGTGCTGAGCTCAATGTGCGTAGCACAGGCGAGGAACCAGCAGGCGAACTTTCTTAGGGCTTTGTGTTTCTCTGTAAATGCTTTAGCAGGAAAATACAAGCCTGCTTGTATTCTGTCCTCCTCTGTCAGGAGATCATGTTGAGAGAATGCAGCGTGTCTAACAAGTCTCAGCCAATAACGTGGCATTCATCACTCCAAAACGGACTGTCCCTGTTAGCAAAGCTGGCTGGGCTGCCCAGAAGGAGCCATTGTCCAGGACGCTCGGTACTCTGCCTTGGCAGGGAGGTCTCTGCCTAGCCTTCAGCTTGATTAGGTAGGGAAAATGCAGTGGAGGCCCTAAAAAGTCTTGCCAAAGCCTCAGATAATGAAATGTTTGAACTGGCTGGCTGCAAGGTATGTCCACCCTGTGGTCACCCACCGCTCTGTCTGCAGGCTGGTGCAGATGTGCCCGTGTTTGCTATAAAGCTGTCTGCTGGCAGGCCGCTAGCTCTGCACACCCAAAACCTGCCTCAGGGTCTGCTGGGCAGCCTGCAGGGTGTGATGGAGCATGGGAGCCTGGATGATGCCTTGGCCACCATGAGAGAGCAAAGTCACAGCACCTGGTGCTTTTCACAGTGCCCCTTCTCCAGGGGACATCTGGGTACCACTGGGACTGCTCCACACCAGCTGGACACCTCTCCTCACCTGTGTCTCCAGAGGGGACCTTCCTGCATCACCCCAAAGCTCATGGGGGCTACAGCAGAGACATCCATTGCTTTTTGCCCCTTTAGGTACAGACGGGGTGAAAATTGCCGCCACCTCTTTGCAGACAGAGCCACATTTTGGTGTCACTCTTCTGCAGACCGCACAGTTACTAAGTGGAATTATTAGTCTGTAGGTTCAGGAGCATCACTTGCTGCTGGGAGAAATATTGATATTCATTTAGAGTTTAAAATACCTTATTTTCATAAGATATTGAGTATCTCACCTGTTTTATAAAAGCACTTTGGGTGTTGTGAGATGGATACCAAATCCAGTGATCTCCCAAAGGCATTGCTTTCAAAAGTCCTCAGGGAAGCTTTGCTGCTCACCTCTCAAAAAGGGAATAACGTGTTTTCTGAACACCATCTTTCACATGTGGTGATCCTGATAGAATCTTTACAAGGGTTTACACATGCAGCTCTGGGCATCAGCCCTCCTGTAGTGCTGTTCCTTGGGGTTCTGACTCACTGCTGCTAGTGGGGAGGACCAAGAGGCTGAGCAGGGGATCTACCTGCCCCGGAGCTGCCCCAGCCTCTGCAGCATGGCTTCAGCCCATATGTGACACAAGTGGGTCCCCAGTCCCTTCAGATGGCCCAGAATAACCTTTGGCAGAGGACTGGGGCAAACAGCTGAGGTGGCGGCTGCCTTGGCTAAATCCAAATCCATCTGCAGGTATGAGTCAGAGCCCTAAATCTATGTGCTTCTTGGCCTCACCTGCCTTGCACTTGTCCTTTCATTTTTCCTCCAACACTGAGCAGGGCCTGTTTCCTCCTGGCTCTCTGTCCAGGCTCTCATGCAGTGCTCATCTTATCTTGGTTGAGATACCACATTGCTGCAGAAGGCAGTGCTGCTGTCAACTGACCCCATGCCTGTGCCAAAGGTCCCACCATGGAGGGACAGGGTCAGAGAGCCCTGAGGAAGAAAAGGGACAGATGTTCCATTGGCTGCTTTGGGAATCCTGAAGGAAATGCATCCAGTTAAGGCTGCACCTCTCAAGAGTCTTCCCACTCTCAGTCAAAGGGTCTTGGCTTCACCCAAATTTCCTCAGTGGACATTGTGTTTTGGGTGTAGGTATTCCCCACTCAGGAGGACGTGTTCACACACACGTGTAATTATTTTGCTTGGCTTCTCCTCTGGGATGCAATTTTCTGCTTCATCCCAGCTGTTTGTGTTTGGTACTGCTAAATTGAGGCTGAGGGGTTGAGGGAGGACTAAACCTCATTGGTGTCTGCTACTCAGGAACTTACCAAAAAAAAGGGTACAGTTTTGATTTTGGTAAATTAGATTAAATTGCTGAAAACAACAAAGGCAGGCAGCCTCAGCTATCTGGTTTCCATGCATAGGAAAGAACAACCTAATCCTTTTCTCCCTGAAATCAGCAGATAGGATCTCATTGAACCCAGTCTGCATTGTGTCAGGCTACAAATAAATGCTCCTTATTTTGGTGTTATATTTCATTGTTCTTCTTATTATTGTTGTTGTGGCCATCTTTGAATTTTTTTCTTTTCTTTGTCTCTCTCTGATTTACTTTTGCACCATTGTGTTCCACCAGAAGAATGGGCTGTGGAACATGTCTGCATGATGAGAGGTGGTCCATGCTATTATACTCCATGATTTACATATAATTTTATAATTTACATATAGTTGGTAGAAGGCCAGTGTAGTCATGAAAGCACAGTTGATATACATTTTTGAATAAAACTCCTTTATCAAATAATAGTTGCTCACAGGAAAAAAAAATGGTAAAAGGATCTGGCCTCCTTTATATCAAGTACAGATTTGCATCTCAATTATTGTGGTTTGGGGCTATTTTTAAAAATAATATATATAATTTGCCACAACCATGCCAGTCAACCTTAAATTCTTCCACGGTCCTGTGCAGGAGAAAGTGAATGTTAACTCCATGAAAAAAAAAAGTTCCTTGTGACTTGCATGGAGCCAGATTTACTGTAGGAACCCACAATGTCCTTCAGTGCAACCATCAAAGCAGAGGGAGTAAGACACCAAGACATACAGCCCTCAGTTCAAAGGACAATAAAGCCCTGTTTCAGCACAGCACAAGCACAGTCATTTCAACCTGAGTCAGTGTGAGGCTGTAATCCAGGAAGGTGCTTACACACATGCCTGCCTGTAAATAAATGCTTAATCCCATTGGAATCAACTGGGCCCCAGCTCAGCTTGAGCTCTCTTTGCTGTGCTGAACTTAAACGTACGCAGTGAAGGGAAAATTGCTCACAGCACCCTCATCTTTAACAAGCGTGATGGAAAAAGTTTGCAGTGAAATCAGCAGGATTTCAGCTAATGTGATTAAGTGCCTTTTGGAATTCAGATTTCTGCAAACCCAGGCCCATGAATGCTGTTCAAAGCCTGCTGAGGGCAATGGGTGCTGGACCAGACCCTGAATGCAACTGGGTTTTCTCACACTCCTGCAACTTCAAAAAAAACAAAAACAAAAAAAACAGGACCGAAAAGATTTGAGAAGGAAAGGGTAATCAAGGGTGTGTTTTATTGCTTCAGCACCTTTCAGAAAAACAGCTGGTGAATGAAACAAATGAGGTTATGAGAAAGTAGCTGGTTCCAAACGGATTGTTTTATTTCTCTTCTCCAAACAACCTGCAGGCTGCTAGCTCTGGTTTCTGCTCTCCCCAGAACTAACTGAGATCAGCAGGCTGAGGATCATGTGAAGAGCAGAGATTATGCAGGAATAAGCTGTTCTCTCACTCCTTCCAGCCCTGCTCTTTTCTATGTTCCCTGCTGAAATGTAAGGTTCCTTCTCCTTGTGTTTAAAGGGAGGGATCTTTGTGTCTGATTAAAACTAAATAGAAACTGGAGGACTAGATGTTGTCTGTGGCTCATACCCATATGTCCTATAAACCTCTGGCAAGCATGTGAAGAGTTCTCCAAACTGACAGTGCACACAATGTCCAAAGCTAATTTGAACTGCATGGTGCAGCTTCAGCTTTCAATCACACAGCACTTCCTCTAAAACACTGTCTGCAGCTACATTTCCAAATTGGGACATTTTTGAAATTGCTCATCACGCAGCTCCCTCAATAGACCAACATATGTTTCAGCAGAATCAACAGGCTGACAAACTCCAGGCCACTGAGAATTTTATGTATCAGGGAGCGCGTGTCGCACATGAATCAAAGTGCATGTCATGCTCTGGGACTCGGTGTGTGTACATCTAGAAACATTTTCCAGCAATGGTTATTAATTATTGAGATGCTGTAAACAAGTCACCCTTCCTCACACATCTTGTTTCAGCTCTATGAAGCAACAGAGAGCTCATGCCAAAATGACATAGTCAACCCGGAAAAGACTCACCCCACCTGCTTCAACTCCAAGCTCAGTGAATGATCTTATTGTGCTTGGTGGCACATGCTTGTTAAAATTAAGGACTGCTGTCAGTTTTTTGTGGGATTGACATGTGAAATGCTTGGAGAAACCAGGGTGGGGGTGGGAGGGTAGAGGAGACCAGTCATCTGCATGGTACAAAGGAGAAGAGTTCCAAAGGTCTGGGGATAAGTTCCCATTTCCATCTGAGGTTTGGCCCTGTGGCCTTTGCTCAGTGTCTCAGCAATGAGGACATTACTTGTGACTGACCTCTGGGAAGTGCTCGGAGACAAAGGCTGATGAGAAAATTAAAAAAAAAAAAAAAAAAGCTACAAATAATAAATAAAAAGTTTCCTTCTGCTGACTAATACATGTTGCCCTCTATCTTTTACCACATCAGAAATGCACAGTTTAACCACCACACAAAACCACTAATCTAAAAATTTGGTTTCAACATGGACTTGGAGAATGGTATTTGTAAACGGGGAGTTGGGAAAAAAAGGGACCAGTGAACTGAAGAGTTTTTCTGAGATGGAAACCCATTTCTGCTTCTTCACTGCTTGCAACAAAACCATATTTTACACAGGTAGTTGATTTTCTTCATGAAAGGCTTTATTTTGCCTTCAGTTGGGGGTTAACTTTAAGACAAAATTGTGGTTTTGTTTGTTTTTCTGTTGAGAATGGCTCTTAGAACAAGTGGCAAGTAGTAGGGATGGTGACTTTTCACTTCACCTTCTTCTGGAGGGATATCTATGAAATATTTACTGATGTCTGTCACAGATGGGCCATCAGAGATTGTATCGTGGAGAGCATCTCCTGTGCCAGACAGACCTTCTGTCTGAATAGAGCTGAATGACTTCATTTCCCNAAAAAAAAAAAAAGTGTTTTCTTTTAATAAAAGGCATCTATTGGGAGAGCGAATTAACAGCTGTATTTGGAATTTTTTTGTTTTAATTTCATTTTCTCTCTGCTGATGGATGGTCCTTTTGTCATTTTAAAGCGCAGTGGCTCACCTAAGCTGTGCATTGCAGATCTCAGAAGGTGGAAACTGGGAATCTCAAGTCTTGGTTTGGATTCTGTGGTGTCTTAACAAACTCCAACTGCAACGGGAAGTCAATCTTTTTTTCAGTGCTGCAGGGTATCTAAGTAAGCACACTAGTTTCCATACACCTCTTGGGGCACATGGTGGGGGAAAACACTTCACTGAGAGACTTGACGATTGTATTCCTCCAGTTGTGCTGCTGTTATGCCATGCTACTTAGGAAACTTCTGCTATCTCTCAGAGACTCAGCTTCCCTATCTGAAATTTTCAATGTTTATATGTTTTTCCTACTGTAGGAAGTTTAAAGGGATGCCATGGAAAAGATATAGAATAGCTATTTTATGAATATACCACATATAAACAAACAAAAAATTAGTGACACCTCCCAAAGGCATTGCTTAATCCAGTGACATGCATGCACCAATGTGCCAAGTTGGATATCCCTAAAACTTTTGCTCCTCTGACTTTTGTTTCCAGAAATTGCCCTTTTGTTACTTGTCTCCTCTACCACGTGAAGGAAGAGACAGAAAATTCCAGGAGGAGGGCCCATCACATGGATGAGCTCATCTTCAGAAGGTGTTTATCCAACGTTTCTTTTTGGTTAGGAAAATTTCCGAGCTGTGCTTAGGAAGGCCAACTCCCTCTCCTTGGGTAGCCTTCTCAAATGTTTGGCTTTTGTTACTGGCGTGTTACTTCAGGTCAGCTGCAGCAATCTAGAGCAGGCCCTGCTGTCTGTGTGGTAGAGATGAGCGGGAAGAAATGTTTTCCAATGCTGGAAAACAGAACATCCACAGGATGAAACACTTGGTGTTTTCCATGTTCTGAGCAGAGGGAGATGAGAATGTCTTGAACTGTCCAGGGACTTTGAGTCCTTGGGCTTTGGTCTGGGGAACCTGGCTGGGGTTTGGCTTCCCCAGTGCTCCAGTTGGCACAGCCCTGTAGCCACACACAGGGGAATGTGTACCCAGCAAGTAGTCCTTCACATAATGGATATAAATATGATTCTTGGAATTTACCAAACAATAGGCAAGAGCAGTATTCCCAACAGGCTGGAGGGGAGCAGTTAAGTATGAAGGAAACACCTGCAGAAGTGGGTATCCATTGTTTCCTTTTGATGTTTATCACTGTGCCTAAATCTGGAAAGAATAGGCTTTTGGCCTTCAGAAACAATTTCCTTCCTAGCCTTTATTGCCTGGAGGAATCTGTCCTTCTTGAGCATTCCTGTTTTGGAGACAGTGAAAATTATCTCTCTGCCTGGGTGAAATTTCATCTCCAACTCCTCTCAAGACTGAGCAGGTAACTTTTATGGATCAGGTCATTCAAAATGAAGGGCTGTGGTGAGTGACACTGGTGAGGTGCCTTTTGTGGTGGCACATGCTGATTCACAGGGCATTAGGGCAGCAGTAGCACAAAGGCGTGGAGGTGGATGAAGATTGGGACCAGGCTGAGGCTGCTACTTGAAGGTTTCCAGACCAGGGGCCTGACAGGCACAGTGCCATCCTCCAGCATCTCTTCAGCACTCTGACGGATGAAAACCACCAGGAAACAAAGGGACGGACCAATCCTCATGCATTTTTGATCAGCAGAGGGGCCTGACCCCCGCATGGTGCGAGGTCATGGGCAGGCCCTCCCTTTGCCTTGTCACCTTTGGAGACAGAAGGCATGTCTCCAAAGCCAGCCACCTCTGCAAGCCCTAAATGCTCACACAGCTGCAGGAGTCCAGCTCTGCCCGCTCTCCTTTCTGGCCAGTCCCACTGCTGCTCTGACTGCCTGAGATTTGTCTTCTCTTTATGGCACCTTTCATTATTCTTTTGTCAGGACTTGAATAGTGACGATGAGGAGGCAGGGGCAGCCGTCCAGTGTTCCCAGTGGTGCTGTTCAGCTGCACGGTTGTTTTTTCTCAAGCTGCCAGCTGGTCCTGACACTCTGCTTGTTTTCTCCCCCCCTCAGGAGGCATTCTTTTGGTGGAAGCTACCTTGCTGACATTTAAATGGAGCAGGGAGTGCTGCTGAGCTGCCTTCTCCTCTTCCAGAGGAGCTGTGCTGCCAGCTTTCTCTTTGACTGTGTCCCACCACTCCTCACCCAGTTCTTCTGCATACACAGCAAACCTTTCCCTTCCTTATCCAAAATCTTCCTTCTTTCCACTCTCCTACCTATCTTCCCTCGGGCTTTAAAAACTCTGGAAGGAAAGTCTTGATTCTCTTCTTTGTGCTGATAGAAACAGGAGCAAGACGGAAAATGGATGTAAACAGGACAGGGTATCTCAGCAAGGCTCTGCACATGGCTGTAGTTCTCTCCCTTCTGCTCCTTCAGCCCCTGATGGTTTATTTAGGCTGCCCCAAACCACAGAGGGTGACAACCACATGCACAGTGCATGGCTGACAGATCTCAGCTCAGCCTGCCTAAACTGGAAATCAGTCATTGCAGTCATTCCATGGTCGTTTGTGCCCTGCACTGAATTATTATCTCAGGCACGGTGCAAGTTTGGGCAGTGCAAGCCTGTGGCTGTTTGCAGTGTTCTTTGTGGATATGGTCAAAGTGATGCCTTTTTCCAGACAAGGACCACAAAAGCACACAGGTTTGGTAGCCAGCCACCTCCCACTGAACACCACAGCACACATTTGCCCCCCAGACTTTAAAATTCCTTCTGTGCTGTTGTTTAACGTGGTGGAAACCTCTGAGTTTTTGAGATGACTAGGAGGGTGCCAATCACACCCACAGACCAAGAAGGGCTGTCTGAGAAGAGGGGATGTGGCTGGGAGGCAGGGCCAGGGGATCACAGCTAGTGCATGTCAGGTGTGTGATGAAGGCCATGTTCCTGCTATGGCTTCTCCACCTGGCCTCCTCTGCTGGTCCCCCACATCACCACTGGACAGTGACTTTCAGTGACCAGAAGTGGGTCTATTGATAAACTCAATCCAGAAGAAAGAAACAAGCTCTCAATCTCTTTCAAGATCATTACCCTTGCAGTGAATATGTAGGGTAGTGAATTAGTGTGACGTTGTATATTGGATGTATTTTGTATTAGGTATTGGAATGTGTTTCATATGTCATGTTTTGGGTTTTTTCCTCCATGTTCTGGCCCCGGTTACCACAGTGCACCGTGATGACAACAGGTTTACTGATGTCACCTTTGATTAGCATGGTTTAGCAGCCATAAGAAAAAACCAGCCAGAGCAGGTCAAAATGTGCCTCCCGCCCGCCTCCCGCCCCAGGTTTATTTACAGTAGCAGCATAAATCCGTATGAGACAGCACGAGACTGTCATCTCATTCAGACTGTAACAACCACCTGAAAACCAAATCCATCTCCCTGCTGCTGTGGCAAATCAGCCTGAGAAGTCTTCGAGGCTCCCTCTCTTCAACAGGATATCAAGGAGGTGTTCATGCAGCTGCATTTGAGGTTGCTGTGCACAGCAAGGCAACCAGGAAAACACATTAAACTGCCACACCTGAAAGAAAAGATTGGTCAACAACATGAACCTGTAAGTATTTTTGGACTGGTCCTAAATTATATGCAACTTTTTTCCCAGCATTTGTCATGTCTGCTCATGGAATAAAAACCAGCGTGCAACTGTGGCATTTGTAAGTGTTTATGCAGCCAGCAGAGTAGGTATCCTTAAAAATTTCAACCTCTGGTATTTTTGAATACATACTTACCATTGCCTAAATCTCTTGACATGTGCTGTGGCTTGCCAATGCCTCCTTTTGATGTTATTTTTATCTCAGCATCACCAGCAGACCCCAACCACAGCTGATTCCCACTGAGTTCATCCCTGGATTTATCGTGAGAGAATCAAGCAGCAAGACCTTAATCTAAGGACACAGATGGGAAAGCTGCTGAGATGTGCCTGGCTCTGCATTTAACTCTGGCCACAGAGCACTGACTTCCTCCTGAGCACTGAGGTGACAGAGTTTCAATTTCTCAGCATTTTCCTTGGACCTTTAGTTTCTGTAAGTTTCGTCGTGCTGGAGCAGTTGTCTTGCTTCCTCTCTGTCTCTCTGACTCTTCTGAGAAGACTTTTAAGTCACTAATAAACGTAGCCACATAGATCAGGAGCACTTCCCCAAAGAACAGCAGTGCTGGGATTAAAGCAGTGCAAAGCAATGCAGTTGCAGCTGAAGCAGGGCCTTCTGCAGCTACAGCACTAAAACAAAAAACCCTTGAGATGCAATAATCTGAAAGGGAAGATGACACAGTCCAGTGGTTGATTTGCAAGCTGTTCATGTGGTCTTTCCCCAGCCAGATCTAGAGAGCTTGACTCAGTTCTCACTATGCTTTGCACTCCAGAAGGTGCACTGGAAGAAGAGGGAAGAAATCCTCTTGGCCATACATCTTTTGACTCAGCTGAGGTCAACATTTTGCTGAAGCATACCACTTGTCAAGAAAGTAAGGGACATGCAGATTACTATAAATTTTCTTGATATAGAGAGAGACTGGAACATTGGTCAGGATTACGATCTTCTGGTGCAAGTGTAGAAGTGACCCAACAGTTCTCATTTAACCTCTTTCATCTGAAACTTGCTACCTAACCTGGTTTATTCTCTTTCACCACTCTCCTAGAAACACCTCATCTCCTCTACAGTGTTTCAGCAGATAAAGTTACTCTCTCTCATTCCTACCACTGCTCCAGAAAAACTCCCACATGGATATAGCCATGATGACACTGAACAGCTTTTTTTTTTGTTTGACCCTCATGCTTTGAAGGTGTGGTGTAACCAGACTAACAGGATAACTCTCCCTCTTGCTGTTGGTGCTCAGAAGTGACAACAGCACAGGGTCTGTAGCCTCAAGGAATTCTTAGTGCATCAAATCCCTGTGATCAGAGTCGGGCTGGAGCTCGAAACAGCCAGCTGGGCAAAGGCACAGAGTGTCAGGTGAGCAGCATTTCTAAATCACACACACAATATCCATCAGAAACATTTGTTTGTCTTTATGCTGATGACTGGTTGTTTCTCTTTTTCTGTCACTTGTTCACCACTCTACCTACAGAACGTCTGATGGTTCTAGAAGAACCAACTTACTTTTATCATTCATATTTTTGCACATTACAACAGTACTTCGTGTGAATTTTTGAGCAATTTGGTCTTTATTTTTTTAATGTTTGCTAACCCTTGTACCTTACTCTCCTTTTGCTCACTCTATCAGAACAAAATATAAGCCTTTTTATTCACTTAATTTTTCATAACCAGGGAAAAAAAGATTTTTTTTTCTCACAACAGACATTAGTGATTACATAAAAATGTGGTTTAGTGGAGACGGACATAACAGTCTAGATTAATCCACCACTCAGGTAGTTTTAAGCAAACCTCAGCTGGCCTCATAATGATTACAATGAAACAGCAGGTCTTGCAAACCTCATAAGAGTTGCAATTAAGGATTCCTGAGAGATACAAGCTGATATTCCTCTGTTGGCTTCTTGGGCATTTCCCCAGATTTACTGGGTTTTATGATCATATACGCAAGTTGTGATTATGCTTTTAAGAAATAAATTAAAGGAATTAAAATTCAAAATATTGAAAATCCTGGAAATAAATAGTAAAAATGATGAGTGTTCTGGGTTAACTTACAGCAAGCACTAAGGTTTTCCTTCTGCCACTTAAGCAGTGCACAGTTTAGAAATCTGTGTATGAATCTTCCACGTCGCTGTCTATGGCTTTACAATGAAATGATACTTGGCCATACTCCAGGTCTCAGAGAATTCAGCAGTTTTGTGCAGGATATTTCAAGTTAAGGGAAATTTGGTAGGGGCTGAAAGCTCAGTAGGAGAGGAGACAACAGTTGTTTGAACCTCCCTTGAATTGTAAAGCATAGCGCAGATGTACACAACACCGCGGTAACGCAGCTCATCTCGGTCTCAGCCAGCTGACTCTGTTTATGGGGTGCTTTGTCAAAGGGTATCAGGAACTGTTCACCAGGCTCTTGATGCCTGAGATGGCCACCTAAAAACAGAGACTAGACAAGAATAAGGGTATAAAGGTAGGTATTTATTTGAAGGGCCTTCAAGGTACGCCTTCGGCCGCCAAAAGGCTTCACCCAAGATGGACCCTGGGTCACGGGGTCTTCACACTTTTGTAAGTTTGATCCATTTGCATATCAGGGTTAATTGTCACATTATAACCTCAGTTAATGATGTAATTACCCAAAGTGTGCTCCCCTTCAGAGGCTTTTAGTTTACACATTTTGGGGCCTGGTGTCCTTGATGTGGGAACCTAGAGACATTTGTTATGTCTACCCAGCATGAGAGAACAGCAGCGAACAGGCCACATGAAACTTCAGAGTTACACACTAGGCAGTACAGGACTTGAAAAAAATAGAAGTTAAAACCTAAGGCAAGACTGTAGCCAGAGGAACTGCACCATCAGAAAAGCAGAGAGCCCTGGGGGATGTGCGCTGGGCAGCAAGAGCTGTGTCCAGGGTCAGTTCTGCACAGCTTCACCTCTGGAAGGGGCGGCTCAGGTGCTGCTGGTATGGCTGTAAGTGCAGCCTGGGGCAGGCAGATGTGTCCACCCCACTTCCACCCCACTCCAGTTTGGTCCAGACTCACAGCTGCTCATTGTCTAGCCTCAGCAGCATGCTGGTACACCCCGTGCTTTTGGGTTACCTTCAGCAGGAAATGGGCCTGACGCCGGGGCGAGCGTCTTTTCATCATTGTTTCTGAGTCCCTTCAAGACCGTGGCAAGTGGTTTGCTGCTGGGTGACAGCAGAGACAGAGTGATTACACGTCCCTCAAAATGCTGAGGGAGGCTTCCAGAACAAGGTTTGCTCAGAAGAGCCATCCTACCTGCGGTATGAACATGCCTAGAGGCAACCAAGTGCGGTTTTTTTGCGATTTAGAACTGTTAGAATTCAACAGTGAAACCACTTTTCTCTGTTTTAGTCACTTGTCATGGTGACTTTTGTAGGTTATGACAAAATAGGACCATATATTAATGGAAACAAAGAACTTTCACTCCTTTTTCAAATACAGAGGTTTTTTTCTCCTCAGGCAGCAATTTCTACCTGATTACAATATTCACCAGTTTGTAAGTATTTCATTTAATTTAAAAAACCGTTTTTCAAAAGTTATTTTAACTGAGCTTTATAAGCTTTATTGCTCAATGAAACTTAGTTTACAAGGTATGTGACTGGGAGTCATTCTTCAAATCCCAATTAAAATACATATATAGTTTGGTATTTTTTAATTATCTCAGTGTAAAACAAAACGGAGAGTTTATAAGTTTCAGATGGATTCTTGAGGATTTATAACTTTGATCTAAAAATGAAATTGCCCTCCTACTATTTTCTTAAAACAAAACAAAACAAAAAACTCAGGGAAAACTGAGAAAAATGTGATTTTAAAACTGATTACGGCAGGTATGCAGTAAATTTTGTCCACACATTTTATAAGGATTTTTACTGGCACGGATCCTAGCCATGGCACCACATCAAAATCTATAATCAGTCCACAGGTGCTGATCCATTCCCCTACTCATACTTCACTCAGAAGACTACTGGTAGGCTGTGGCTCCCAGGGCTGGCCTCTGCTGTCGTGCCCAATGGTGCAAATCCACAGACAGTTCAATTAAAACCTACGGATGGTTTCTTCTGCCAAGAAACAAAACCATGCAAAGCCGCAGTCCTTGCTTTCCCTCAGATGCTGTCCCTCAGTGGGATGGGCTCTGGTGGCAGAGTGGGACACGGGGAGCCCTGTGTTCTGCATCCCTTACCTGTAAAAGACAGAAAACAGCCTTTGAAAAAAGGGCTTCACCCTCTTAATGCCAGAGGTGAGGCTGGCAGATGTGGTGGATCCAGAGCTGAGCATCAGACGCATGTGAGGCACTGGCAAGTTTGGGATGAAGCCAGAGCAGCCTGGGTGAGAGAGGGAAAAAATGGAGAGCTGCCTGCTGGACCAAGCACAGGCTCTCCCAGCAGACAAGCAACGAGCATCAGGAGGAAACGCAGCTCGTTGAAGAGTTTTTAATAGCCAGCTCCCCAACTGGCTGTAATTTTAGCAGCCAGTTTAACTAGGCTGGACTGAGCTTTTTCCAACACAGCCCTGTTCAAAGAAAGCTGGAGAAATCCGTTTGCCTGCCCAAGACCAGATGAGAAGCACATTTCTCAAAGAAGCTTTTACAGTGACACAAATGAGACCCAATACTACAATTATCACCTCAAGCCCTGTGCGTATCCTTCTGTTGGTGGCATGCATTTTCCCAACCTCTTGGTCTCCTGTATCTGAATATGCTCTTATATCATGCGTGCAGCAGCTATAAGTTTCATTCTGATCATGTTCCTTTCAGGACGGGATTTTTGGGAAATAAATACAATTTCAGTCAAGGCTGGATTATGGGATGCACATATTTTCCCATTTTGCAAGGGGCATTGTCTTGCACCACAATCCCATTTTGCCTGGAGAGCAAATCCGCTTCCTTGAGTCCTGTTTAGAATGAACCAGAACCTTCTGAGCATTGTTCAGAGTTTTAGCTTCAAGTTAAGTGTCCTGAGAACAGCCCCCTGTGGGCCAGACTGTCCCCTCCTTATTCAGCTTCATTCTGGTGAGCTGGCACAGCCATTTCAGCCAAGGGAATCTAGAGGTGAGCAGATTATTGCTGTTTTGGCCTTTGGTGTAGACCCACAGCAAAGATGGGAGGAAAAGGCATTTGGAAGAGATGCTTGTCTACGAATGGGACCAGTGCAAGGATGCTGGAAGTCTCAGCTCTTCTTCCAATGTGGACAAAGGGCATAAAACTCATGGTCAGCTCATCTTCTGGTGGTGCCTTGCCTTGTGACTCACCTCCTGAGCTCAGAAGTTTTCAGTTTCTCTAGAATGTGACTTGGTTTGTCAGCAGGCCTAAAGCAGGTGCCACAAGCCAACATCTAAATCACCATCCCAAATCTCCTTGGCCTATGTGAATTAAACACTTCCCTGCTGCATGTTTAAACACGCCAGGGTCTCAGTGCACACTGACGAGAGCCAGAGAATTCAGGCTAAAGTTGACCAACTCATTTCTCTGTGCTCTCCCGCTCCTCCTCTTTTTCTCACAATAGCCAAGTGTTAGCACATTACATCATCAAACCTTTGAATTTCCCTGCTCTTGTCATGTTTAAACTCGATTGTCTAACACTCGCCTCTCGCGCCATTGCCTCCAAGCTCTCGCAGTCAGCAAACCCACTGCTGACAGATGGTGGGGAAAAGTGGGTTGAGCTGGACAGCTTCCAAAAACTATGTCTAGCCACATGATATGTAAAACACAGGCTCTCATTTAAAATCTGGTCCATTTTTGTTTCTGTTGATCTTTTAGAACTATTTTTATTTTGGGGAGAGTTATTTTCTGTTGGGGATCTTTGTTTGTTTGTTTGGGCCAATGACAAGAGCATTCTTTCCGGCTTCTGTGCCCTGCTTTTGGCAGTTTCTGAACTACCAGACAGGAAATTCTCCAACGTATTGCAGCTGATAATTGGCCCCTTTTACTGGAACAGAGATAAAATGGAATAGTTTTCTCAGGTCCTTCCCTTCATATGGAGAAACCCACAGTAATGCATACAAAAATCTTCAGCCCAGAAGTCCTCATGCAAGGGCCACTGATTGATGAAATCTCTGTCAGCCGATGATCTGACCATTGTAAAGACAGAATCTGGAGCTGTAGCTTATTAGTTCTCATTTTTTTTTCCCTAAATATTTCCCTCTGAACAGTGTAATACATCAAACAGTTTCCAGTAAAACCTCTGAAAAGGCAACATTACTTCAACAGAAGGAGATGACTTTCCATCAAGCCTCAAAAAATGTTTATGAGACGATTTTGTATTTATTTACTTATTTGTTCAAAAACATTTTTTTCTCTCTCAAGTTAAAATTAAGACATGTATCATGAAATGTCACAGCTCATTTTCTTGGAGGACCTAAGGCTAGGAAGGAATGCAAGCATGGTAGAGTATTATATTTGCTACACTTTCATGTTTTTAAAAGATCATCTCAAGCCTCAAGATGAACATATAAAATAACAAAAAAAGCCCCGAATACATTACTAATACAGTATCATGTTGGAAACAATCTTGAGTGATCCCTCAGCATCCCTTCAGCTGGCTTTATTTTCCACCTGGGACAGGATGTGAAAAGGACAACCCCACTTCTACTTGTTCCTGTGTATCTAATCAGGCATTTGGATTGCCTCAGTGGGAATGGGGACTACAGGTGAAAGCAAATATGGGAAATTTTGTTCCTAAAATTAGAAATACTGTTCCTAAACAAAAGTGTAATGGGCAAGGCATTGTGTTACATAAATGATCTATCTTGTGGTAAAAATGGGCATCTACTGTAGGGTTGTATGCTGCTGTACAGTTAATGACATCAGGCCATAATGACTGGTATTACTTAATTGTATTAAAAGATAACACTGATTTCAAGGTTCGTTCCAAAAGTGCTGGAATGTGATCCTGAGAACTTTTCTGCACCATGTATGCACAGCTGAAAAATCTTAAGTCCTCGTTATGAAATGCCCACATCACATAAAAGCAAAAGCAGATCAGGAAATAATCAGGAAAAAAAAAATTGCAGAGATATATTTCCTTGGGTTTTTATGCAAGTGGTTGGAATGTTGTCATATATAATTTTAAAGATAATTCTCATAAATAATAAAGAGTTTACTTAAATGTTTCTTTAAAAAGAATTCCAAAGATCACATTTTTAATGAAGTTTTTAATGCCTTAGACTCAAATTATGGTGCTTCCATGAAAATGAGAAATAAATTAAAAATTAATATATTTTTCAAAAATGTTGTCATCATGATTTAGAGAGAAAAAGCAAAAGTCTTAAGGAACTTGGAAAGAATTTCTAAAAATATTTTCAGAAATATTCTTTTCAGAAAATTCTAAGCCTATTTGGGCACCAGAATTGCCCATTCTGTGAATGAGTAATAGGTTTGTAACATTCACCACTGTCAGCTTCTATATATGCAAAAAACACGATGTCATGAAAAAAATACATCGTTTTAGAGTTTAAATATATGTAAAACTGTACTGTGCATGCTCTTACATTTAAAGCCTTACTGGCCCTGGTCTGGATCCTGAGAAATTTTCAAATTGATTGAGAGCTACTTTCAGAGGACTTTCCAAACTTAGAGGAAAAAACAATTAGGAAATAAATGACAATTTGAAGCTGCTTTCAAATTGTTAGTTTAAGTACAGATATGGTGCAAGGAAAGTCATAAAGCTGAATATATTTCCTCTGTGTGATGATAAGGTCTGTGTGATAATTCATACAGCTGTACAATAGTAGGATGTATTCAGGACTTGCAAATATAAAGAGATATGGACATTTAAAATTGGGGTTTTTTAAATTTTTTGGTTTATTTTCCTTCCTCGGTTTGAAAAAAATATGCAGTTTTATTTGTAGTGAATTGCATATATATGTATATATATATATAAAATATACTGGTGACATTTTGATTCAACATATACAAGTTCCATGAATATCATTTCCAGGGTTCTGCTGTAAAGCTGAGCTATCAGAGCAAGAAAAGAAAGATTGACTTGAGACAAAAACTGGACAAGGACCTTACCTCTCTTTATTTTTTTCCCCTCTTTCTTCCTCTGTATGCTTTAGGTCCCTCAGATTGTCATCCAGACCTTCACATTGGCCATAAACACCCTCTGGAGCAGGCCAACAGCAGCATTTGACTGTCACACGTGGTGTTGAGTGAAATCCCCTCATTTCCTTGTGCCCCACGTCATGGGATTTGTGGCCTTGCTATGCTCTGCAATGGTTGTGAAATATAGAGAAGAGGAGGAGTAAAAAAGAATGGAAATGTAGTTGGTGGGTAACCAGAACAATAACTGATCCTGTGAGAGGTCAGAACAGAAAAGACAGGGAGGAAGGGAAGGCTAAGGCCAAGAAGCATCCCAGGGTCCACATACACATATGCATTCTCCTTTTATTCAGAGGCGTCTGGCCAAAGGTGTCAAATCACCCTCAGAAATTATTTCAGATCAGTCAGAAAAGGGGCAGTCCAGGGATTGTGCCACTCAGCATCAGCAGATGGTGAAATGGATGTGCACAGTCATCCCACCAGCTGCCCTGGAAATCATCTGATTTAAGAACCTGAAGAACCAATTGGAATTAAGATCTGAAGAATTTGAGGCAGGGAAAAAAAAAAAAAGACTACAAAGAAAAGTCATCTAATATCTAATAAATAAATAAAGGCTCTGAGATAGGGGCTAGCTAAGGAAAAGTAGGCCCTGATCCAGAAGCACTCTTAAGACACTGTAAATGGCTCGAAGCAGAAGAGGAGGCAAGTACTCAGGAGCTAAAGTGCTTTGCTGGAGCAGGGTCTTTGCACATAAGAGGATAACTGGATCCTGGAGGTAGTAGAATGTGTTTTTAGTGCAGGAATAGGTTAGCCCTGAACTCTTCCATCCGAGCTAGGTGTTATTCTTTCCTCAGCTGGCTGGCTGGAAAGCAGTCTGGTCCGTGCAGTGGGAGGTGTCTGAAGGAATTACTCTCTGGCGGGAAGCAGAGGGGGATTCAGCAGGATCAGAGATCAGCTGCAGGAGAACAGCAGACGGGAAGGCTCATCAGCTTGCCCCAGTCAAACTGAAGCTTTCAGCAGTGCCAGCAGAACTCCTGCCAAGGAGCCAGCCTCCCTCAGAGCGAGGGAGGACGGATCTGTCCTGCTGCACAACTGGCCCGGTGTCCCATTTCACAGGGACAGAAAAGGCGGATTCTTCCAGAGGCCTTGCAATTCCTGCAGTATGTTTTTTGATTTCACAGCTGACGGTTCCAGCTCTTTGATG
Organism: Daphoenositta chrysoptera; assembly: GCA_013397915.1. Taxonomy (NCBI): domain Eukaryota; kingdom Metazoa; phylum Chordata; class Aves; order Passeriformes; genus Daphoenositta; species Daphoenositta chrysoptera. The sequence continues at coordinate 604,331 of VZRO01005372.1, read as the reverse complement.
GCACACTCGGATCCATAATATTTCATGGGAAGCAGGCAGAAACAAATACACACTCGTCTAGTCACTAATTGCCAGTGAAACAGCATCTCCCACCGTTTGCCAGCCCTGTCCCTGGTGTGCCCGTCAGCAGCTCTGTTGCTTGAGGAAACAGACAAAGAGGAAGGCAGGGAGGAAGACACTCCTCAGTGTAGTTTACAGTGATCCATGGTTATGAAACTCCTCCACCAGTGCCAGAAAATCGACTTCAAGCTGGCCCTGTTGGTTACTGAAACGTTGGCAGGGTAATCCTGCTCCCATTGAGAATGAGGAAAGTTTTGCCATGGGCATGGGGAGGGAGATAATGATTTCTTCATAGGAAAAGACATAACCATAACTTAGGTATGTTTTCTAGAAGAGCCCTCTAGTAGAGCCCTCCTGCTGCCCCCAGGCTGGTGTTTACATGGTGGCTGGCTGCTGTAAATAAGAGTGGCTGCCATCCCCTGAATCCTTGGGTGTACAGACATCAGAATATGGGAAGTCTTGAGCTCACAGCAAGGTGTCCGAGCTGGGGAACCCAACTGGCTACTAAAGCTTTTCACATAATGGGTGAAAAACTGGAGGGGGAGATCTTTGATTCCAACCCGGTAGCTTTTTCTGAGAGATTGTTTTATTCCTACTAGACAGTAAATGGAAAACCAAATTTCAGTCTGCTTCGATCAAGAATATTTGATTCGAAGAAAAGCTTTTGCTCAACTTTTTTGATTTTGGAAATATTCAGTCTGGTTTCCTTCTCCTTTTTTACCGATGGTAAGTGTTTTGAATGATATTCAAAACAAAATATCTACCATCTTCTCCTTCCTGAACTGCCAAAACAAATTATTTCAGCCTTCTTTTTATTTTGAGGGGGACACCAAAATGAAAACAGAAAACCAAAAAACCCACATACACACATACACACACAAAATGTAATCAAATTGCTGGAACTTAATATTGCATAACAAAACACCCCAAAAATCAAATCGTCCCTCATCTCCTTCCCCAGCCAAAATAATTAATTGAATTTATGTTCCTGTGACCCAAACTGTAAATATTTGTGGCCACCTGAAATTTCCTAGGGCAAACGTGCAACTGGTTCAGAGCTCTCCCCTGTACTCTGCTCTTCCCTTTATGACTTTTCTTGTGCCCTGTGTGTGAATTTTATGGGGAGGGTGGACAGCCAAGGAGAGCTGGCATTTGGAAGGGTGCTGCCCGGCCTTGCTGCCCACCAGCAGCGCTTCTGCCACGTGACATGGAGCTGCCAGCCCTGGGACCAGCACTGCCTTGCCAGGCTTGTCCCCACCCCGGGTCCAGCCTGCTCTCCAGGCTGGCAGCAGTGGTGGGAAACAAGCTGTGGAGAGTAAGATGTTGCCAAAACCATTAAAAGGCAGGAAGAATTGGCTGACAAGTGAGGAGAGGCAGTCTTGGGCAGCTGTTGAAAGAGGGCTTCATCTCTTCCACTGCTTATACCTGGGGAGATTAGGGATAAAGCAGAGAGGAAGGAAAAAGTGTTTTCTTAGGCTGTGAGAATTGAAAGCAAGGGGCATCAAAGCAACAGGGGAGTGAAAGCCAAATTTTCTTGGCAATCATCCCTCAGCTTTAAATTCGCAGTGAATTCTCATCCTCAGCATTTGTCGGCTTATTAATAGTTTTCCTGTAGTTGGATTTAAATCTGCATTCTAGGTTGTCAAGTCTGAATTAAAGAACCAAGTGGAAGAGGAGGAATGTCTCATGGTGGGCTCTGAGCCAGCTTGGAGGGGTGCTGGTGGGAGGTTTCACTGCCTCTAACACGAGCTGGATCCTTTTGATGTGGGAAGCATCTGTCGAGAGACAAACGGTTGGGCTTGGGGTGTCCCTGTCCAAAAATAACTGAGCAGTTCACATCAGGGAAACTGCTCTCTGGCAAATCCTGTTTTCACCTGGGTTTGCATCTCGATTTCACCTATTCAGCAACAATTTATGATCGTGTTTCAGCACTACTTCAGCAACCAATCAATTGGGATTTTATAATATATAATGGCAGATATTGCCATATCTATTTGATATGTTGATATATACCATCACTTCTCTTTCCTGGGCATCATCACTGCCAAGTGCCCCGTGTCACAAAGCAAAGCACCCTAAACTGTTTCTTAATTCACAGCAGAAAGACAGCCAGGAACACATTTCTAAACCATCCAAAAAAAAAAAAAAAAAA
>VZRO01005372.1:584710-602106 GCA_013397915.1 Daphoenositta chrysoptera | reverse complement strand
AAAAAAAAAAAAAAGTTTTTTTCCCAGTGCCTGAATGTGGCTCCTACAGACTCATTTATTCAAGCCAGGTCGAGGCGTTTGCAGCCCACTTGGTAGAGGGCAGCAGGGCTCTTTGTCCCTGGAATTTACCGGGCAGGGAGAGAGGGAATGACCTGTACTTCACACTGCCAGCAGCACCAGGAAAGACGTTGAAACACTGTCAGGGAGAAGCAGTATCCTGTTTTCATTGAGGAGCCAAAAAACCCTGTTAAAAACTACACTTTGCCTCCAGTTCGGGCACAGTGCCAAAGCCTTCTGCAGATAAGGTGTTTGCAAAGTCCTTGGAAAGCCTGGGACAGAGCAGTGTTTAGGGTATGTGATTAAGGGTTTTTGTAGAGAAAAACAGGGAGGCTTCCTGATTACCAAGGCTCATCTCTTCAGTGATTAAAAAAAACCCAAACAACAAAAAACCAAATCCAAACAACCAAAACAAAAAAAACCCAAGCCAAAACCAAACAAACGCAAAACAAATTTAAAAACCACAACAAACCACCTCTGAGCCAAACAACTTTACAAGAAGTAAGGAATGACCCAACATGACCAAAATGCCTTTTTCTACATCTAGTGAAAAGACAGTTTCCTTACAGACTGGCAGAATTTGGGATAAAATTACAAACCATTGATCCTGCTATGGGGATGTTCCTGCTTTGGGAAGCAATGCAGGGAATGCCCATGGATTCAGGTGAATAGCTCACGAAATAACATTTCCTTCTAATCACAGCTGTGCTCCTTTGGAAGGCAAAATTTTTTGTTATGTTTGTGTGTTAGCACTGCAGGCTGGTCATTCCAGATGCATTTTGGTTAATTCAAAGCCTCAGACTGCCAGGATTCTGCTCCAGCTTTGTAATGTTAGACTTCTCTGACACAGGTGGATGTCAGATCCGACCCGAGTGATGTTCATTGAGCCAATAATTTCCACTCTGTGTCTGCACTCCATTTGATGGGACCTGGAGCAGTTCAGGGCATGCAGGCTTGCTGAGCACAGAGTAGCATATCTGTTTGATAACATAGCTGCCTTTCAAAAACTCAAGAGGAAAAAAAAAAAGGGAGGGGAAAAAAAAAAAGAAAAAAAAAAGACTTCTCCAGATTGCACGAAACTTTCTATGCAATCCAAAACATGTTATCTGAAATTTCAGAGTTTCTGTCACATTTTTTCCAAGCGAAGAAAGAGTTCTTTGTTTGTTTTCACTTTGAGTTTCTGGTTTATTTTTTAGTGGGATGCTTAGACTCAGGAGGAATTAATGGAGGAGTTAATGCCTTTACTTTCTTCTGTAAATCTTTGGGACAGTTGTCTCTCCCCAGAACTCTAAGGTGTTTGAGGAGGAGCTCTCTAAAGCCACAGTTCAGTGAACTTTTTGTTCATTTGCAGCTCTGGCATGACTGTCACCCATCTTTCTGCTGTTCTCTTCTCCCTCCTCTCTGCTTCCCCAATTGTGTTACTACAATTGCTTGCAGGCTAAGGGTAAAACAAACAAAACAAATCACACAAAAGCCCCCTCCAAAACCCACCCAAAACACGGAAAAGAAGGGTGTTTTTAAACATTCATTCTGTCCAGCTGCAGCAAACTTGAGCTGGTATGACTGAGTGGGCAGGAGTGAGAGGTAAAGGACAAGCCATGAACAAGTTGTCCTTTTTGGAAGAAGACAGTGTTCATCAAATCACAGCCTTGATTTTTTTTTTTCCTGTTGGAGCTGTTCAGTTTTATGCAAGTAGCTCCCTGCGTTTGGGGACAAAAAAGAGAGGGAAGGACTTTGCAAGCTGGTGAGCAGAAGAAAAGAGGTGCATTTAAGACTTTACTTGGCAAAGTAGCAAAGCAGCCCTTGAACGAAGTTGCCTGTTTCTGAGGAAGGAAAGGAATAACCTCTGGGATTCCCTCCCCTCTTCCCTGTGCCCAAGGAAGGTGGATATTTGCCATGAGCAAAATATATTCAGAGAATCAGGAGACACAGACACACAGAAGGAAGGCAGCATCATGACAGTTTCAGCCACATGCAAAAGCAGGTAGGCAAGCCTGCAAGCCTGTCGCCATCCAGCAGTTTCTGATACTTTCTTCTATGTGACAGAGCAGGCAAAGTGCAAAGCTGAGTGAGAGGGATATGAAGCACGACAAAATTAGAGGAGTAATATGGGGGAGGACATCAGTGAAATGACTGGTTAAGGAATTTGCTAGTTTTGTTGGGATAGCCTCCTGGAATCACCTGAGGTGAAAGAAACAAAACATGTCACTGTGCTCGCCCTTGTGTGCCATAACATCCATGTGAAGCAAAAACGAACAAACAAATTGCCAAGGACAATGGATGATTAAGAAAGTCTTTCAGCCTTTCCAATGCTTTCACTGAAAGCTCTGATCACAGAGGTTTTCTGCTTGTGCTGGATAGTAGCAGTGGAAACTCCCAGGCAAGCTTATGCCCAAGGTATTGGGACCTCCTGGCTTCCACATGTACTTCAGTTCCTTCTCTCAGCCATCCTGAAGAAAACCATATTGCTGAACCCTCAGAAAGCAGGGAGTTTTGTTTTGTCGGGATGTTTGAGTGGCCATGGAGAAGGACAAGGAAGCCTTCTGGGAGGACACTTACGAAAGGTTAATTACTCAGTCTGTTCAGAGGAGAAATACTTCGTGTATCTACTTAACAGACTGCAGCACCGTGAAAAGACCTTCAGAGATTACTGATACTGGAAAACAGAACAAGTCAAGGCCAGTGTGGGCGAGTAATATTTTAAAACATATGACACTTTCAATAAGCTTGGCGATTCTGCTGATAGGAAATGTCTGGTGATGCTGCTGATTGCAAATTTTAGTGGTCCTTGTCCAGAACGCAGCCTTACTAGGATAATGCTTTTAGAATCTACATGGCATCAAAAGGAAAAATAAAGAAAAGAAGCTGCCTTTATGCATCACCAGGGATTCGTTTATGAAGAACTGCATTTCCCCCCCACCCCCAAAAAAATACATTAACAAATGTTCATTTCACTCTTGTCTAGGAGTTTGCTTGCTTGTCCTCAAATGACATAAATAGATAAATTGAGAGCCCTAGTTTCAATTTTGAAATACTTGAAGCATATTTTCATATTCTCTTTGGCATGACTAGTGAATAACATAAATACAAAGCATAATATAACAGTATATGTATACAGCTGGCAGTGTAATGCAAAATCAAAAATGTCTGATAAAATGGTGGGGAAAAAGTTGCTTGGTGTAATTTCTCAAGGTCCTGATGCACAATTATTGTCAGACTAGGAATTTTGACTGGTTTTTTGTTGTGGGTTTTTGGTTTTTTTTTTTTTTTTTGTTTCTTTTTTTACCACCTGAGGCCTTCTGTCCTGTGGACAGGAGGATTCTCTAGAAGATGAGCAGCTCAGTGACAATCACTCCTTGCTCTCTGTGTTTTTAGAAAACAGAGAGTGAGGGATTGGCCTCTCAGGCTCTGCGAAAAACAGGCACTGATTTCCTTGATTCCACTGTCAGGAATGCCTTGCTAGTCCTGAAGTGGGTTAATGTAAACTATGAAAATGAGTGCTTATTCTCAAGGAAAACATTCCTGCATGGAGTTGATTTGGAATAGTTGCATGCACAGAAGCTCTTAATAGCCTGAGGACACAAAGGAAAGCAACTACTGGGAGGTGGTCTTATTCACTCTAAAAAAAATATTCCTTCAGTATCAAAACCAAAGAGAAGAATTGAGTGTTCTGCCCACCTCCTAACTGCTAGCTCTCACCACCCCAAAGAAGAATGAACCTCAAATATTTGTTTGCAAGCAGTTTTTACAGAAAAACCATATGGCTGCCCATAGTTCTCCTTTTGTGTGGCATTAAATTAGCTCAAATATGGGATCCTCTCTGAGCTGTGATGCGCCCACCTAAAAACATGCAGTGTTCAGAATTATATCCAGTCCCACAAGCAATCCCAAAGCTCACCCAGCTATATCCACCACATCTCTCACACATCACTGACTTCACTGTTATCTTGACTAAGACTTCAGAAACGGCTCCACATCAGAGCTATCACAGAGAGTACAGCATCAGTAATTGATACATATACATGTATTTTTATATATGTAAAGAGAGGAGATGATTGTAGTGTCTTAGGAGCTTGGATATTTACTTCCAGGAAACCTGAACAGAAAATAATTGAAACATAAACAACAAATGTGCCCTCAATCACAGTGTTGTTAACTATGTGGGTTTTCCTGGGTGCTCAGATCTGCCCAGTCAAGTCAAATGGAGTGTTTAGACTCTCATGGGCTTTGCTCTGGACCCCCTCTGAACTCTCTTTGCTAAGGGAAACCATACCCCTGTGATATACAATACACTCCTCCTAAAATGTGACAGCAGCCTGCTCTGGTTTAGATAATACCAACAAACTGGAAATCTCTTTTTTCCCTCTGAAAACTGTTCAAGAAACGGTGCCTGTAGACTGACTGGCTCCATCAATAAACGTAAATCATACATAATCCAAGAACCTGCCTGCTGAAAACAGCACCACGAGATATAACTTAGGCATGAGGAACACAGCTCTGAAGGGAGCTGGATGGGTTCATGTGAAACAAATGATCTCTCATAGCACTCTTGGGTTGTTTCCTCTGGTTTCTGGTAGGTAGCTTTTAGCTTAAAAGAAGGGAGTTCATCTAAATGCAAAAATTGATGTAACTGGTTAAAAAGTTGAGTTATCAAAACAAAATATGCCTTCTGTCTTTTATATTAAAAAAACCCTTTGAGAATCTAAAAGTATGTGGAATTAATCTACACAATTAAAGAAACCCTATAAACCTCTTGGTTCAGCCCATGAAGCTGACCAATATTTACAATGGGTGAAAGGGCAGAGGATGGTTTTATTTTAATTTTTGGGATAGGCTCTCCTTTTGAAGAGGAAAGAAGAATTAATAAGCCTGAATAGAAAAAGATTTCTTGGCTGGTGCCAGTGCAGAAACCACTGCTGGCCTTTTTTCTTTGGAGAAATTAAAACTTTATCTATGAATTTATAAAGTCAGGTGAAATTGTTTGCCCCAAAGGACTTGTTTGCACCTCTGTGCTATTCTAGGTGAATATTCTCACATGCAGTCAGAGCATTAGAGGGAGCTGGCACACCAGGCTGTGAATGACAAGAATTCACTGCAGACAGTGCAGGGCCAAAAGCTGGGCTGTTGTTGGTGTGGAAGGTCTCGGCATGGGGTGGAGGCTCTGCCATGCCTGGATGCTGCTTTCCAAATCTCTGCTGCAGCTGAAATGCTGTTTCCAGCCTGTGGCAAGCAGAGAGGAAGATCTGACATCTCTTGGCCCGTGTATGCGAGGGATGGATGGCAGAGGAAGGAGCTGCAGCGTTGCCTTCACTTGATCTGGGGAGACAACCATAAGAAACAGGATTTGATCTTTTGGGTGATTTCTTAATCAAATGCTTCAAGCCTTTGTGATCTTGCCTGCAAGTTCCTTGCCCCATTTCTCTTTCCAGGCTCAGAAGGTGCAGGAGATAGAGGTTGAAGCATCCTGGAGACAATGACCCTCTAAAGCACAACAACCAGCCTCACCCATCTGCAGCCTCCAGCTGGGTCTGGCCTCGTCCAGATGATTTTGTTTCAGTGATGAAAACACCGAAGTTCCACAGCGTTATTGCAGCTGTGGGCCAGGTAACACCACCCAGCGATCACCTTGACCCTCTGACACTGCAGAACGGCCGGCTCATAATGCCAGCGGATTGCCATCCATTGTTGAGAGAGAATTTGCAAAGCAGCCTAAGGGAATTTGGCGCCCCATTCATATTGAATTACAATGGGATTTGGGCATTGAATTTCCTTAGTTAGTCCTTTCAAACTTCCCCTCCTTTTTAAAGTAATAAAGGTGGCATTTTCATAAGGACTCTTGTGCTAGCTTCTTTTGAAACTGCTTGACGTTTTTTTACTACTTCAATGAAAGCATCATTTGGCCTAAGCTTTGCAATTTTGAAAAACTCACGGTGAGGATTTTGAATTTGCTCTTAAATTTATGACCTAAAAGTTTGTCCAAAATATTAATTTAGGGGGGGAAAAAAGTAAAACATTTAAAAGACATGAAGGAAGGAACTGAGCTCAGTGGAGAGAAGAGACCTCGATGAGATTTAATAAGTAAATTCCAAGGTGCACTCCAAATTCATCTTGGTTATCTCAGTCTCAAATAGCTTTTGAAAGCCCTAATATTTATTTAACTATGGAAGATATGAAGGGGTTTCCAATACACTTTCCAGCTATTATACACCAATATACTAAAAAATCAGCTTTGAAGACTGAGACCTAATTAACTTTCTTGAAGATGCTTTATCATCTTCATCTAGGTATTTGTTATAAACCTCTTTTAAACTACATATATGGATTATTAGCTATTAACTTAATTGTGTGACCTTTAGTCAAATCAGAAAACCTCTGAAATCAAATGTAAACCAGAGTCTACGGCATACTTGCATATCTGGAAATGGCTTGAGATTTTTATTAATTCTGCTTGAAAATGCAGGACTTTCTTTGACAGACTGGAAGCCCAGCTCTGAAAGCAGGCAATTATCCCTCTTGGCCATGTTTTTACCACAGTTTTAAACTGAGATTGCACGGGGTGGGGGTGACACATGGTTAACAATAGGAGATCATTAACTTAAACATCTTCCATTTATGTGGAAGCATTGGTAATTCGGTAATTCGACGGGAAGGTGAGGGCGTAAGTCCGTGCTGAGGGCAGGCTCCAGGCTGTGGAATTTTCCTGGAGCCAGAACAAAGGAGCCAGGTATCAATGCAGTCATCTAAAGAGGCAAAAGATCTCTGTAAGGGATGAGATTCAGGAGACAAAGCTCCAGGATGAGGAGGACCCCTGAGCAGGATGTACTTACTTGGCAGGTGGCTTTTGTTTACTTGCAGGATCAGCCAAGGTAGAAGGAAACTGGGCTGGGGCTGCAGAGAAGCTGCTGCAGGATTCAGAGCAGGACTTTTGTGGAGAAAGGAACATTCTGAGCTCCTTAGTGGATGCCTCAGGCCAGAAAGGAACAATAAGGGTGAGGCAAGGGGGCAGAAAGAACAGTGTTTGGGTTGGTCTGAAGCTGTTTTCCTTCCACGAGATAAAGTGCTGGAAGGGTGGCACACAGCTCCCAGAAAGGAGGTGTACCTCGCTGCCCTGCCCGCAGTTATCTCTGGTTCTAAACAATGCTTCATGCTGGGAAGTCGTCGTGGACAGCATTGCTCCGGGGCTCTGGGCTGCCTGGGACAAATCTCCCATTTTCGTCTTCAAGCGTTGTGCCAAGCAAAGGGGCCAAAGGAGAATGTTGTAACTTAGGCCACTGGAATTTTATGAAAGCAAAACTCCACCAATTATATATAAGCCCTAAGCAAGCAGCTTATTGAAGTATCCAGCCCTGGAAACTGCAACTGGAAACCGATCAGTGTCTTCAAGGACCAGAAAGTGAACTTGATCTTTAATAGTGAAATAAACTCACCTGCATCTACTCAACTAAATACTTTCTCTGTATCATTTGTGATTAGCATCATAGTGAACTGAGACTCATGCAGTGCCTTTTATTGTTTGTTCCTCCATCCACTTAAAAAGTTATTAACTTAATTTCTGAAGTCCCTTACCTCAGTGGACTCTGGCCCTGGCTCTACCAGCAGATTGGTTTTCTTGCACTTGTATGCTCAGAAATAGGACCAAACAGGAAATAATCTGCTTTCAGTATATGTGGAAGCTTCTTTTCTTTGTAGTGGGCAGAAGCAAGCTCAATGCACAGAGAAATAACGTCTCCACTCCAGCAAATGTGCTCTAAAAAAAACCCCAAAACGTGGAGGTAAGTATAAATTGCAAATAGGTTCTACAGAAAAAGTTGAGCTAAAAGGAAATAAGTTTTTGGATGGGGGTGGAGGAACGCAGGAGAACAAGGTCTGGTTTTATATTTTTTTGTTAATTCCATGAAGATTATAAATACAATAACTAAAACAACCCCTGCAAGAGATTATTAGAATTTAGGCTCAGCACTTCCATTAGTATTTAATGCAGCAAAAAGATGTGCAAACATATCCAGAGGAAACAGAATATCTTCTCACTTACTGGCTGTCCTTCAGCCAACAGGATTTTGTTGGTTAGATGCATTTATTTAGGCTACTGGACTATTTGGACTCTGCTCAAAAAAAGAAAAAAAAAATTCACACGGGGAGAAACTGCAGTGTTCAAACAGAGGTCTCTGATATGGCAGTAACAAAGATTTCTCTCTGTAGCTTGGCAGTGAGGCACCTATCTGCTGAAGATATGATACTGCAGACAGCAGTTCTCCTCCCGAACATCTGGAGATGTTTCTCACACTGAGGCAAAGGCTGCTGCAGCAAGCAGGACCCAAGGTCTGACACAGGCCATGTTCCCTCATGGTCTCAGTTCAAGGTGTTGCCCTCCACTTTCTACGTAGGTTTAACTGTCTGATGGGTCTGATTGTGGATACGAGACAAAAAATTTCTTTGATTCTTCCCTACAGGAGAGAACAGAAAAACCAAAACCAAACCAAACCAAACCAAATTAAAAAAAAAAAAACACAAAAAAAAAACCAAACCCACCCAACAGAGGAATTTATTAATTTCAGTGGCACTGTCAGTTTATTACAAGACTCCTTACTGTAGACAGCCAGTTCCAATACGAGGCTACCAGACTTGCTCACAAGTGCTCTGAGAGCAGAGAGCTGCCCAGAATTGTTCAATCACACTTAGGCCAACACATATTAGTAATGTCATTAATGTTACTTGACATATGGATAATGCCAATAAACATTTTGAGCAATACCTCTGGCATGAAGATAGGAGGGGAGGGTCATCTGATATCTGTGTGTGTGCAGGGCCCATTTACCTTTTCCTTGAATACAGAATTTATAAGCCTGGCAACGGAATTCAGCATTTCAGGAGGAACATCCAAATGACTTATAAGATCATCTGCCACCCCCTTGCTCCTCTATGTCTTAATGGGGTCACAGCTTCACTCTCTTGTTCCTCATTTCCCATCTGGTCTGTTTATTGTCTGTCCATCCCTGCGAAACATGTCCGTGCAAACAGCTACAGTTCCTTCTCAGCGCCCAGCACAGACACCAGTTCCCAAGTGGTGTTTCTAGGATTTCCTCCCATGCAAACAATGCTGAGTAGATATCCTATCAGGTGATTTTTGCATAAACTTTTTCTGCCAGAACTCTTCTGTGGCTCAGTTTAATGGTTTTTTGAGTCTTGGTATGAGAGGTCTGACTAAAGAGGGACCTTTTTGCAGATTTCAGCCCTTCAGGAAAGCAGAGAGAGGATAGAGCCAGACTTCTCTTAAAGCTGCACAGCAATAGAGTGAAAGGCAATGCAGCAAGCTGACTTTTGTCTACATATGGACGAACAAAAAAATCACAGTGTGGGTAGTTAAACACTGGAACAGAGGCCCGGCGTTCTCATGGGGCCTTTCCCCTTGGTTTTAAACATTTAACTTGTCAAGACTTGGAGCAAACTGACCTAACTGAGCAAGATGTTGAACTATCAGATGGCCTTTAGAGCTCCCTTCCAGCCCAAATTATTCTGTCAATCTATATCTACTTATTATCTTATGTATTTAGGCTGCCAGGGTTTTAGAGAGCACAACAATATTAAAATTTTGACAACAGACTGCACAAATGAATAAATAAACAGAGTTCCCTCCTATCTTGGTGTTAATGAAGTTTTATCTAAGGCTGAATGACACTAATTCCATTTTACAAAAATTGCAGGCTGATGAAGAGTAAGTGTGGATTTTTGAACAATGTACTTCAGAAAGATCTTCTGCAGTTTCTCCTTTTCTCTTTTTTTTATTCCCAATTACAAAAGCAGAAACATTAACTCTTTTTATTTTGACTGGCATCATACTGGGCCACTATAACAGCAGTCCAATCATTAAAATTAAAAGGAACCTATTTTGTTCGTATCTGTGGTTTGCAAATAAAATCATGTTGGGTGTCGCTTCTCAGTGACTGTTGGGCATCTTTGTGGTTTTCTGCTTTTTTAAAATGCATACAGAGTGGACATGGCCATGGTAAATTACTGTTTCTTCCATAATTTTCCATGCACTCTTACGTCAGTGGCAAATGGTAGCAGAAATGAAGGACTGCCCAAGAAATCACAGACAGAGTATTTTAAAGACCCCAAACACTTGTTTGCCATCTTAACTTCTCCTTTATGTCATTGCAGATTTTGGTCTCTCTGGTTAATTTTAGTATAACCTATGCTACAAAGATGTGAAATATGCTAATTAATTAACTTCTGCTTTAATTCTTGAAATAGAAACTGACCCAGCATTGTATTTGAAAGTGATTCTCCCCATATTTACAATGACAAAACACTAAATCATAATTTTGGATTTTGATGGTGAAGCTAATATGAAAATGTTGCTAGGTAAGTTTTCCAAAACTTGTTGTAGATCGTGGCATAATAAACCCTCAGCTTGCATGCACTGAGAAATTGTTTGGATGTAACAAATGGTGATACTCTTGTTGCTTTTCTTGTCTCTAATGGAGAAGAATCAGGACATTGTGGTTGTTGGAGGTCTTGATAAAACACGTTGAAGTCAGAGGAAGAGCATTTACTGGCTTCAGGACTGCATGAGCTGGAACAACCCTAATTTTGAATTTCTTACGCTCCACTTTAATTTTTGTTTAATCCAGATGTTCTTAAAAGTTAACATGGTCTCAAATGATTCATAAACCCCCTCAACCTTAAGGCTTTGTTTCCCCTCCCCCTCCTTTTGAATAGAAGAAGAGGCAACTTTATAAAAAAAATAAAGCACATAATTTATGGCATTCCATCATCTGAACAGAGAGGTTAACACTCGCAAATTGCATGAAGCTGGATGCCTGGTTCCCAAAGATTTCCTTCTTTTTTTTTTTAAATTTGGTGGAAGCTGTGCAGAATGACACCAGTTCCACCCCCTTCCCCCCCACCCCCAACCCAACAACCCTGTGGGAACCAGCACTCCAGCTGTAGGTAGGAGAATGGGCAGCCTAAAGCCCTGGCCAGACCAAAGCAGCAGACAAATCCCTGGAGAGCAGCTTTTCCATTCAGGCAAAGCTTGAGGAAGGGAATGTTTGCACAAAAGCAAATTTACTTTGCTGGTGGCTGTTTTGTTGATTAATACCAGCGAGGACGCGAGCGCTGCGTTTCTCCCAGCCCAGGTTTCCTTTCAGCCTGACCTCCTGTCACATGGCTGGGATAGTCTGATGTTGCCACGGGTTGCCATGGCAATGACAGTGATGATGGCATGTGTTCAGCATAGCCAAATTTGAACCTAATGAGAGCAGATGTGTCTTGGAGCTCTCGTCCCCGAAGAGCAGACCTGGTTGTATCTCCATGTCATTTCTTGGGAATCATGGAGAAAGCCCTTAAATGCAGATCTCTGTGAATGTATTAGCTGTGGACACCAGCATGGAGGCATGAAAATTATTTCTGCTTGCTGCAAACATCATCTCATGAAGCTGAACACACACCCACGTGAGGAGAGCTGAGAGAGAGGACAAGCCATGAGGAAAACAAGGAGTCTCATCCATCTGCAGCTCCCTTTGCTGATGTGCATTATCTTCCTTAAGCATAAGCAGATTCCTGTATGTTGCTGTGCGTTACCAGTTTTGGTCTCTACACTTTCCTAAAAAAATAACTACTTCCAGTTGCTGCGGGCCTGTGTGACATGCTATGCAGAGCTGCAAAGCACCATGAATAAATTATGGCTGTCACCAACTTCTCTGTCTAAAAAGGACTGCTACAAAAATAAATTAGCACTGCCCTTGAGCGCTGTGAAGAGTAAACACCTCACACATGACTTTTGCTAACGAAAAGAGTGAGACCTGTACTCCACCACAGCTAAACCTACACAAACAATGTGTTCTCAACGTGAAAGAACAGCCACAGCTCTAAACAACCACAGGGAGATAAAAGGTGCTAGTGCAAGAAAACAGCATTCAGCCGAGAGACAATTCCAGCCTTGTTAACTTGGGTGAGGATCAAGGACTCAGCTGGATCACGATCAGGAGAGAAGTTTAAGGCTGTTTCATAACTACTGTAAAGTTTCTTGGGGAAAGATTGAACGTCCAGAACTCCCTCTGCTCCTGGTGTGTTGTCAGATAGGGATGAAGCAGCTCTTAACCTCACCCATCACTATCTGTGAGTTGTCTCACATTGCAAGAACTGTGGCTTTATCTCTAAGTTTGTAGAAAACAACTCCAGCTTTGACTTCAGGAATGGTACTTGGAACAGTTCTATCTGCATATTGGGGTGGAATAAACCATTCTTTGTATGTGGAGTCTACACATTTTCTTGAGGTTTTTCAAAAGCCCCAATTCTCAACCAGAAGTTCACATGAAAATGTTCATTGCTGTGAGCACTTTCTACTAAAACTGCCAAGTGGATTTTCCGGCAGTGGACAGGTAATCCAGAGATTATTTGAGAAGCCAGTTTAATCCTCTACATTGGACTAAAACTAACTAGGGCAAACCTGGAAATTCCTCATGAAAAACTAAGGCACACCCCATCCATATGTGTTTCTAAGCGTGAAAAAGAGACAATCTAAAAGAACAAGAGGAAGAGTACCATATCATTTTCTACTCCTTTTAATCTTGCATCATGTGGCAAGAAGACAGGTCTGTAAAGATGTTACACCTTGCCTAAAAGGCAGCTGAGGCCCGTGCTGTCCTTTCAAACATCTGCTGCTGTTTTTCCTTTTCTCCCTGCAGCTCCTTGTTCTTCCTTTGTTAAGAAATTCATCATAAGCTTAACCCAACTCCTATTTCCAGCCTCTAATTTCAAGGGAGGCAAAGTTCAAGGGAGTAGCAGTCGGGAGGGCAGGTAAACTGCACTTTCACATCGAGGCCTTGCCCGTCATCCTTCACTTCCCCACCCTCACATCTCTGAGAGATGCATCTCTAAAAGCTGCTGGCAGCCCTTTAGGAGAGCAGACTTCACTGCTGACCATCCTGGAGGGAAGAGCGGGCTCAGCACCAGTCTCAATCCGTGTCTGCTGCTCTCACCCAGGCCATGGAGCTCTTGCCATCGTCAGGCTGGACAGCACAGCAGGACGTGGGGCTTGGGTAGAGAGATGCCCGTGCAAGCCCCTGGATGGATGGATGGATGGATGGAGCACCAAAGACAGAAGGCAGGACTTGTAAAGAGGTCGCCCTTCTGCTGGGCGTCTTCCCATCTCCTTCCCTCAATGCTGGCCAAACCCAACGCAACTCCATGCTCCCTGAGCCCTTCCTATTGCACCAGGCAGGTGGATCACCCCGTGCATTTCAGGGTGACAGGGCTCTCTGCCGGCTGGGACAAGCCAGCGCCGTGGTGGGCACTGAGGTGTGATGAGTGAGGAGTGCAGGTCTGCAGCGGGCCGGGCGTACCACCAGCCACGGTTGAAACGTTAGCTGAAGGCTGGGTGAAAGGAATCTGCTCAACAGGTGTGCCGGGAGCCTGGCACAGGCACTTGGGCTGGGGCCAGTGCCACTGAATGCCTGCTGTGCTGCTTGGCCGGCTGGCTAGAGTTACAGCAGGGTGGAGAGAGTGCTCTTCATCTGCAGCAGCCTCTTGCTTGCTAGAAAATTCTCCCAGTGTTCCTGAGTCATCTACTGCCCAGGAGCCACAGCCCTCTTTTCTTTTCCTCTTGCTTCTCTTTTCTCCACCAGGAACTCACGCAGCTGCCCTTGGCCAGGGGTTGCTCCTCTGCAGTCCCAGTTTGAAGCAGAGAACACAGGGCAGCAGGGAGCAACAGCCCTGAGATTTGGCTAGCTCAGGGTAACCATCAAAATCTTTCAGATATGACCTTGACTAGTAACAGTGGGCAGATCAGCGTGTGTTTGTTGGTGAGATATCCTCAGACTAGGGATTTATGCAGCAGCCTCATCCCTCCTGCACAGTTACTCTCAGGACTGCCAGAACTACCTGAATCTAGCAAGGAAATTACTCCAATTTCTGGACTGTCATTTCAGAGCTGCCAAGTCAACCTTCTCACCACACAACTAACAGATAACGATTGGAAGAGATCTGAACACGTTAGGCTTGATGGGTTGGGACAGCTTTAGATAGCAAGCTGAGTAAGAGCTTTCTGAGCCAAGGCAGTATCCTCTGCATCCTCATGACTTCAGCCACATGTCAGCCAGCCCTCACATGTGAATATGCCTGACTGTCAGCCAGAAAGCTTCCTGATGACCCCTTGACTCCCTTCAGTGGGCGTTTTGGGTGCACAGGACCACGTGACGAAAGAACTGAGGAAGTTTCTTTGATCAGTTTTCAAATATGCCATTAACTTTTTTTTGTTTTTTAAATTAAAGTTTGACTCTGTATGCCTGAGATCAGCAGGAGTTTTGCTTCTCATCTTAATGGGATTTTTGGAAGAGCATTTAGTAGTTCCTGTCCCTCTGTTCACCAATAACAACTTCAGCAGGAATGTTTTTATGAAGTGCTAGAACTACATGGGACAAATAAGGAAAGAAGCTAGAAAAGCTTGGGGTTGCTATACAAGTGGCCCAGTTGCCTCCAGAAAGAAGTCCTGAATTGGGAAACTTCAAGTACCCCAGTCTGCACAAACCTAACCAAGTGTGGCTGGCCACAGTGTGATGCATTCAGTCCACTGAAAACCTTAGCACGACCAGAGCAATAATCACTTCAACTTCGTGTGCTCTTACTCTTATTCTTACTACTGGATTGACCTCCCAGAATGATGAAGTGTAGCAGAACCCATCCAAGAACAGTTCAAATCAAAATTCAGATCAGAAAGAGTTTTTCATCACTTGGAAACAAAACTATTGGAGCCAAAAACATAGATTATACAGGTGAGTGTTCCTAATGAGCCTCATTCCTTAATTCTTCCAAACAGCAAGCATGCAATCAGGTCAGGGAGAATTGCTAACCTGAAACAATAATTATGATTTGCCTTTTGTGATTTAGCAATTAATTAGCAT
Source organism: Daphoenositta chrysoptera (assembly GCA_013397915.1). Lineage (NCBI taxonomy): Eukaryota > Metazoa > Chordata > Aves > Passeriformes > Daphoenositta > Daphoenositta chrysoptera. The sequence continues at coordinate 587,146 of VZRO01005372.1, read as the reverse complement.
ATGACTAGTGAACATTAGGTTTATACAAGATTGCAAAACTGTAGTCCCAACCCCAGCTGGAGGCTCTGTTAGACTACACTGCCAACATAAGTCTTAATAAGTGGATTGGTAATCTTTGTTATGGGTTTCTTTCCTGTTCAGAGGGTAAGAAACATCCCATTCCTCTAGGTCTGAACCAGGATTAATTGATTGGTCTCATATGAACCTGAAAGCCATTAAGAGCATGAAGGATGAAAAGCAATTCAAACTGCTTTATTACCATTTTCTAGTAAAGTACCAGTTTAGACTCTGGACCTACTGTGAAGCAGCAGGTTTCCAGATATTGACTGTGCTGGCATGTGCTTCTGGAAAAGAGGAAACGGCTGATTCCTAAAAGCAGAAACATCTGCTCAAGTCATGAACACACTTTCTGTCTGAGGCCAAACAGCAGGATTGCTAAAGAAGCCCCTGTGCTGCCAGCCACATTGGCCAGAATCACAGCAGAACAGTGGTGAACTGTGAACCACGCTGATTCTCCTTCACCCTCAACCTAAAATATGTCTTTTATGGGGGCCCACCATAGCCCTTACCATGTTCGCTTCTACAAATAAGGCACAGAGAGTCTTTTACTCCCCCCAGGTATGGGGGGAGGAGCAGAGTTGTTTGTGCAGGAGAGACATCAAGGAGTCCAGAGAGGCCAAACTTGCCAGTCTGGGCACTGCACTAGGAGAGTCCACATTTTTGACTATGGTTGTTCTCATACACCAATTTCTCGGGCTGTTTCATGAACTTTTTGGCCCATTCAAATCAATATATCTACCAAAGTATTACTGACAAGGTAATGAGCAAGTATAAAAGAATTTGGCCCAGTGAGTACAATACTGCTGTTAGGACCCCATCTAACACGCTTTCCCCTAACATCTGCCCTGGCTTCAGTTTATTTGACAGAACTCCACAAGTAAAAAAGGGGAAGTGACCATTCCAAGGCTTTTCTTGAAGCAGCAGAACTGCTAAATACAGACATAAATATCAAGACACTTTTGATAGTTTAGTACTACTGGCAAGTGAATATGATTGAGGAACCTGACTACCTTTGGGATGTTGGTCTGATGTTCTTGGAAGAAGAATTCTCTCCCCCTTTTATCCTGAATTAGAAGGGTGGGCTTTTTCATTTGCATCAGGAGAACAACATCCTTAAAATCAAACGAATGACAGCAAAGTCTGAAGAAAAGGGAGCAGACAGTAAAATTCAGCCTTGTACCAACAAGCAGTGTGTGCAGACTTATATTTTGCAAAATAACTCAAGCAGAGCATGAGTTGAATTTCTCCCACTGAAGTCATCAGATGTTGCCATCAGATCATAAGCATTTCCTAAAGTCCTTGTGGAACGAGGGCCAGAGGGCTGGATACAGCCCAGACAGAAGGAGAGTGCACAGCTAACCTGTGGGACACGTTTTCCAGCTCCTACCACACCTTCCTTACAAATTGCTTACCCCTGTTTTCTGCTTCACAACATAGTGAGGACATTTCCTGCTTCAGAACTAATGCTGCAGCCTTTGATCCTGCCTGAGGCCCACAAATGAGAACCTACAGCAAGGGGTTCTTTCTTCTTCTTGCTCCCAGCCCTCACGAAACCATGTCTCCACCCGCACTTCAGCAATTCATTTGAGCACGTGCTCAACATTAAGGTCATGCAGGACTTATGTATGTGATTAAAATTAAGCATGCATTTAAATGCTGTGTGGAACTGGGACCTCAGTGAGGATGGCTGTTGGATCAACCTGCTATGACCCCTGCTGAGCTGATTATAACTCAGCCTTTTGTAGCATTCTATTTTTCCCCAAAAGTCATAGTTTACTCACTGTGTCTTGTAACAGAAATCTAAATGGTGTTGGGTTTTGGTTTTTTGTTCTTTTTTTCTCTATAACTCTGTGCAAATGACATTGATTTTTCTAGCCCTGCAAATATTTGAGATGATAGGAAAGATTTCCCACACCCCCAGCCTTCCCCCTAAAAACCTTTTGTGCACCAAGGAGGCATGTGAAACATAAACATACTTTGGGTGCTTTTAAAGTCCTGGGAAGGAAATAAAATCAGTTTCTGTAAAAATTTCAAGTTTCTGCAAACGAAGTTTAAGAGGAAAATAGGTGGATGTTGGTTTTGTGTGTATAGCAGAACGAAGAAGAGTGGTTAATCACCCACACCACAGAGATTTCTGACTTGTCCTCTTCTGACCATTGAAAAATGTGGTGGCATAAATAATCAGGCAGATTTCCTTCACTTCCTCTTCTGAAGGAACATTGCTTCCTTGCTGGAAGCTCAGAGAGGAAGTCTGAATATGCCTGACTGATCGAGAAGCAGAAGGAGATTTTTAATTTTTGTTTTGCAGATTCATATCTATGGATTATCCCAGTCTACTATCCCAAGGAGAAAAAAAAAAAAAAAAAAAAAAAAAAA